>VZQC01003255.1:8396648-8494683 GCA_009823505.1 Rhizomys pruinosus | reverse complement strand
GAGGATGCAGGACAGCAGGCCTGGAGAGGATGCAGGACAGCAGGCCTGGAGAGGATGCAGGACAGCAGGCCTGGAGAGGATGCAGGACAGCAGGCCAGGGAGGATGCAGGACAGCAGGCCTGGAGAGGATGCAGGACAATAGGCCTGGGAGGATGCAGGGCAGCAGCCCTGGAGAGGATGCAGGACAGCAGGCCTGGAGAGGATGCAGGACAGCAGGCCTGGAGAGGATGCAAGACAGCAGGCCTGGAGAGGATGCAAGACAGCAGGCCTGGAGAGGATGCAAGACAGCAGGCCTGGAGAGGATGCAAGACAGAAGGCCTGGAGAGGAGGCCTGGAGAGGATGCAGGACAGCAGCCCTGGAGAGGAGACTCTGCTTGCTGCTTCTCATGGGTCCTATCGCTCTTCCATCCTGAGGACTTGGTAACTTGGTTTTAGGCAGCTGGTGTGAGGCAAAGCAGAGGGCTAGACAGAATCCAGTATGCAGGGTGCCAAACAGTCCTCATAGGACTTCTTAGTTTCAGACAAATGGAAATGGCCACCTATGAGGCACTTGCAACATTCTTCAACTTTCAGCACTTCAGACCAAAAAAATCACCCGCATTTTCCAGATCCTCAAAACAAACCAAATCTTCTTCCCCAGTGAAAATTAAACTAAAGCAATAAAATGTCTACATTCATTTCTGCTGACTGAAGACGGCCATTTTGTTTCCTGGAATGCATCCCTAAGTTCTGGTCATCCACATGACATAACGTTTGGCAGGTCAGGTACCTGCCCCGGCCTCATGTAACTCAGCCACCACGTGGAAATGCCATCAGTTGCTGTCTGTGACAGGTACAGGTCACATGCCCCCAGGGGTCCTGGGACTGGGGAGATGACTCAGTTGCTAAAGCTTACCTTGCAAGCTTCAGGGCCTGAGTTCAAACCCCAGAACCCAAGTAAAAATGTCAGGTGCAGAGAGAGGCATTTGCTTGTAATCTCAGCACTGGGGAGACAGAGAGAGGAGGATCTCGGGGACTAGCTGGCCGGCCAGCCCAGCCTGGTTGGCGACCTTCAAAATGGGAGACCCTGTCTCAAAGGCAATGGGGAGGATGACATTTGAGGTTGTGCTCTGGTCTTCACACCCACAGAAATGCAAGAATAACTGTCTCCTACACACATGTAACTGTCTCCTACACACATGTAACTGTCTCCTATACACATGTAACTGTCTCCTACACACATATAACTGTCTCCTATACACATGTAACTGTCTTCTACACACATGTAACTGTCTCCTACACACATATAACTAACTGCCTCCTACACACATGTAACTGTCTCCTACACACATATAACTGTCTCCTACACACATATAACTGTCTTCTACACACATATAACTGTCTCCTACACACATGTAACTGTCTCCTACACACATATAACTGTCTCCTACACACATGTAACTGTCTCCTACACACATGTAACTGTCTCCTACACACATATAACTGTCTCCTACACACATATAACTGTCTCCTACACACATGTAACTGTCTCCTACACACATATAACTGTCTCCTACACACATGTAACTGTCTCCTACACACATGTAACTATCTCCTACACACATATAACTGTCTCCTACACACATATAACTGTCTCCTACACACATGTAACTGTCTCCTACACAAACACACATATGCATTTTTTTAAAAAAAGAAAGAGCCACTGGGCCATTAGTCATCCTTCTCCTTGACACAGAACTGAGGCTCTGGACCTCATCACGTGCAGCATCCAGATGCCTGCCAGACCCTTTTCCCCAGACATCCATCGCCCCCTTGTACATGGACCATCTCTCCCCTCTGTTCTACCCTCCCTCTGCAGTAGAAATACCTTACAAAGGGCCTGGATCCCCATGACGTCCTAGTTCCTGTGACACCAGACTGTCAGGGCAGACATCAGACCGCACAGTGTCCTGAGGTTTCTAGCCAGGCCCCTCCAGGCAGGGCACCTATAGCCTGCCTTCCCACTCCTCAGCTGGCATCAGCTTGCTCTGGCTACCGCAGTACCAGTGGCAACAAGCAGTTCCACCGCCAGGTGGTCTTTGCCCTGTGCCTGCATGCTGGGCATGTCCTCCTCTTTATGAGGGCTTGAATCATGTGGGAGCCGGTGCCCAACCTCAGGACCTTTGTGAACCTTAACTGCCTCTCTAAAGGTCTTATCTTCCATGACAAGTTGCATTGGGGTTAGAGTTTCAACATATGAATTTGGGGAGGACAGATTCAATCCACAGCCGCCAGCACCCACCCCAGCTGCATCCACCAGACAGCAGCCCATCTCCTGAGAGCTGCCCACTATCCTTTTTATTTGGTCCCTTCCACACAGAGCTCAAGTCCTTTCTCCTCCAATGAGACGTCCTTGGCCTCTTGAAACCAGAAAGTCACTTGCCTAATAGCCTCAACGGGACTGGTTGAACTAGCCCCACCTCCAGGACATGAGATTCCAAGCCCATCACCCTCTCCTACAGTGCTTGGCTGGCACACAGTAGGTGCTTCATAAATAAATATGGGATGGATGGCAATGATGAGAAATGAAGCAGGACCAAGCCTGAGTCCTCTACAGTCCTCTGCCTTGGCTCTGGACCTGAGCGAGGCCTCATGAGTCAAATCACACCTGACTCCAGTCTCTTTACATGTGAAATGTGTTCCTGGTAGGGACTCAGTGTCCAGCCCCTAGCACTTGCCTGACATATGCCCCATTCATGTCAGCAAGACAGATGGGCCAGCCAGCACTTCGGCTTGTGTGCCAGGCTGGCTCCTAAGCCGTAGTTGGCATCCGTGTGCTCCTCACTCTGCTCTCTCCCCCCAACACTAGTTTGGTATCCAAGAATGCTTGCCTGGAGGATGATGTAGCCTTCCAGCCATCTCTCTCTTTCACTCTGCCATCTATTCCTGGCCAGATGATTCTATCCAGAGCCTAGCTGCTCTTACGTTAATAAGTAGTTTTCCACTTGGTCCTCCAGAGAGACCACCCTCCCTAGCCCATGTCCAACTCCTAAGGGTCCCATGGATGAAAGCTTAAGTCCTACTGGAATCTTTTCAACTTCACTCTAAACCTGGAACTACTTAGTGACACCCCAACTGTTAAGAACCAGCATGGCTGGTGACTGGGTAAAAAGCAGTAGACCTGTGGGGATGAGTGTCGGAAGCTGCACCATGAAGACAGGGCAGCCAGTGATGCAATTATACAGGTGAAAAGGAGACGCCACTGGGACACGTGACAGTATGTGCCCCTTAGTGGGATGGCACTTGGCAATCCAGAGCAGTTTAGCCAACCCTGACAATTTTAATTACATGAAATCCAAGTCTACCCTCTCCAAAGTCATTTCAAATACTGGCTCTAGGAAGCTTTCATGCTGGGAAGATGAGAGCCAGGAGAATATTCAAACTGAACTATCCATCACCACTCACGCATCGTCGAAGCACCCCAGATGATATATTCGAGTACTCATCCAACAGAGGGAAGTTTGTTTGTAAAAGACAAACTTCTAAAGAGAAATAAAGAAAAAATCAATCCATAATCCTTCCCCTGACTGATCAATAGCTGTCTGTCAGGATGTTTGGTGCCTCCAGTCCTCGGCCTAGGTGGGTTTTTGGCATGGAGCAACGCTCACCAACTGAATTTCTGTGGTGATTTGCAGTTCCTGGCTCTCTTTGGTTTTTTTCCAGCTCAGCACAAGGTCTGAGTTTGACAGACAGGAAAAGGAAGTCCAATCCTCGGTACCAAGGGAAATCACCAGACGGAGTGGGGCTGAGCTCTGAGAGCCACCGACCTCCGTAGGAGGCAAGGCCCTTTGGCCTTGCAACCATCTTCTAATGTCACGACCAGCCACTGTTCACTGCCAGGTCTCTGACCTCAAGGACTGGTCATCGTCCCCATATAGCCAGCCCAGACCACCCACCCTCCCAGGGCAAGTTACATATCTTGATTTGTAGGGTGGCTGAACACATGGATAAGACATATAAAAACCCACCAGTCTGCAAAGTTTTGGAGCCTGCACTTTACTGGGTCTAACTTATACCTTCAGTCAAAAGGAAGTTTCAAAACAATCATAAAAAGGAGATCTACCCCCACCCCTTGCACACACTGCTACTTTGCCCCAATTACTTTCTTTAGAGCACAGACCACTGTCTGCAAATAAATGGTGCTATTTGCCTCTTGTTTACAGCACAGAAAGCCACTGTCCAACATAGTCGCCAACAACTGCATTTGGCTACTGAGGCTTATATTGACTAAAAATAAAGAAGGTTGGAAATCCAACCCCACAGTCCCAGCAGTGACATTTCTAGTGTTCCATGGCCAGATACGGCTCTTGGCCACTGATATGTACAGTGGATAGAAGGACACTCCTAATGTTGCAGGAGGATGCCAGAGAGTACTGGCTCAGCACAAGTCAGGTAGGAGGAGGTCACAGCTGCTTAGCTTATCCCCAGCCTAGAACCAAGCCTGCCATATGGGGCCCCACCTTCCACCCTTGTTGAATACAGGAATAATTGGATTTTGTAGCACCAAACAGAAACCCAGAGCCAGAAGTAACAACTGGTAAACATCCTACATGCACACCTATATAGGAATAGTCATGGAATGCTAGCATGTCCATAGCAGTGAGTGAAAGGCAAGACAGACAGACAGATGATGAAGAAGATAGATAGATAGATAGATAGATAGAGAGATAGATAGATAGATAGATGATAGATAGATAGATAGATAAATAGATGATAGATAGATAGATAGGATATGGGGGTGTATGCACTGATTGAGATATATACACATAGCTTGCTAAGTTAAAAAGCAATTTCCTAAAAATTAAACAATACGATTCCATTTCTTTAAGCAACACAAACCATCATGACCACATTTGAAAAAAATTAAAAACATAGGAATAATGGAGAGGTGTCTAACCTTTTAACATTGTGACATTATGATGAAGTCTACAAATGTGTTAGGCCACGTTCATCGCTATCTTGGGATGCATGTGGTGGACTGGCTGTAGGTAGAATGCACCTAGATAAACCAGATGGCTAATAGTAATCACTGTTTAACAGAAATAGGAAAACAAGAAATCTCTGTCCTATGTTCTTCCATAATGTTTGAGTTTGAATATTTGAGTGTAAGTTGAGTATTTAAAAATCAAAACCCATGTAGACCTCTAAGAAAAAAAAGAATAATCCAGCATGTCCACCTCTTTCAAGGATATATAGCATATTCTTCAAATGTTTACCAAGGAGAAGTTCCTTATTAGCTTATTTCATTTCATCTTAACTCTGTCCTTGTAATTACATAGTTCTGTCCTCTATTGAGAAACCAGACTCTGAAGATTGGAGAGGGTCTCACAACTAGGGTACAGGGTCCTTCACATGCAAGCCCAGCTTTCTGCTTCTACAGCCCGCAGCACTCCACTGCAGAAAGCACACCAGTGTCCAAAGACACACATCCCAGATGATCCCTGAACCAGATGCTCCATCCACTGGTAACAAACAGACCAACTTCCACCACCAAGCACAGGATGAACAAATTTGAGGAAATACAGCAAATCTGAAGCTCCTTAGCCCTCTCCCTTGTCTGTCAGTTTATGTCCTCTTTGAAGATGAATCTCTCTCTCTCTCTCTCTCTCTCTCTCTCTCTCTCTCTCTCTCTCTCTCTCTCCACAAGGATCTCCCAGATGATGCCTGGCCTTTGTGGGATTTTCAGCCAATCACCCCAGAAGAGGAGCCTTCAGCTCGCCATGGTGTGTGAGTCTGAGCCAGAACAGTGCAGAGTTGCCTTTCAGCTCTGTGGACAAGACATCCCTGGTTGCACGCTGCGAGGCTTGTTTAGGTTCACACTTGACACAAATGGAGCATGTGTTTACCCACAAACACACACATGAACACACCAACAGAAGCCACTGCTGCCAACAGAAACAGTGGTGATTTCTAGAAGCCCAGATTTGTTCCTGAGCACCATGGAACTCAATCACAATGACTATCAGGGAAAACAATCTCATTCCTTCTATGCAAAGTTTCAACCACTGCCCAGAAAATTCAGTAGAAAATGAAATGTAATACTCTATTAAGCTTTACTTTGCCAGCCCAAGCAAGGGCTCACCCAAGCATGGAGATCCATTAAAATGGATCTTACATATATCATTATAAATTTAATAATCACCATGACGGCTAGAGTTCAAGTTAAAATGAATGTCAGCTGAGCATGACCAATTGATGTTACCCCAGCTGCCAGGGAGCCTCACTTGGGGTTGGATGCTTCTTCCACAGGCTCCAAGGTACACATGGACCCAAACAGCCCAAGCCAAGAACAGATGGGAAACGCAGACCGCTCCACCTAGCCAAGGAGAAACCCTCATAATTGCATATTATCTCAGTGTACCAGCCCAATTAAAATTTTCTACAGTGTCAGAGGTCCCAAATGTTCCTCCGTTAAGTGTCTGCATTCTAAACTTGGCTGATACCCAGTCAAATACACACGTTCCTCAGGCGCTTGTGACAATCAATTTTCCTCTATCTCTCAGAATGCTCCTGCAGAAATTGCAGCAGAAGGTCTAGTGGGCTCTACACCTAGTAAATCAAACACCACAAAACAAATTTCACTTATCTGAGTACTTAAGACATTCTTCCTGAATTACAGGGAGGTCAGTCTCAGGAGTGGATTTTTTTTTTTTTTTTGAGAAATGGGGTTAGTATCTGTGTTTTTTTTTTAAATTTTTATTTATTTATTTATTTTTATGTGTATGAATGTACTGTCTGCATGCAGGTTTGTGCACCCATGTCATGCAATGCCGTGGAGGTCAGAAGAGGGCGTCGGAATCCCCTGGAACTGGAGTTAAAGACGGTTCTCAGCCACCATGTGGGTGCTGGGGATTGAACCCGGGTCCTCTGCAAGAGCATTCGGTGCTCTTAACCACTAGGCCATCTCTCTAGCCTGACAATAATCATTTTGTATCTGTGTTTTAAAATGCATTTCAATTTATTTTTATCCTTTGAAAGTCAGAGTAGAACCCAATCTAAAGCCTTCCACATACATACCTACATACATACATACATACATACATACATACATACACAGCTATAACTGTCAGAAAGCCAGTTTTTATCATTGTGTGTTTTGTCCACTGGAAAGGTTCTATCTTTGACACTCACAGAGGGAGATGTGGTATCCATGCCACCTGGATAGAACACCAAAAGTTTGTGTGCTGCTGCAACAGTTCAAGGAAATATCAGACACTCTTTGCAGATAAACATACTCCTGCCTCCACAGATTTAACCCTTGCTAGCCTGTGGTCATAGCCATGCTCAGTGAATGCAGATCCAGCTTCAGTTTCCTTCTTAAACAAGGAGCCACATGGTTCTACTCCTACACATCTGGCTTTTGAAGACAAGTTGAACTTTAACTGGTAGACACGAGCCCTGGGCAACTATGGCTTTCAGATCGATGACAGCAAGTGACCTACACTCAATAGGCCACGTTAAATGATGGACATTCTCACAAATGGGGCCAGAGAGTCCAGCAGGATGAATTTCATATCCTATGCACAAGAGTCAGCAGATGACACAGAAAATAACTCAAACAAAGTCATGGGGGTCAGCAGCACTGTGCACAGAGGGAGGGGCTAAGTGGGCGTACAACCCAGAGGGCAACAGTGCAAAGAAACCAACGATCAATTTGTGAGAACATGAAGACTTTCTGTTAACTGCCTTTCTGGATCCTGGAATTAAATTATTTCTTCTTTTTCTTTAACTGTCACTTTAACCACCAACCACTCAAAGTAGGAAGCTTAATACAAGGACACAGCAAGTCAAGGGCCACCACACAGCTTCCTTAGCCAGACAGAGACAGACAGGCATAACCAACGATCACAGATCCGTTGACCACCCAGGTCTGAGCTACACCGCGCAACTCCAGCACCAGGAAGCAAATGACGGAAGTTCTAGCACTTACCCTCCTTTGGTCCTCCAGTCCATGAGTGACTGGCTTTCTCGTCTGCTGTTGGCCAGACTCCGGAGTTGGTTCCATTTCCCAGGCATAAAATCCTCTCTCTCCTTCAGCGATGTAGCAAATCCACAACAGAACAAAGTGACCCAAAAAGCAGCCCCCGTGCACCACCAGACACCGTCCTGACAGAAGGGAGATCGGCTATCCCTCCAAAGGCCTTGCTGTCTTCTTAGAAGTCACCTGGGAACCTGGCCGGCCACCATGGCCTCGGGTGCGAGGAAGGCCACCGCCGACATTGTGAAGATGAGGACCTAAGCTGGCAGTTCACCTCACAAGAGCCCAAAGGACAGATGTGGGCACGGAAGAGTCCACATCCTGGGGTGCGTGCCACATTCCTGCCCCAGGAACCTTTCCTCACTGTCTGCTTGGCACAGATAATTTATATGTCAATAACAATGTAAATGGGCATTTAATCCACTGAGCTGATAACATCCACATCCCTCTCCAGCAGCCCTTGGCTCCTATAAATCACCGCAAACGCCTGGCTGCCGGCCTCCCCTCACAGCCCCCGCGAGTGCTCATCTCTGTGGTAGTTCCTTTCACGGCTGTCATCCTCCTTCATGCAGTGAGACCCAGACCTAAGGAGAAAACGTTCAACAGTCAGATTTGTCTTTGAAGTACAAGACTGGGGCTGTCTTGCCCACCATCTGGAGCAGCATGGAAAGGCCTGGGCCCAGGCAGCTGCTGGCAGTCTTCCTCTGAGCCCTTCACTGATTGTATCCATAGGTGAGCAACTTTGGGGGAGGAGGGGAGGCTCATGGGTTCCCCAGTACTGTTCGTGAAAGAGCAGGGCAGTATTGGAAAGGAGTCATCTTTCAGACCTGTGTGGAAACCCTCACTGCCACCTCAGCAAAAAGGCATCATGGTATTAAAGGGGAAATGGAACTGCAGGACCAAAGCATCAGCTACACCCAGGAACAGCTGCAGGGGCGTGTGTGGCAGGGCAGGCAAGCGGGGCTCCAGTCCACAGCTCCATCACTGCTGAAAAGCAACTGTGCAGGGAGCTGCACTCCCCACCTTGAACCTGCAGGCAGAGCGCACACCGGTCCCCTCCTGCCTGACGTCACAGAAGCTTGGAAGATCTGGGAGGGGGGAGAGGAGAGAGGGCCAGTGCATGGAAAGCATTCTCAGTAGGTGCACCTTTCCTGGATGGTTTGAGAGGTTGGGACCGGTCTGAGAGGCCTCAGAAGGATGTGTCAGTCAGCAATTATGAACGCCTCTTCCCCATGCTCCAGCACCATCAGGAAACAAAGGCCAAGGGGGTAAAAGAGCCTTACTTAAAAACACTAGTTTCTCGCCAACATTTTTAATCAAACACTAGCCACTCTGAAATTCAGGTGGTGCCAGCTTCTGGGAGAGCTGTGGCCAGATTTGTCCCCAGTGAGCACGAGACAGAAGGCCCCAGAGCCTCCCTCACAGCTGCCCCAACAGCAGCCACTTTGAAATGAGGCTGAAGCCACCCTGTCACAAAGGCTTCTATGCAGCTTTGCCAACATGGGGTGAAAGGCAGACGTGGGACTTGGCAAAGGAGGACTTGGAGAGGAGGACCTGGGAGGGGAGAAGCTGCAGAAGGAAGTGGGACTTCGCAGGTGCACCCCGAAGTCGGAGGGGTGCTATGGCACGAGAACATCCAGCAGGCTCAGACTTCTGCAGGTCTCTGTTCCATCCCACTTGGGTGAAGAGTCACTGAGGAATGTCTGGAAGAGGGACACTCAAGGTCCAAAGTATTCTTCGGGCCCAGGGAATAGCTAAGCACCACTGGATTGCCACAGCCCCTCTGAGGCTCCCTGGCAAAGGCAAGCCTCAGATCCTTAGCTCCAGATTCCAGAGTAAGCAGACTCTAGCAAACTCACCCCAAGTGGTGCCCTTTCTAGACTCTTGGCTGAGACCTTACACTAGAAGACTCAGCCAGATATAGCTAGGTTTGAGTCTCAGCTCTGTAACTGCCTCACTGAGTGGCCTTGTGCATGTGTCTTGACCTCTCTGAGTGCCAGCTTTCTCATCTATAATATGCAGATGGTGATCATAGGAAAATGATAACAAGCACTTTAAGACATAGTAAGGCAGCTGGATGTTGGCTGAGTCCCTGGCACTACCTACTGCTCTCTGCATCCATTCATTCAATGAATCCCTGTTGAGTCCTTTGCCCTGTGCCAGTTATTCTGCCTTATGTTAAAGATGAGACAAGAGATGACATTAACGTCCCTAAAAATAACACAATTAAGAAGTTGTGTGTCCAGAATTTGAACCGTGGTCTGACTTCAAAATTCTTGCTCCTGTCTGAGCTGCTCTGGAAAGATCACCATTATTTGTCTGGTTCACTCTACATGTTCTATAGCTCCTGGCTGTCCTCATGAATAACAAAGATAAAAACAGCCCAGTGCCCAGAAGGGTCTCCTCCTGGGAGGGGTTCTGCAGCCCTGGGCTCCGCCTACATCGGAGCAACTCTGTAGTCTGCTCCCTCCAGGGTGAGACCCTGTCACATCCCATCACAGCAGCCGGTGCACATACCCTGAGTGAGTGCGCACGGGGACAGACGCTTGCTCCGAGGAAACATCTTCCTCGTTAGTGGGGAGCAGGAGGATGGACCGCACCCCTGTGAACCCTTCGTTTTCTTTAGAGGTCAGCACGCGCCCGTTCTGGGTGCGCTGCTGTCCTGTTCCAGGGTGCAGAGGAGTCATGCGGGAAGCAAGGCTGCTGCTTGCTGGCTGTCCACTGCTATATCAAATCTGTCTTCTGACTGGTGAGGGACGGGGAGTTCATAAGAGCAAATAGGGATGCAAAAGCTGTGATTTCTGGCTGCCAGAATTCTCCGGAAGTTTAAGTGTGGTTGGGGGTGGAGCAAAATAGCTGGATCGTTAGGAAGTGAGCCGCACTTCACCGCAGCAGCTTCTCCTCTGTGCCTTAAGTCTACAGGCAGAGGGTTCAGTGGAAAAGACTTGAGCAAATGGATAGGAGAGCCTCGAGTACAAGCGCCACGGTCTGGAAGTTCAGAGGACATGCCCCCTTTCCGTGGACACTCGAACACAATACCAGGGACTCCTGGCCCAAACATAGACTCGGAAGGCACAGGCCTCCCAGTGCCTGTCTGCTTCCTACTCTCCTCTGTCTCAAAGATGGAGCCTTAGCGACAGAACCAGGACCAAGTCTAAGCTTCCAGTCAGAGATCCTTCCGGTACCACTGCTGCCGTTTACTGCAAGGGACCTCTGGTCCACAGGGAATGCCAGAGGGTATTCCAGAAGCCAAAGAGGCCTCAGCTAGGCTTTCCGCTGGACAGTAATGCTGAGATGTCAGAATCCTGAGCCTGTTTCAGACATTTTGTTACATTCTCTGAAGTTTTGAAAACTGGGCCCTGCCCGGTTGGCCTTCTCTGTCCTCTTCCCTCTGCCGCAGCTCTGGCTTGGGTTTCCAACCTGGATTGAAGGTGGAGGGGCAAGACAGGAAGCTGACCTGTGCCTGGCCTCTGAGCAGGGGTCACGTTGTTCATCACCAGCTTTGCATTCACTTCCGGCTATGGGAGAAGCAGAGAAGCTTCCTGCAAACACAGCCTTTTTTTTTTTTTTTCATCAATAGATCAATAAATAAGTTGCATAAGGTGTATAAAGAGCGACCGGCCGATCTGGGATTTGAGATGGGGGTGGGGGTGCTCCCAAAGGAGTCCGCAAGCCCGAAAGCTGACCCAGCCACCCCAGGACCTTTATCTGCGTGTGAGCGCGCTCCCGCCTCTTCCCGAAGCAAAGAAAGCATTGCACACAAAAATAAGTCGCTAGGGCCCCAGCTGGGCTGCGCGGGCTGCCGCCGCTGCCACCACCGAAGTCCCTTTGCAAGAAAAGAGCTGGTTGGAGGACGCACCCAGCAGGGCCTGGGCTCCGGAGCTCAGGCGCCCCCTCCCCGCCTCTTGTCTTCGCCTGCAACGGCCCGCAGCTGCTGGAGCGTGGGAGGAAAGCGGAGAGGCCCGGGAATGCCAGGCCTGGCCTGGGGTCCCGGCACAGATCCTCCTACCCGATCCTCCCGCTGCCTCGGGCAGACACAGTGAGAACGAGACCTAGAGCGTACAAACACACACACACACACACACACACACACACACACACACACACGCAGCCACCTGCTCAGATCCTACCCGGGACGCGCATCCACCCAGGGACACAGACACAGGCACAGACAGGTACCACACTTACACAGGGAGCCAGATATGGCTGGAAACAGAGGCATTGCTGAAAATCTCAGAGAGAGAGAGAGAGAGAGAGAGAGAGAGAGAGAGAGAGAGAGAGAGAGAGAGAGAGAGAGAGAGAGAGAGAAACATATAGACCCTGATAGAAAAAGCCACAAACGGTACTCAGCCATCAGCACCCCAGAGAGCTTTCAGCACACGCCCACACAGACACCCGGGGACACGATCACAGAGGGGGCCCAGAGACACGCAAATAGAACGCTCGGAGAAACACAAGGACGCACAGGGGAGGGACGTGGGCAGCCCGGGACACGTCCACCAAAGGGCCCACGCCCACTCGGGAATGGGGGCATGCGTCCACCGAAGGGCACACGCCCACTGGGGATGGGGCCGTGCGCAATCGCCCAAGGGGCTGATAAAGTGCGCCCGGCTCCCAGCAGGACCCCGGCACCGCGCAGCCTCGGCCCTGCGGCTGCACTTGAAGTTTCCCAGCGCTTCTGAACAAGGGCCGCGGACCGGCTGGCCAGCCTGCCTGCTGCCGCGGGATCTCGGGACGCAGGACCTCCCCGGGCTTCCCAGCCTGCTCGCCCTCCCTCCAGGTCCGGAGTAGAGGTGCGGTCCGGGGACTGCTGGTGCTGGGCCCGGTCCAGTCCTTCCACAGCCGCGCCCTGCCCTGACCCCCGAGCCCACCCGGAGCATCCCCAAGTCCTCCTCTCCTTGCCCGTCTAGCTGGGCGGCAAACTTTGCCCAGGACGGTGCTGGAGGCGAGCATCCGGGCCTGTCCTGACCCCGGGAGTCTGCACCGGGTCCTACCTGCGCCCTCGCTGGCTCCGGAGCCTTGGTCTCCAGCCAGTCTTGCTCCGTACTCCGGCCGGAGCTCCTCAGCCCCGGCGGCTGCCGCTGCAGCCGCTCCTTGCCCTCCCGTTACCCAGGAAACCGCCTCCTCCTCCCTCCTGCCAGCCAACCAGTGAGGTTCACATGGCGCCTCCCAGCCAATGGGCAGACTCGCCATCCTGGTCCCTGTTCAGGGTCCGGAGTCTCTCCCCAGCCAGAGAATGGAAAGACAGGCTGGGTGCGCCAGAGCTGCTCAGTGGGGGCCCTGGGGTAAGCGTGTCCCGCTGCACCTGTGCGTGGGCAGACGCACGGGGCAGTCAAGGGAGACCCCGCAGAGCACCTGCTCAGCTCCTTGGAATTTGAACATCTTCCGGATAGGTTCCCACCAGGGAGCTGTCCAGCCCTTACGAAGGGCCACGAAAGCAGAGTTCTGCAGCCTTCCCGGACAGTGCCCTGTGCCATCTACAGACTCTGAGAAGGTTCTTCCGAAGGCCAAGCTCACACCTCCTCTGCACCTGGCCCTGTGTCTGCCCTGTAGGGCACACAGACAAGAGGACTGTGCACCACTTCGCAGCCAGGGCTTCGGAAGGAAATTCGAAGACAGCAGTCCTCTCCCCAGGCCGTCCACCCTGGGAGAGTTCTATTGTCTTTTTTTTCTCCAAGGACCATTTGAAACCGAAGAGGCTTTGCCCAGCTCTGCCTCCCTTTCAAGGAGTGCTTTAGAAGCTGACTGGCCAGGTGGGAAGGTCATAGATCCAGGTACTAACTGCTAATGAGGCTTGAACCCACAAAAACAAAAATCCTTTCAGCAACTAAGCTGAGGTCAGACCACAAGATGTGGAGTAAAAGCGACATGTCCAGACAGGCCCTGGAGTGAGCACTGCATTCATTCATTCATTTATTCATGTTCTCTCCTCTCCTCTCTCTCTCTCTCTCTCTCTCTCTCTCTCTCTCTCTCTCTCTCTCTCTCCTCTCTCTCTCTCTCTCACACATTTTGATCTCCACTGCACTATTGCAAGACCACGTTTGCCCTGCTAAGGTTGCACACGTTACAGATTCACACCCAATCACCCACTGGAATCTGGATCCCCAATCTGCCCACATCAACCAAAAGAGTTCCTGCACTTTCTCAGACATGGAAAAATCAGGAGTTGGACATAGCCGGATCTTGGGGATCAGGATTGCCAGCCTGGGACAGCGCCCACGCCCACCTCTGGCACATTTCCTAAGGGAAGTGCTGCTCTTTTCCTTCTTTATGGTCCACCATAGCTGCCAGTCGGTCTACATCAGGATCTCAGCACAAATGCCATACACGGACTGCCGAATGCCTCCAGAACTGGGTTCAAATTGTCATGGGAGGATCTGGATATTGACCTTTGAGTTAGGTCAGGGGCCAGTCAGTGGCACTAAGAACGGGATCCTTACTTGGGCAGGGAACACATCAGCGAAGAGGCTGGGCAAGGGCACTGGTTTCACTTCTAATACAGTTAATATAAGCTAACAAAAAGATGGGAATTTTACCACTTTGTGGAAGATAAGATGTTTTTCTCCCAAGTCTTTGTCAGAGCTGCTGTTCTTGTCTTTGGGTCCCATGCAGCCTCCTTGTGTCACAGGCATCTGTCTTCCTGCTTGCCTGCTTTACTGCCCAGCCATCCACTGACCTCCCTCAATCCTGACTCAGACTCTGTAGCTCAGTGAGCACCCTTCAACAGAGCCACAAACAGGGCAGGGAACAGGAGAAGACCACAGAAAACAAATACCTAGTGTAGATCATTTGGGAGAAAAAACAGAGCTCTGTGGAGAACAAAAGTAGGATGGTGTCCTGGAGAATGACAGGGTGGGGATAAGTCCACTGAGAAGAAGATGTTTGAAGCAAGGTCTTAGTGGTGAGAATGATCTGTCCATGTGATGGTCAAGGGGAACCGCACTCAGCAGAGACAGCCGCTCCTGCAAAGGCCAGGAGGCAGGTGGCAGAACAAGCAGATCATGCGTGGGAAGGGAAAGAGTGATCAACACAACCACAGCCTGTGACAGAGGGGGATGGGGCAGGAGGCGGAGCCACGACACCCAGGCTTTAGAGTCCGAGGAAAGAGACTGCATTTTATTGCAAGTGCCACTGGAATCCACTGACCGCTTCGAATGTGGAAGTGAGCTTACATGGTGCAATGGACCATACTGGCTGCTTCACTGAGAACGGATAAGGAAAAAACAGAAATGGGGGGGTTTACTGTGGAAGTGACGAGTCAGGACAGGGGCATCCAAGATCAAGGGAAGTGGATGGAATTGAGAAAGACTTTAGGGTCAGAATCAACAAGATTTCCTGAAGGTCCGTGCAGCAAATAAATCCTATTATGTCTAGATGCTTTTTGCTTGAATTACAAGGAGCACTTCCTTGATGTAGGGACTCTCAGGGGTTGTTTTTTTCTTAGGCTCTGTACTTAGAAAAGAATGGAGCACATAGACGCTCAGTGAACATTTGATTGTGTGGATGGGTGGGTAGGTAGGTGAACGGGTAGATGGATGCATTGGAGAATAGATGATAGAGAGATGATAGAGAGATAGATGGATAGATAGATAGATAGATAGATAGAGATGGATAGGTAGGTGGATGGTTGATGGATGTATAGAGGGGTGGATGGATGGGGGTGGGGGAGTGGGTATATCGATAGGTAAATGGGTAGATGGTTGTGGGTGGATGGTTGGGTGGGTAGGTAGGTAGTTGTAGGTGGATGGATGAGTGATCAAGTCTTTTAGAAACACCTCTTTCAGAGGCTGGAGAGATGGCTAAGAGCATGTACTGTTGTTACAGAGGACTGTTGTTCAGTCCCAGCACTCCTGATGGCCAGCTCACAACTGCCTGTAACTTCATTCAGCTCCAGGAAAATCCAATGTTTCTGGTCTCTGAGGGCACCTAAACTCACATGCACACACACACACACACACACACACACACACACACAGAATTAAAAATAAAATAAATCTTAAAATAAGCAAACACCTTGCCAAAATCAGCCTGGCGAATGCAGCCTAGTAACAGGTTCTTTCCATCCCCTAGGTAATAACAATTTCACCATCCCTGGCCTCCCTCCCTCCCTCCCTCCCTCCCTCCCTCCCTCCCTCCCTCCTTCCCTCCATCCCTCCCTTCCCTCCTTCTCTCCTTCCCTCCCTCCTTCCTTCCTTTTCTCTTTCCTTCCTTCCCTCCTTGCTTTCTTCCTTCCCTCCTTTCTTCTTCCTTCCATTCCCTTTCCTTCACTCTCCTCTCTTCCTTCCCCTCTACTCTCTTCTTCTTTCCTCTAAGATTTCCCTCGCTTTAGCTTTCCCCAACATACCAGCCTAGCTTCGCTCCGTCCAGCCCGATCGCACTGAGAACTTCCAAACCATCAGGAGGCCAGAGACCTCCAGAGAGATGACTCAAAGGTCGACTCTGGTCTCCATTCTCAGCCTTCTTGAGCAGCCTTCAGACCTTCATTCGGGCTGGCTCATGAGGAACACGCTCATTGCTGTTAGAACTGACAGCCATCAGAGACGAGAGTCCACAACCCATCAGGAACAGCACACAAGGCAGGCTCTGAGCCAGCTGGGCCAGACCTTGGGTGCTATTTCTGACAGGCTTATTGGGAGACAGCACAGGAAAGGGAAGTAAGATGGTTGCTGCATCCAGGGCGAGCTCCATGATGAACGAATGGGCAATCCATCCTGCACACCTAGCCTGCTCATTAAAAATGCAGCTGCGGCTCGTCAGAATGCTGACTAGGAACTCAACAATGGTCTTATAGAACAGGAGGGACGAAGACTGTAATGTGAATTGGCTAAATGGGATTGAATAAACAAGCCCCCAGCTACAAAAAAGTTCAAATGTTAAAAATGTCTTAAGCTCTAAACACTCAATATTTTATGCTGATAGACTGATTCATCTGAATTGATCAAGCTAAGGCATGACATTTGATCCAAATACTTGGCCCCACTTACGGCCACAATAACTTTGAAAAGGTTTTGTTTATCCTTGTGAGCTAAAAGAGAACCAGAGTTTGGGTGACCCACCTCTAGTCACAACACCAGACCACAGATTGCTCACAACTCAGTTGAACTGTAAGTGGGGAACAGACTGGGTCCATTTCTTACATTTTTTTTCCTCTCAGAATATATAGCAGAGAGCTGGACATCAAGGCAGTCGTCGCATCAAGGCGGTCAATGCAGAGCCCAGGGCTTCCTCACTCAAGCCGTCGCTCCAGGAACTGGAGACATGTCAAAGCATAAACTGGACAGAGCCTGTCCTCAGGAACAACACAAAGGAATGACCGATCCACTCCACGGCTTCAAAAACATCAATTCACTGTGACCACATTAAAGTTCAATTATGGATCTTTTGGAAGCAGCTAGAGTTTCACTCTTGAAGGAATAAAAGCTGGGTAACAGCGTGGCAGACTGGCTGTGGGGGAGTTGCCACACCCCGCTGCACCCATTTCTCAGACAGCTTGTGTGTTTGGTGTCAGCTTTCTACAGATTCGCTCAAGGTGACCAACTGGATGATTCTACCTCCCACTCCCCTCTGGGCCCCAACACCTTCAGCAATAGGATGGGCTGACAAGGAACTGGATCCCCCCCCCCCCAGTTCTGCTCTGGCACTTCCTGTCTTTTTCAGAGCACCATCCTGGCTGAGCAGCTGGGGAGCTGGGGGGGGGGGGGAGCAGGTCTCCTGCTGGGAAGGACAGAGACAATGCAGCATTGTCTGAAAGAGACCCTGCTGTGGGTAGTGAGGGCAGGGTAGAGGGTGGACTTTGTGGTCTCAACTTTGGAACTTCTGTAAGCATGGGAGGACTCTATAAACACAGCCTGCTGAACAACACCCACACCAGCTGGCTGTGGAGGAGTCAAATTCAGGCAAAGAATCTCCAGATGGAGTTTGGAGGCTGGGATGGGTACTGATGCCCCTCCACATCTAAGTCTAATGGAGTGGGCGCTTTTGGTTTCAAGGCATCTTAGGAAAGGGTGGACTTAGGGGCTGGAGAGATGGCTCAGTGGTTAAGAGTGCCAACTGCTCTTGCAGAGGACCCGGGTTTGAGTCCCAGCACCCACATGGCGGCTGAGAACCATCCTTACCTCCAGTTCCAGGGGAATCCAACACCCTCTTCTGACCTCCGTGGCATTGCACGACACGGGTGCACCTACCTGCATGCAGACAGTACACTCATACACATAAAAAATAATAAATAAATAAATATTAAAAAAAGAAAGGGTGGGCTTAAATATATTGGAAATAGGATTAAATCACCATGCAAATCCAACGAATATTTACTGCGTTCCATGCAAGTGCTGTTCCTGACACTGGAAACTCTATAGTGGCCACAGCAAAAATGTGTTTCCTTCCCTCTGGATTTTGTATTCCCGCAGTGGAGTCATACAGAACTCAGAGAAACAAACACTCTTGGGGGAAAAAGAGAGAAAACAGCAAGCACAAAGGTCCTGGGGCAATAGGAGTTAGAAGTGGTCAGGAAACAAGTTCAGCTAGACAGTGGTGAGTAGCAAACCTGTGACACACATCAGCCAAGGAAGTTTGTTCTAGAAGTCATGGACAATGTTAAAAGGAAGTTTCTAGAAGGCTGCTTTGGCTACATTGTTCGGAGGAAGCAGAGGGACCAGTTAGAAGTTTGCAGACATCAACAGTCTTAGGGTGGAGATGGACATGCAGATTCAATCTGTTTGGAAAGAGGCCTCAGGCAGGGTGGAAGGGCATGTCAGCGGGGCCTGGGTGGCGTCACGAACCATCTCTCCTCTCTGGGCTTCTCTTGAGACTTGGCCTCTCTGTGAACGCCTGTCTACCTTGCCTACCCTATTGCAGTTCCTGTGCTCATAAACTGAGCTCCCTGGGGCTGGCTGTCCTCCACCATCAGGGCATCTCTGACCACACTGCCCACTACTAACTGGGCTCACTCTGTACAGGCACCAGAAGGATGGTAAGACTGGCCTGGCTCAGCTCATCTGTCTCATCTTTGTTGGCCTTTAGGGCAGGTGGAGGAGCGTGGTACATCTATGCTGCATCGAGCCAGTGTCTCTCAGAAGGAGCCGTACACAGAAAATGACAATGGTTAAGATTGGGGGGCGGGGGGTCTTAGCTCACGCCCTTAGCATTCCAGACACAGTTCAATGTGCATTACTTACACCCACTCAGTCTTCACAATTACCTCATGATACAGATCCTATCCCTGTTTTGCAGCAAAGGGTTGGGCACAGTGTGGTTTAAGGAGTTTTCCATGCTTAAATGTTGATTAGACATGAAGTTGGGATTTGAATTCAAGCAGTGTGGGGATGTAGCTCAGAGGTGGAGCATGTTGCACGGCTGCTGTTACACAGAGGGAAGCCAGGAGGCGCTGTTCCCATTGACCAGGTTTCCAACCGGTCTGTCTCTGCTGCTTCTGTGATGTGGGTAAACAAGTGTAACTTCTTTGTCCCTCGGGTTTTGCCTCTAAAAACAGCTATACTATGAATCCTTGTGGTCGGTGTGTTTGTAAAGCAGTGATTAGGAAGGCAGAGCATCAGATGAAACGCGGCCCTGATAAATGGAGTGGGAGAGTCTGCCAGAGCAGAGGGGGATGGGTCCAGGAAGGTGAGTAGTGCAGAACTCTGTGACTAAGACCTGGAGAGTTCAGCCCAGCCAGCAGGTCAGGCCTGGAGCAGCCTTGAGGGCCAGGCTCCACCCAGATAACAGCAGGACCTTGCAGGTAGAAGGACTTTAAGCAGCAAAAGTAGAGAGGTGGTTGGCCCGCACCTTGCAGAATGGGCTAGTCGGGGTAGGCTGCAGGTGGAGGCCAGGGCATCTGCAGCAGCCTGGACCAGAGAGGGCGAGGGCAGCAACAGGATTGAACCACTGAGAGAAATGCCCAGTCCAACTGTCAGGAGATGGGCCCAGGGCCCCATGCATCACAGCGTTGTGTTCTGTGCTTTCTCTGATTCTGTCTTGGAGCAGGACTGTTTCTGGGCACTGGACTCTTCATGGATGACTGTTTCTCTCCGTTCTTCAGGAGGAGGAAGGCCCCCTACTTTGATGAGGAGACACATCCACCCTAGCTTTGGGGGAGGAGGCAGGTCATGCCCCCCCCTGGAAAGATGGGGGGCCTCTTGGCCTAGATCATTTGCCTCGCACATGAGAAATGTTTGTTTTTCTCAGAGTCTTGCTTCTCCATCAGAAGGCAACCTCTTGGTTTGTTGTCTGGGTTTTGTTCTGTTTTGTCCTGTGGCCTTAGATGAAAGTGATCTGGAAATGAAAGCAGAGTCTTTGCATCTCGCAGTGTCCCGTGGCAGACCATCTGAGGGAGGCAGAAGAGAACCCCTTCTGCCTCCAGACAGGTTCCTGGCAGCCTCCTTCCTGGACTTCCCTGGCTGCTCTGCGGAAGCACACATACGTGCCCTGACAGGACACGCACCCACTGGAAGCAGCGCCTGCCCTCGCACAAGTGTTCCTTCAAGACGTCTTTGAAGTCCAGCGATGCCACCACTCTGTGCTGCCTCCTCCACTGGGGCTGGCTGTTAGAAGCCTGCATATTCCAAATCTTCAAAGAAATTTTCAAAAATGTCTCTTCTTTATGGGTCAGTGGGTTAGGTGTGTGTAAAGGAACCAAAGGCTCATCAGTAAAAGCGTTGCTGCATAGAGCGCCTTGCCTTCCTTGCCCCGCAGACTTCTGGGATGAACGTAGAGCCTACAGGACACAAAGTGCATCACCAGCAGCCCTTGGGGAGTGCAGAGTCCTGGCTCCAGTTGCCCTCCCTCTGTTACCTTTCGTTTTGACCAAAGATTAAAATATTTAGGTCTAATTCCAGTAGGCTTGCTGTGCATTTTGGAGTAGACCATGGGATGGCTTTATGATCTTAACATGTAGAAATCACTATTTTTGCTGGAAGACTGAAAATAACTTTAAAAGTAATAATAAACTGTACTAGTATGGGTAGAAAGAAATTAATCCAACAAGATTATTAAGAGCTTATTCTGGAGCTGAAAAGATGGCTTGGGAGTTAAAAGCACTGCAGAAGACCCTACTTCAATCCCCAGCACTTAGGTCGGGCAGCTCACGACTCCCTCGAACTCCAGCTCCAAGGGGATCTGATGTCTCTAGACTGTGCAGGCACCTGAACTCGAGTGTGCATCCCGACAGACAGACACACACACACACACACACACACACACACGCATAATTTTAATAGAACCTATTCTAGCTGGGTGAGGTGGCACATACTTTTAATTCCAGCCCCAAAGAGGCAGACACAGGGGATCAAGGCAAGTCTGGAGCTTGCCTGAGCTACATAGCCATACTCTGTCTCAAAAGTAGAGGGCTGGGGAGCTGGCTCAGTGGATAAAAGAATTTGCTTGTGGGCTGGAGAGATGGCCTAGCGGTTAAGAGCGCCGACCGCTCTTACAGAGGACCCGGGTTCGATCCCCAGCACCCACATGGCGGCCGAGAACCGTCTGAGACTCCAATTCCAGGAGAACTCCAGTTCCAGGGGAATCCGAGACCCTCTTCTGACCTCCGCGGCATTGCACGACACGGGTGCACAGACCTGCATGCAGACAGTACATTCATACACATACAGAAATAAAATTAATAAAAAAAATTAAAAAAAAAAAAGAATTTGCTTGTGCAAGTGTAAGGGTGTGAGCTCACATCTCCAGAACCCACATAAACATCCAGGCCTGTAACCCCAGGACTGAGGGGGCCAGGGAGGAGGCAGAGGCAGGAGGATTTCTGGGTGGTCTGCTGCTGGCCTAGCTTGAGGTTCAGTGAGAAATCCTGTGTCAATGACAGAGATAGAATAGGAGACCAGTATCTCCTTTGGTATCTACATAAGCATCTGCCCACATAGACCACACATATAATAGAGGAGTAAGAGGAAGAGGAGGAGGAGCTCTTTGACTTGGACAATTACACAGCTATATGCATGGAAGACTTTGTAGTTTCTTTTTTTAGACAGGGTCTCCCTATAGCCCCAGCTGGCCTGGAACTCACTTTGTAGACCCCTGTGGCTAATCACTCTCCCACCTGATTTCTCAGACCCTCTGCAGACAGAGTGCCCAACACAGTACTTCTGGATTTCTGGTCCCCTAATTAGGTTTGGACTAGCCAGGATCAGAAGACTTCAGCCCCCAACCTGAGATCTTCATGCTAGGTAAGATACCCCAGAGTCTACCACAGTGCTGGAGGGTGGGCAGAATATCCTAAGTTAACCTAACATGCTCCTGAAAGTCCTTGGGAACTTTCGGATGATTACAGGTCTGAGGAACTGATTAGAGTGTGCAGGGTGTTTCCATTGACTTATTTTTGTAGGTTTTATTTTGGCCATCAGATATTAAAGAATTTCAAATTACAGCCAAAGTTATAGAAAAGTAAGATGACCCTATTTGTGTTGCTTGACAGTACCACTTGTGAAGCTCTCAATCAGAACACTAAATCTAACTATAAAATAGATGTATACCAAACTTTTGAATACACAGTCTGCATGTAGATGAAAAGTAAGGGCCAGAGAACGAATGTTTTAGATGATGAGCGTGGGTGATGAGCTGTGGGCTCAAAAATCTAGTCTCCTTTTTAGAAAGAAATATTTCCTTTTAACCACATGTGTGTGCATGTGTGTGTGTGTGTGTGCGTGCAAGCGTACACTTGTGTGAGCACAGCTATCCACAGACTCCAGTAGAGGGCATCAGATTCCCTGGAGCTGGAGTAAAGGTGGTTGTGAAATGCCTGGCATAGTTGCTGAGATTCAAACTTGAGTCACCTGCAAGTGCAGCATGTGCTCTTAGCTGCTGAGCTTTCTCTCCAGATTCCTCCCTTTATATTTTGACACATATTCTCCTGTGGCTCAGGCTGGCCTCAAACTCCCCACATCACTAACGATGATCTTGGCCTCCTCATCACCCTTTCTCCACCTCCTGAATACTGAGATTGCACACATGCATAAATAACTATGTCCAGTTTATGTGGTATTGGGGACTTGAACCCAGGGTTTTGTGAATGTTAACTCACTCTACCAACTGAGTTACGTCCATGCCCTCCCCACCCAGTTGTCCTTTAAAAATGTGTTTTCGGGCTAGAGCGATGGCCTAGCGGTTGGGAGCGCCGACCGCTCTTGCAGAGGACCCGGGTTCGATCCCCAGCACCTACATGGCGGCCGAGAGCCGTCTGAAACTCCAATTCCGGGAGAGCTCCAGTTCCAGGGGAGTCCGATGCTCTCTTCTGGCCTCCGCGGCATTGCACGTCACGGGTGCACAGACTTGCATGCAGACAGTACATTCATACACATACAGAAATAAAAAAAATGTGTTTTCATGGTAAAATAGCTGGTGGAGGTCACCTGGGGCTGGAGGAAAGCAGACATCTCCTTCACCCCTGTGGGAATGTCAAGTATCTCTCCCCTGGGCAGCTGCCACCTTGCATTTTAACTATACAAGCAGAGTTCACAGCACTCAAGGTGTAATGCTAAAAATACAGGCAAGCGGAGACAACAGCAAAGGTGCTAAGACACTGCATCAGAAGCGGGCCCTGGAACTCTCCAGAAACCACACAACTCAACTAGGTCAGATACAAAACTTTGATTCCACAGGTATGTACCAGCACACAGCCAAGGCATCCTGAGAGATGAGAGGGGTTTGTCCAACTTAAGGACACCTGCTGAGGGCTTGTGGAATTGTGTTCTTTAATGCAAACCAGCTCTTAAAGCCACTGAGGCATGTAATCCTGGACTAGAGGGGCTGGTGCACTTCGTGTCCTCATACCCAGAGAGAAGTGAATACTCTTTTCAGAGATGTGTGCAAAGGAGACATTTAGAAATCATAGAGTTGAGTACTGTGGTGTTGTGGATGGGATATCCTCACAGGCTCAAGGTTTTAAATACTTGGGCCCTGTTGGTGGTGCTGTTTGGAGGTTTGGGAGGGAGGCCTTGCTGGAGGATGAACGTCGGGGGGAGAAGCTTCGAGAGTTCATGGCAATGTCCCGTTCCAATTTCTCTCGCTACTTCCTGTGCGTACTTGAAGAAGTGAACACTCAGCTTCCTGGCCTGGCCACCTCTGCTGCCACGCCTCCCTGCCACAATGGACGCCTATCCTTCTGGAACTTTAAGTCCAATAAACTCTTCTTTCTGTAGGTTGTTTTGGTTGTGATATTTCATCACAGCAACAGAAAAGTAATGAATATAGCCATGGTGGTGCATACCTGTAATCCCAGTACTTGAAAGGCTGAGCTTGAAAGGATCACCAATTCCAGACCAGCTTGGGTTACATAGTGAAACTTTGTCAAACACACACACACACACACACACACACACACACACACACACGATTAAGATGCGGGGACAGAACAGGCGCCTGTGCGTGCACTGTAGGCGAGCGTCATTTCAGTAAGCAGTCTTCATGCAGACGAAGAGGAGAGATAGAAAAGTGAATGCTGTAGATGAGATGGGACAGTGAGGCTGTGGTTTTTAAAAATTCATCTTCCTTTTACAAAAATATTTATTTTATTTTTAATTGTGTGTGAGTGTGTGTGTCTGTGTGTGTGTCTGTGTGTGGGGATGTGTACTTGAATGCAGGTGCACACAGGGGCCAGAGGAGGGCATCAGACACCATTTTACAGAATTCAATTCCTAAGTTTAATTTTTCAGAATAAATTAAAGATGTCAAAGACTACATACACTGAACTGCAGACCTTATACTCGTCACTAAGGGAGAATGTGAAACAAATATGCCCATGTTGAGCCTCTTACATTCCACTGCATTTGGAGGGAGGGAGGAAAAAGATGAAAGCATTTAGAACACAATCCGAGGAGCTGCAGGGCCTGGGGAGCAGTGGGGGAGCAGGGAAGGCCAGCAAGAAGGGCACCTGCGGACTTGGGACACCCTGCGTCTTATATGTTTCCTGGTAGGTCACTCCTGTTACAAGCAGCTTTCCCACAATATAAAAGCAAGTGTAACCTGCTGCCGGCCTAAATCAGAGGCCATGTGGTTGGTACTGGCTCAGGACGAGCTTAGGGAACTGTCAGTCGAGTCCACTTGCCCCCAAGGCTCTCTTCCAGTTCCATCCAGGACCCAGGCAGAGAGGATTTGGATGGGCAGAGAGGAAGGGACCACATAGCCAGACAGACTCAGGAAAGGAACCGACACAGACCCAAGCCCAGCGCCTCCCTTGCATACCTCTTCCTATGATTTTTAACATTTAGAAGAACAGAACTGAAAATTCGAAAAAACTATTTTCCCCCAGAAACGCTGTCCACAGGCAGATCCATGCTCTAGTTTGCACACCATTTCAGGACATTTGTGAACCTGGAACCATCTATGACCTGGAGATCATTTGCTTCATGACAAGTTAGCCTCACTTAGGATAAATGATCATCGAGCAAGCAAGCGGAGCACGTGCTTGCAGCAAAGCCCAGCTGCAAGCAAAGCCCAGCTGCCTCCTTTGCTGGCGTAGTATGACCCTTACAAACTTGAGGGGTTCATGTGCTAAAGTCCCACTTCCACTCACATCCCCAAATCCAATCCCTCCCTCATGGAACGGCCTTCTTTCCAAATGTTTATCAGCCTGGGACATCCCCAAGGCACCGCCCAGGTGTCCCTTGTAACCAGCTGGGCAGCCAAGGCAAGCCTCATTGCAGAGCTGTCAAGACAAAGACAAGAGGTTACATAATTCCAATTAGCAGAAGCCTGGCGACTCCAAACAGTCCCTCACCACTTCATCATTGCTCCCCTCAGAGGAAAACATCACAATTGCCACCAACATCCTGGAAACAAAAGGGGACAGAACAAACACGGGGCTCTCTGCAGACCTCGGGATTAAAATGTAAGCTCGAAATAAAGTCTAATAACTTTCCCCCTTTTGAACACACTTGGAATAAAATTAGCATATAAATCAAAGCTTAATTAGGACATTGTAACAAGAATCAGCACCGGCTGGTATGAGGGGGTTTCAGGCCCGCTATGATGCACCAAATAAACACCATAATTAGAGAACAAAATCAAGGCGATCTCCTGGCAATCAATCACCCAGCCAGGCCTTAGCCGTTCAGCTGAGGGTCACCTCTGTTCCCGTCTTGTAGATCTTCCCTTCCAGACAGTCTTTCCGAGAGGCCACACAGCTTCCAGTCTGCACAGCGGCATGTCCTTCTGGGCCCTGGTGCTCATGGGGCTTCCTGGCACACAGAGGACAGAGGGAGTTGAGGAGACTAGCAGGCTGCTCCCAAACAATAGCCTGAGGGTGCCCAAAATGAAGCTCCCATCTTGAATCCAGGTAAATAGCTGCCTGGACTCCCAGAGGCTGAAGAAATGTCTTTCTCATTTCACTACACTCTGACAATGAGGCTTTGTCTCCCCCTCCCCTACTGCCCTTCTCTGTCTCTGACTCTCTGACTCTCTCTCTCTCTCTGTCTCTCTCTCTCTCTCTCTCTGTCTCTCTCTCTCTCTCTTTCTCTCTCTCTCTCTCTCTCTTACACACACACACACACACACACACACACACACACACACACACACAATTGGACATCCACTACAGACAGATACCAGAAAATATGGAGGCAGAAACCGCATGTCTCCTGGAAAATGCAATCTAGAAGAGACAAGCTCATCAAGTAATGCGAGCTAACTCTGGGACTTTACATGTATTCTATTAATTAATTCTCGTAACTCTACTAGAAGCAAGTCTGACAATCCTTTTTCCACCACAAATTAGTAGAAACACACAGGAGAAATCTTCGGTCAGGTTCATAAGTTTGTCTAGCTGGGATCCTAGCAGGGGCTTGTCTCTGCACTTAGTCACAGCACCATACCGTCTTCAGTTACAGAATAAAGCTGTGAACTTCAGCATCACTTTGGAAACAGCACAGAGTATGTGGCAGGGACAATTAACGTGGCCAGGGAAGAAGGGAAAGACAGCCAGGGATGCTCTGCCAGCTGCCACATCGGAGCAGGGCCCTGCTCACTCCACCAGCCTGCCAGGCGAGTGTGGCCCCAGGTGCCCTTTCCACACACAGGAGCACACTTGCCAATTCTTTGAGGTATCCAGGGATGAGCCATCGGTGCCTGCAATACTGGGAGAGAGGGTAGAGGAGGGTGTGGCGGGAGGCAAGCAGTGAGGTGGGCTACCCAGCAGCCCCACATTACCATGACAACAGTCTTTATCCTTGGGCCAGCCGCAGGCTTCTGGCTTCCAAAGAAATGCCAGACCAAAGGGTTCCTCAATGATGAAGTCACAGTGTGATTAAAATGCAGAAAATGTCTCCCTTCGTCTACACAGTTATGGCAACTTATTGACTGAGTGATTGTTGTGGTAGCACGGACAGGGGCTCCACCTTCCTGGGGTGTGCCCGCAGGATCTTCCTTCCTTAGGTCTGCACTGGGATGGGCTGGCTAGGCCCAGGCTAAGCACTCTGTTGAATGGTCCACTTTTTAATGAGAAACTGGAGGCACGTTCCCAAATTACAACTAGATCCAGTGTCCAAATCAGACAGCTCTTAACAACTGCAACAGCCACGAAGAGTTCCTAGGACTTGAAACATTTCTCAGGAAACCAACACAGGATAAATCATGTGCGCTGCTCTCTAAAGTGAACTTTGCAGATAGAACCGAGGATAATGAGATGAATGTCTACAGATCTGTAATTCATTCTGCCTAAAATTTACACACTCGCAATCTTGTTAAATGACTCTAGTCAGCAAAACTCAGCATAAAGGAGAGGTGGAAAACGAACAGATTGGTTCACAACGGCCTGTAGAGAGCATTTTCAAAAGCGTTTCTGCCTTGCCGCCTGTTGTTTTTTCCTTTTTTTTTTCCTATAGAACAGTTGTAGATAGTGCTAAAACTTGACAGCCTGATTTTTCATTGCAACACAGAATAAAACCAAACTCCTTTACTCTGTCCATGAGGCCCCATATAATCTGGCCCCCATCTCTGCATGTGTCATTCTTCCTGGGTCGATTCTCCAAGATAACCTTCTTTGTGTACCCCAAGAATGCCAAGTTCCTTCCCTCTTCAGAGGCTTTTATCTTGCTGTTCCCTGTTTCATATGCTGTTCCTGCTGATGTACACAAGACTGGCTCCTATTCTTCACAAAAGTATCAACTCAGATCTCATCTCTCTGGAGAGAAGGTGTTCTAGTTTGCTTTCATATTGCTGTGACAAAACACTCTGACCAAAACCAACTTGGGGAGGAAAGGGTTTATTTGGCTCACATCTCCCAGGTCACAGTTCATCACTAAGGGAGCCCAAGGTAGGAACCCAGGGCATGAACCTGGAGGCAGGAGCTGAAGCACAGGCCATGGAGGAGTGCTGCTTACTGGCTTGCTCCCCTGTCTCATGCTCAGCCTGCTTTCTTATACAATAGAGAACAACGTGCCCAAGGGTGGCACCGCCCACAGTGGGCTGGGCCCTCCCACATCACTCAACAATCAAGAAGATGCCCCACAGATGTGGCCATAGGCCAGTCTAATGGAGGAAATTCCCCAACTGAGGATCCCTCAGTCCATGTGTGTCAAGTTGATACTAAAGCTGTCCAGCACAGGAGGCTTTGGCTGATCACTTAGAATGCCCAGACTGTAGCACTTACAGTTCCAAAATGGTCACTTGGAGCAACGGCCACATCTAACCTCCCTGGCCCCTGTCCATACATAGATAGAAGTACTCACTGTGAGTTATCTGGGGCTTCTTCCCGTGTTCTCCAGGAGGATTGGAACAGTCCCTGACACCCACAAGGAGCACGCGGTCAATAACTTGCAATAACTGAGTGGGTGAAGAGCAAGATTGTTCTGCATTTTAACCACATTTTCATACTCACTGTGGCTATTCATTGTGGAACTCTTATTTTGACATTTCTTTGAGAATCAGAAACTTCTGGCTGACCCAAGCATGAAAACTGTTGTCACTGACAATCCTATACTTCTGTGTGTCCTACCTGAACCTTTGAGGCCACATGGGGAAGAGACAAAGCCTTGGATCCCTGCATCACCGCCTGGAAGATCTGTCAGGTGATGACCTCGCTGAATCTCTGGATGAGCTCTGAGGTCCTCCTGTTACATCATCGAGCATTTTCTTAACAAATCCAGCACCCTCTGACCAGCTTCCACTAGGTTATCAGCACACATCTGCTTGGAAAAAGCAGCCTTTATATTCCAGCTATAAATCCTTTGTCTGGTACAAAACTTGCAAATACTTTCTCTGGGTCGTCATTCATCTTTTACCTTTCTGTACACTGTCTTTTGTTCTACAGACATTCAGAATTTGTTTCTTGTCAAATCTGTCAGCCTTGGGCTTTGAAATATCCTAAGAAAGACCTCTTCTATAACAAAATTACAAAAATATGCACTCTAATATTTCTTTCTGGTTCTTTTATTTTTCTTCCAAGTGGGTCATTAATTGTCACAGTATTTCAATTGCCTGTTGTTGCTGATGATTATTTAAAAGGCCTTTTCTGTTGGATTTTTATATATTCTCCATTCTGTTCACTGACGGCCCAACCTGCCCAGAGCGCCACTGTTTGGGTCCCTGCAGTTTCACGTCTGTGTCACTCATGTAACTGTCCCTGCATCGTGTTTTTATTCCTCTATTCTCAGCTGTTTGTTCACATTTATCTTTTCAGATTAATTCTAGAATTATCAGTTTTCATTTAAAAATCCTACCATGTTTTGTAGACTGTTACACTTATGAAATAATTTTTTATATTTTTGGTCTTTTTGAGACAGGGTCTCCCTGTAGATCATGGAACTTGCTCTGTAGACCAGGCTGGCCTTGAACTCACAGAGATCCACCTGCCTTTGCCTCCCGAGTGCTGGAATTAAAGGTGTGTACCACCATGCCCAGCTAATTTTTCATATTTTTTTAAAAAGATCTATTTATATTTCATGTGTCTGAATGCCTGCCTGCATGCATGCATGTATGTGCAAGGTCAGAAAGTGATTGGTTACTCCTATAACATCCATGACACTATTGCCCCAGTGGGCAGATCTTTCCATGCCAGTCATTATTGCAGCTCATAGGGTTCACAGCTGGTTAATATTGTTGATGACTTTTCTCCCCCAATAATGTACATAGAACCTTCTAGCTCTATGCAATAAGGAATGAAGCTTCCAGGTTGGTGCCATCTTGATTTCTTGAAGTTTTACAACTTGAGTATGTGTTGTCTTCAGAAACAGGGTCTTACTGTCAAGTCCTGGAGGGTAGCCAAGAGCAACGTAATAACCTGTAATGTCTGGGGGTCCATGGGATCCCAATGACCAACTTGGAAAGTGGAGATCCATACCTGCCACTGAACATATTGATAGTTAATGGTGTTTGGGGGTTACATGGTCCCCCCATGACAGGGTAAACCCCGTATGTGTGTATACTGTATTTATGCATATATTATGGACCTAATTTATATATATATAGATAGATAGATATTTATATATACATATTATATACATATAAAAATGTTTGACATCCTTAGCCATTGGGTAAATGCAAATTAAAACTACTTTTTTTTAGGGCTGGAGAGATGGTCTAGTGGTTAAGAGCGCTGACTGCTCTTGCAGAGGTCCCAGGTTTGATCCCCAGCACCCACATGGTGGCTGAGAACCGTCTTTAACTCCAGTTCCAGGGGAGTCTGACACCCTCTTCTGACCTCCGCGGCATTGCATGACACAGGTGCACAAACCTACATGCAGACAGTACATTCATACACATACAAAAATAAAAAAGAAACTAATTTTTTTTAAAGTTTTCTTAATCTTACCCTAGTCAGAATAGCTAAGATTAAGAAAAATAAATGAACCCAGGCATGGTGGTGCATGCCTTTAATCCTAACACTTGGGAGGCAGAGGCAGATGGATCTCTGTGAGTTCGAGGCCAGCCTGGTCTACAGAGTGAGCTTCAGGATAGCTGGGACTAAAGGGAGACCCTGTCTCAAAAATACCAAAAAAAAAAAAAAAAGAAAAAGAAATGAGAAGAAAGCTGGCAAGGAACTCCCAATGTTGGTGGGAGCCACTGTAGAAATCACTGTGGAGTTTCCTCAAAAAGATAGAAATAGATCTATTGCATATCCCAGCTATGTCATTCCTGGGTATATTTCCAAAGGAGACCATGTTCTTCTCAGAGGAACCAGCCATCCAGGCTCATTGCTGCTGTTTTTACAATAGCCAGAACATGAAACAGCCGAGAGTCCATCAGCAGATGAATGGGTAATGAAAATGTGGTTCGTATACACAATGGGATATTATTCAGCTCTTAAGAAAAATGAAATTCTCAGGTAAATAACCATTCTGAGTGAGATAACACAAACCCAGGACAAATGTCTCATGTTCTGTCTCATATGTGGCTGCTATAGCTTTGAATCTTTAATATATGTTTTTCAGTTGGAGTGCCAATAGAAGGTAGGGAGCTCATGAGAGACCATGGGACACGGATTTCAAGGAAAGGGGCTAGAACACAGGTGGTGAGAAAGGGGAAATGAGACTCATGGAACAGGGCGAAGGAGGGGATGCACTGGGTTGAACATAGAAGGTGCTGAGGAGGTATTCAGTCGTTGCAGTAAACACTAACCAAAGCCAAAGTGGCAAAAGGCAGGAACTCAGACTGTACAAGTACCTGCGTGGGGACTTGCTGCCTTAGCATGCACAGAGAAAGAAGATATTATGCTTACTTTTACTCAGATTTTACAAACAGAGAATTTCAATGTTTGACATCTTGATGACATCTTGGTAATGGAAGAGAGTTCCCATTGTAATTTGGAATGCTTCTGGTTAAATTATGTGGGACCCGTTGTGGTTTGGACAGGAAATGTCCCCACCGGCTCCCATGTTTGAACACTTCATCCCCAGCTGGCGGTGCTGGGGATGAAGTTCAAGGCCAGCCTTCCTCTGGGAAGGGTGTGGAACCTTCAGGAGGTGGAGCCTTGCTGGAGGAGGCAAGCCTTGGTGTTTTCTACCCCTCCCCAATTCCTGTCTTTCTCTGCTTGATGACTGTGACCAGCTGCCTGCCGCATCTACCACCACACCTCCCCCCGCCCAAGGCCCCCAATCCCCATTGTCAACTCACCCTCCTTGAATTCTCAGCCCATGTAAAGCCTTCCTCCCTTAGTCGGCTTCTTACCAGACATTTGGTCAGGCACCAAGAAAAGTAAGGAAAACAGGTTCACTGTATGTTTTTCTTTTACATGGAATAGATGACCTTGTAGGACAAAACTTGATTGTGGAAAACATAAGATATAAGAGCAAACTGAATAACGTAGAATTTCCTGGAACTACGAAAGCCTCCCCCTCTCCAACGGGTTTCAAGGCTGCGCTGCCCATCTGTCCCAAAAGAACAGGGAATTGTGGAAGATTTCAAAAAGGCACACTCAGAGCCTTCCTGGAAACCCAGGCTTGGCTGCTGAGCCCACTGACAAAGACGGCAAACCACAGCGAGGCTACGCAGCCAGGGAACTCGTCAGCCCCTACACTTATGAACTAAACTCTCTTTTCCCAACTTCACACCACAGGAGGGGTAGCCACCCCATGCTGTCCTTTAAAGGTCAATAGCTCCTCACACAGTGCTCCCTGATGGCTCCTCACATCCAAATGGGGCATCCTGTCCTCACAAGAATATCCGTGGCATACCTTCACTCCACTGGCTGTGTACTTGTAGGAAAAATAAATAAAAATAAAATAAAACAAAACAAAAAAGCAGGATTTCTTCCATAGCTCTTGATGCTGAGGCTGAGGGAGGAGTCCACACTGTCCAACGTGACGGGCTTGATCTCCTCAAGATTTAGATTTCTGCTGAAGAGTGGGAAAGAGCCCGTCTCAGAATCTAAGCCAGATGCTACAGCTGGGCCTTTGCTAAGGCCCCATCCAGTGTAGAGTGCTCACACAAGTATTCATTGGGGTGTGCTGTGACTCTAGTCTTTCTGCTTTTGAATAGCACATGTGTCCTAAGATGCATGAGAATTGTTCAGGGTCTAGCCAAGGAACCCCGAATCTCAACCACAATAGAACAGAAGCCAGACTGGCTCACAGGCCTGCCTGACACCACAGCCCACATCAAACCCTGGGAGTGCCTTGTGGGTTCCATCGTTCACCAGTTTCCTGTACACTTAACCTCCTCCTGGTGGAGTCTTGTGCTGATTTGTTTTCAGCTGGCTGAAGAGGTTCCTTAAGGAATCATTTTCTCAAAGTGGTATGGACAGCATACTAGCTAAGTCTGCATCTGGGATATTTCTTTTATCTTTGCATAAGACAAATGTGAAAAGTTATAGAATTACGGGGTTTCTGTTTCTCCCCTCTAAATGCATAAATCATCCCTTTTCATATTCTAGCTTTTAGTGTTGGAGATAAATTGGAAGGTAGCATAGGACTCTCTATTTGCGGCTGGCTTACTTTTCTTGTTAAAGATTGTGCGAGATTTTTATATCGATTCAAATTCTACAATTTCATATGTATATGAAATTATATATTATGTATTTGTAACTTGATGAAACAACCTTTTCCATTTAGATTCACACATTTCTTTTGCTAAAGGCTCTTTTCAGGGAGTGCTATGTCTCTCTTCACTCTTTTCTACCTGGTCTCATTTTGGACCTGCTTGCTTTATTTTACAGCATTTAGAAAACTATTCATTCTCATGATTTTTTATCACTTTGGATTTGTTTTGTTGGTTTTTATTCTGTATTCTGGGGAATTTTGCATCGTCTTCTAATCTTGTTTTCACCTGTTTGCCTTCTAGGGTTATCAGATCTCAGCATTTCTCCTTGTTAATGCTAATTACCCCTAACTAACTCTCCTATTTTGTTCATGAGTGTTCTCTTTTTATTTTTTAGTTATCTCTGAGACTATTCGTTAGGCATTTACTTTTCCCTCCTCTTTCCTGCATTAACCCCATGGCCGGCAGACTTCCGGCTGCCCCTTTCCTGGGAGCTCCCTGCTTTCCTCACAGTCAAGGGCCCTGGCCTCTCTGTGGCGCTAGCAGCAGGAGCGTGCCGAGTAGCAAGTGACAGAGCTCTCATCGGCTTTGCAAGAGGCCATTCTGTGGTTCTCTCCAAACCTACCACCACACACAGTAGTACCCTTGGTGAGTGGACCAGACATACTGCTTGACGGCTTGGGGAGGGAACAGTCAAATCACAGGGAAATGCTCTGATTTCTGTCCAGGACATCTGTGAGCCTTTGAAGAGCAGAGGTGGGACTTGATGCCACTTCTAGTTCTAGCATATTCCTCAGTGTTGGCACGCCCTGCCTGCGTGGTGATGACGGCCAAAGGAAGGCATGCCCTTCCCTTCCAGGCCTCCAGGCTTTGAATGTGATGTTGCTGGCAGGTCTCTATCTCCTCTGTGATTCACTCCCCTGCCCAGGCCCCGTGCAGACTCCAAGGCGGGGCTCCAGTGTCACCTGAAAGGAACGTCTCTGTTTTTGCACACCCCGATCGCAACTTTGTTGTGGGTTCTAATCAGATGTTTGTACAAATAAACAATAAATATCCAAAAAAAGAATCCCCCAGTAAATTGTGAGGTGGAGGCAGGAACCGCATCCTATTCAAGTCTACATCTCTGAGGTCTGCTTCAGCATCCTGTGTGCCACAGAATGGCCAGAGGCTGCACAATAAAACTGATAGTGCACAGGGAGTACCACCCAGCATGGAAGTATTCCCATAGTAGCATTAGACTATGGATCAAAACTTCCTTGTGGAGGGATCACAGGGACCATGGTAGTCCCTGGAGTCAGGAAGAAGGAAAGGAAATCAATCTATCATCAAGCCCCTAAGATATGCTGGGTGCCATAGCAGGTGTGCCCGCCTCATCATCCAAGAAGAGTGTTTATATGTGGGTAAGTAATATGTAAGTGTTTTACATATGAAAATATACTTGACAACACAGAGATAGATATGAACAGTATGCTTACTTTTCGAAAGAGTCAAACTATATCATTCAACACTGCAGAGCTTGTAGGTGACGGAGCTAGATTGGAACCCATGCGCAGTTGGACTCTAGACAGTGGCCTCCAAGCATTACGGTGGGCCAGCTCGGTTGGACTGTGTCCCTGCCGGCCTTCTAGGTGCTGCTTCCCTCACCAGGCAGCTCAGGGAACTGAGACTCACTCGACACGTGATCAAAATCAAAGTTGCGATTCCCCTGCTCCTAGATCCTATTTAAGCTGTTCTTTAGACACAAACACCAAACCCTGGGATCTGACCTAGAAAGACCATGACTGTCCAACGAGACCCCACAAGCAGAATCTGAGGAATGAGAAAAAGGGCTTTCAAACCTGGCTTAAAGACAAGGGCTCCATCACCAGCCGTGAAACAGTCAGAACACCACAAGTTCCACCCGGCCCAGAGTGCAAGGGACAGACTGCTCCAACAAGACTCCCAGTGGCAACCAGTCAGTCCACACTTCCCCTTACCCCAGGGCGCTTGCATTTGCTATGTGTCTCTGGGTGTTCTAAGCAGATGGGAGGCCTGGGCACTCAGGCCCTTGAGTGCTGTCAGTGAAAGTTGGTACTCAAACATCTCCATTGCCTTTTGTGGCTAGAGATGTTATTTGTATTTTGACATCTCCTCACTCTTGCACAGTCCCAGGGGACAGCTGTTAGCCTCATGTGGGAGATAAACTTTGGGCTGAAAAGATGCAGTTTCTGCCCTCTGGGCAGTGAGTCATAGACCTGGATTCTGCTCCCAGGTTTCTGTGTATCTGACCCCAAAGTCTGAGATTTCAGCTGAACAGACTGAGTACTTTGGCTCTTACAAATTTCCCTACAGACCTGGGACCCTACTGCTAAGCTTATGGATGAGGAGGAGGAAGGGCAGCCCAGGCCAAGACCTGGAAGAGGTGAGGGAGGAGGTGTCATGGAGGCTCAGTATTGGTGGGGACATTGTTCCTTGAGGGGTTGCCACCCTCCCTGAGAGAGATGGATGAGAAAGCAAAGACCTAAAGCAACTGTGTTTTGGAGGGTCTTGAACGCACCAGCAAGGAAGCTGAGCCTGGATGGGGAGTCGGTAGCACCAAACCATCTGTATGCTCCATAGATGTGGAACCTCCCAGGGGCAGACATGGGTCAAAGGTCCCTAGATGTCCAAGATTCCAAGTGTATGCCACATGCTCAGGGTTTGTCCAAAGGTACCATCTGGGATGAGGGTGAAGGCATACTGGGGATGCCATTGGCCAGAGGACATGTCCTGGCTGGGACTTTGGTTCCTCTCTTCTAATCATGCAGTCACAGCCCTCTAGTGTGGCCTTAGTCAAGCCACATCTGTTTGTGCCTCTAGAGCTGGGAAGAAACATGAGTTCTGTTCCTCCCAGAGGACAACCATGGGCCAGGAAGTGATATCTCTCTCTCTCTCTCTCTCTCTCTCTCTCTCTCTCTCTCTCTCTCTCTCCTCTCCCTCAAGCATTTTCCATAGGTAACTCCTCTCCTAGGTTGACCTCATGCAAAGCCTGTTTAAGATCAGCACAGTGACAGATGGAGGAGTTTGGAAATGTCCAGCACTTAGGCAATTAGCATCGGTGATGGGAGATTAAGACAAATTTCTGCCTTTGAGGATTTTGCAACATCTCAGCAAGAACCAAAACCACAGGAAACTACAAGGAAAAATGACTCTTGGGGCTGGGAAGAAGATGGTTCAGTTGGCAAAGTGCTTGCTACAGAAGCGTGGGGACCTGAGTCTGACCCCCCCAGAACCCAGACCTGATGGGGCATGCCTGTTCTCCCAGCGCTGGGGAGGCAGGGAGAGCGGGGTCTAGCCAGCTTCCTCTAATTAGTGGACTGAGGTCAGTTTAGGGACCCTGTCTCAACAAACAAAGTGAACAACAAATGGAGAACAACACCTAAGATCGTCCTCTAGCCCCAGTGTGCACGCACACACATGCGCATGTGCGAAACGCACAAACAAGCACGCAAAGAAAGTGACTGCTCCATTAGTGCCCATCTGTCAACACTGGTCCGCATTGTGCTGTCATCAAAATAAGACAGTCAGTGGGAATTGACAGCCCAGGGTTCTGCCCATGACATGCATGACCTGCTGTCATACATGCTAGTTCACCTGGTTTCACAGCTGCAAACAGAAGGAATCCCAGAGTTGCCAAGTGCCTTGGAGATCAAGAAATGGTAAGCCACATCCAAAAGTCTTACAAAATTACAATTCGAAAATAGAAATACCTGAAGGCTGATCTGGCCCTCTTAATCAAGGGGAATTGCAGACCCAGGGACAAAGGCCAACTTGGTGTGAAGAGAGGGCACCTGTGGCAGGTATGTCTGGGTAGGTCCTGAGTGCCCTCCCAGGACACTCTGTTTCTGTTTGAACTAGCCAGGGCACAGACACAGGAGCAGGGTCCCACAGCAGCTCCAGGCGAGAGCCAACACCAGCATGTCCACCAGCCTCGGCCACGGAGGCCAGCGGCCGTGGCCCTCTCTCCTCCAGCCGCTCCCTGCTCCAACCAGCCCACTCGGTTTGTGGGGCAGTGGAGAACAGAGGCAGACCCAGAAGAGCCTTGAAAGGTCAGCTGGGCACTTATAGGCCTGGAACTGTGGTCTTGGACAACACCACTGCCTCTCTGCCCTTCTTCATCTCCTCTGTGAAACCGAGGACATAGAGGATACTTAAACCTTTAGAGGGTCATTAATCCCTCTGGTAACTTAAATGCTTTGAGTTTTCTTTGGGGGGAAATGTATACATGCTTGGCCCAAAATAGGCTATCTCCACTACCAACCACTGTCTCCCAGAGGCCCCAGAGAACAACTCTCAGGCTGAAAGCGTTCTAAAGGTCACTGTCCACTGGTTCTATTTGTCAGAGTGCTTCAACGCCAGGCCCAAATGAGGTGCAGAAAGCCATAGGAGGTAACAACCAAAGAATTCTGGGCTTGGCAAACTCACTGGTCTTCTTAACTGAGGACCTGGGGACAAGTAACCCTAATTCACACCCACGGCAACACAGAAGCCAGGTCTCTGCTGCTCGAAGTGGCTTAATGGCCCAGTTTCCTGAGAGGATCCTAGCCAGCCCGTGGCAGCAGCTGAGGATCTTGATCTCATTGGGCTGACTGCAAGTGAAACCCCCATACCCTTCAGATTCAAGACGCTTTTGCATTCTCTGGACAGCTTCTAGATGCATATGCTTACCTGTGCATCCTGCCCAGGAACCATCTGTCACCAACTCCAGTCCAAGCTGCCAGTTGGCTATCAGGAACAGAAACTCGGGATCCTATTGACACTGTGAAATTAGGTAGACCATTTCCTGCTCACTACATCACGTAAGAGCTAAGATCTTGTCTTAGAGGGAGCTTGTCTCTTCCTTGGTGTTGGGAGCAGGTATGACTTGGAAGAGCACGCTGCAAGAAAAAGCACATGTGTAAAGGGAGGAGGGTCCTCGTGGCTCTAACACGGGCTGCATTAAAATCACCTGGGGAGTAGGGCAGGAGAGCTGGCTTGGTGGTTAAGAGTACTGGCTGCTCTTGCAGAGGACCCAGGTTTGATTCCCAGCACCACATGGTGACTAACAATGGTCCATAACTCTAGTTCCAGGGGAATTTAATGCCCCCTTCTGACATCCATGGGCATTGCATGACATATGTGCACTTACATACAAGCAGGCAATACACTCATTAACATTTTTTTTGGTCTTTTCGAGACAGGGTCTCCCTGTAGCCCCAGCTGTCCTGGAACTCACTCTGTAGACCAGGCTGGCCTTGAACTCACAAAGATCCACCTGCCTCTGCCTCCCAAGTGCTAGGATTAAAGGTGTGCACCACCACGCCCGGCCCAGGCAATACACTCATACATACACGCACACACACATGAAAATAATAAAATATTTTTTATAAAAAGAATCGCATGGAGAAGTTAAACTGTACCCATATTGCTTCTAGTGGCCCAGGTGAGTCTCCACAACCCAGGCGAGGTGATATGCAGTCAGAGCTAAGAGCCCCACCCTCGTCAGCACACCTTAAGCATTTAATTAACCAGCACCTGGTCTCTAAGACGGAACACAGTGCAAAAGTCAGTGGTGAATAAACGTGCCCAGTACCTAAGAAACAGCACAATTCCCACTCGGGGGTGGGGGGGGGCGTCCCAGAAAGGCTGTTTAAATGTTGAGTTCTGAAGGCAACAGAGCTTATACAAGCAGCAACGGAGAGGGAGGTTGCCCCAGACAGAGAACAGTTAAATGGACACTAAAGTTTGTCAAATGTACCACACAAAGCCCCACAGCTCCCCCATGCTCTGAGCCTGCTAGACAAGGTTCCTGACTTGGGAGTCTAATCCTGTGTTCTTTTAAGGACTCTTCTGTCTTTGGACCTGGAGGATGAAGGAGGACAGATGATGGGTGTTTCACAGGGGTCAGGGACAGGTGCCTCAGCCATACAGGTGAGCACTGTAAAGCAGTAGCTTACCAATTTCATGGACTCTGGACAACCTGCCCTTAAGGACAAAGCTGGCCAGCTGGCTCACTCACAAACCTGGAGAGAGGAATCCCAGACCAGAGAAGGCAGGGACATTCTCCACGGACCACTGGGCATTCAGATCTGCTCATTTGACCAGGAGCAAGGAACCAAGCAGCCAACAAAGCAGATCCAGGCCCTGTCGTAGCTTGATAAATGGAAAATCAATTTGGTCTCTCTAATCCTCCAGTGTCCCAAACTGCAGGAACAGCCAACATGCGCTTTGTTGTCATACCAGAGATTATTATCTGGCATTTAAAGTGAAGATTTTGAAGGATTTTTACTGACATTTACATTAGACATTTTATCACTATGACAAAAATCCCCAAGAAAACAATATAAGGGGAGAAGGATTAAAAGTTTTGGGGTTCCTGTCCACAGATCACGGGGCCCCATGCCCCTATGCCTGTGGAGAGACCATTCATCTTGGCAGAAGTGTATGGTGGAACAGAGATGATCAATTCATAGAAGCCAGGAAAGAGAGAGGGAGAGAGAGAGAGAGAGAGAGAGAGAGAGAGAGAGAGAGAGGAAAGAAGAGGGAGAGAGGAGAGAGATGAAATAGAACAAGAGAGAGAAATAGAACCTGAAATAGAACCACTGGCTGACAAAGCCTACAGTATGCATAAGCCTTCCAGACGTATATTTCATCTGCTAACTGTAATAATCCACTGTAACATTAAATGAACTTATATGTGAGTTCATGGCATCAAATGAACAGACCTGTTCTGAGCTCATGGCATTGTGAATGCATTCCTGAGATCACCGCACTGTTCTGGACACTAAAGCATCAGCATGAGGGGCTGAGGACGGGGCTCAGTTGGCAGAATGCTTGCCTAACTTGCATGGGTTTGATTCCCAGTGCTACATAAATTGAGTGAGATGGTTGTAATCCCCGTACTGGGGAGCTGGAGGGAGGAGGATTAGAAGTTCAAGGTCATCCTCAGCTGCATGGTGAGTTGGAAGCCACCGTGCCCACATGAGAGTCTCTCTCTCTCTCTCTCTCTCTCTCTCTCTCTCTCTCTCTCTCCCTCCCTCCCTCCCTCCCTCCCTCCCTCATCAGTGAACCAAATATGAAAGTTCCTCCTCTTGCTGGGCAAACAGAAAACAGAATCAAGGAAAAGCCCCCATGTGAGTGGTAATGAATGTAGATGGGAAGAAATGAATCAGGACAGGAGGGTGGAAGGAAGTCTCCCTGCCTTGTAGTCCATGCATTTTTGTGACATCATTGGCCTTTTCTTGGGATGACTTCCAAACTGATGTAACTCCTCCCCAGGGAGGGCAGTTAGGTCAGGGAAGGCCGTGATGAGCACTGGAATGCTCCTTGTCTCTGCTGACTCCTCCTAGCCTTTCCCAGAGTGTCCTCTGCTATCTGGACCTCATCTTGTAGCTGGATGATGGGAGACCACTGAGAATAGAAGAAAGGGAAACATGGGGAAGAGAGTCAGAGAACAGAGGCTTGGGAAGACAGGAGTCCAAAGTCTGGCTGAACCTCACCCCCCACCCCCCACCCACCACCCCCCCCCACCCCCCACCCCCCCCCCCCCCACCCCCCAATCACCCCCACCCACCCCCCACCCCCCACCCCCCACCCCCACCCCCGCCACCCCCCAACCCCCCCCACCCACCACCCCCCCCCACCCCCCCCGCACCCCCCCCAACCCGCCCCCCCCCCCCCGTCATAAGGTAATTCCATTTAAACTCCTTATGTGTGGCAATTTTGCTTGGGCCTCTGGCTGCCCATGCTGTCCTGGCTTTTCCCTGCTCTCTGCTGCCCCCTCTTGGTTCACAGCTGAAAGACCCACTTAGGTTACTCCACCTGCTGTGGAGGTGAAATCAGAAAGATCTGCAGATGGGCGACCACAGCCAGTCCTGCCATGTTTGGCTGCTGTGGGGTGCTAAGAGATCAGGTGCTAAAGAAGCCAGAGTCTGGTATGAGCAGGGGCGGAAGCCACGACTCACCAGCAGCAAGCCGACGCCCGCCCGCAGCTTTGCTTTCCCTCAGACAGCCCTGTCTCAGGAACACTTCTTGGAAGGTGCCTCCTCTCTGAGGATGGGGCTTCCTGACTCACTTAACCCTGTCTGGAAATGCCCTCGCAGACCCCAGAGCTGTGTCTCCGGGTTGATTACAGATGCCTGCAAGTGACAATCAGATTAACCATCATGAGAAATATGGGGTAAGTTTCCAGAGACATGGACTCGACGTGGATTTCCTCCTTGCAGGCCCCTGCCCAGCACTGCCACAGAAGTGTCTCCCCTAGGGAGCACCACCTGCCTTCAGAATCATTGTCCACACAGCTTGTTCCACACAGCTGGTCCTCCCACTGTGTGCTAGCCTATGGGTAGCCTATGCTCATGCCATGCTCTCCAGCCTCTCCATGATTCCATGTCCAGGACTCAGTTGCCTCCCCCATAAAATGGGCATAGTCACAGTGCTTATCTCACAGGGTTGCTGTGGGGACTGAGGGAGCTAACACAGACTATTCTAAGTATTTCCTATTTAGCGCATACTTTCTGCTATGCCTTCCTGAGCAGGAGATAGAGACAGGTGACAGGCAGGGCATTCAGGACAAACCTAAGGATGTGATGCACTCATATTAGTCCTGGAGGCCACCTCTGCTAGCACAGCCATGTCAGTTGCTGGGTAGTGAAGGCAAAGTTCTGAAGAGCAGGTGGCCAAGGCAGATCTCCAGGGACTCAGGATACTGTGTAGCCCAGAATGGCCTCAGGAATAGCCCAGGCTAGCCTCCAATGTTGCCTGGGCAGGGACAATTCTGCCTCAGCCTCCCAAATACTGGAGTTACAGGTATACACCATACCCAGATCATTTTAGTCTTCTAAAGCCCCGTTGCCTTTCCTTTCTGGCACTGGGCATGCCCGTGTGAGGGTCCACAGCCATGAGGCTGTTCCCCAGGAAGAGCAGCAGCGCCTGGTGGAGGGGTCTGCTGGGCTGTTCCTTGGCTGGAGAACTGAGATCTGTGAGCCTGTGTCCACACGGCCCATCTGCTGGCCGCTCACCAACCTCAGAGCACACTCATCTCACTAGCACCTCCTTTCTCTCTAGAGCTGTATAGTACTACCTCTGCCCTTGCCAGATCCCAGTCAATGGCTCACACTCAATGCACTACTGAACCTAAGAAGCACTCTATCTTCTAATACTCCTGAGACCCTCTTCTTCAATACCCAAAGGGGAAAAAAGGACAGTCTTCCTTGATTATCCTTAGAAAGGTTCCTGTATTAATATATTTTGCTTAAGTGCATAGCTTAAGGACTTTAGTATTATATTTGGTTCTGAACAGAGAATAATCCTTTTCACAGTTCTTATGTCTATTAGTCAATTAAAGAAGGCAGTTTTACTGGTTTTATAAGAGATTACCTCTATAATAGTTGTCTCCAATTTACAGTTGGAGAGCGACCTCATCATCATCATATTTCTCCTTTTTCTATGGGGGGGAGGCAAGAAAGTCTCTCATATCAAAACCTTGCGGCACCTAGAAGGTAAGTTTCATTAGGACTCATTATAAATAGTTGTTACAAGTAGGATCCACAGAGGGGTTCGATGTTTATAGCAATCTGAGGCTTTTCTTCCTTTCGATGTTCAGACAGGTCAACCTTTCAGTTGGCACTTTCTGGTACATCCTACTCAATGCAAAGCTGTATCTTTTCTTTCTCAGCCATTAAGTTGGTGATATTTTGTCTTGTTGGGACCCACAAATCTTTTCCCGTAGTTAGTTTTAGGATTTGAATTGCAAGGTTTTTGACAAAAAGGTTTCATGTCTATCTGTATCCCCCCCTTTTTTTTAAACCCGTGAATCTCCAAAAGACAGTTGTATTCTACATAACTATAGGGTGGAATCAAGGCACAGATTTCATCAAATTCACTCATGTTGTTTTGGGTGACTATATATGATTAACTTGGGAAGCAAACTTAATTTTTACGTTAAATCATCTTAAAGAGAATGCTACAAGGTGATACTGTACAACAGAGAAATTATGAAGAACATTTGTGTGTGCCAATCCCAAAGTTATTGCTCTACAGATTTTATGTAAAACAAATGTGGACAACAGCGATTTATGTCTCCATTTAACTCAGATGCATAACCGTTTTTATCAGAGTCTGTAAACCAATGTTGTTTAATATACACATATTTACTTTTACTAAGTCCTAAGACACCATGTTTCCTGTAGACAGTGTCTAGGCAAAACTGGGTACTAGTTGAACTCACATCAATTATATATGCATATATATTAATACAGGAGCTCTGACATCAGCAATGGATTATTCTACCAGGGAGATGTTGGCCAGGGGATCCAAGGCCCCACAAAAGGTAAAGGCTCCTTGCCTCCAAACTGGGATACCTGCAAGAAGAGAGGCAATAAGGCCCTGCTGCTGAAGACCTGATGTTAACATGGGAAAGATGTATTGAGACCACACATGCAAGTGTACAGATGGCCTCTGGAATACCAGAGAGTGTTACCAAAGGCCACTCAACCAATAAAGCAAATACGGGTCTCCCTGAGTCAAGCAAGACTCCACCGTCAGCACCAGCTACACCCTGCCTGCCTGGAAATACTGTGCAGCAGAGGCAGCCATGTGCCTGTATATCCCAAATCTAATTGGCTATTGGCTCTCTCCTTGGAGGAATAACCCATGGCTGATGCCACAAGCTTACATCCTCTACAGGTTAGGAGATGTTATAAGCCACAGTGAGACCCTGTCATATTTAACAGGAAAAAATGTAATTCATGGATTAACATATCATCCAAACATATGTGTCTATACCAAAGTAACCAACCATAACTATTAGTGCTCTTTAAATACCTATATATCTAATTGCTTGTGCTTCATTAGTAGGATTGAAAGGTTATTCCTGGACAAACTGTCAGCCCATGAAAGGAAACAGCCAGAATTGACCAGAGTCCAAGACAACAGCTCCAGAGAGAATGGACTGTTTTGCTTCTCATCCACCTGTGCCCCTTTCCTAAGCCTAGGGAACAATCTGCAGAAGAGGGGGCGTGGTAGAATGTAAGGGCTGCGATTGGGGTGAATGGTGAAATTACAGCAATGTAGTCTGGACACTCATTTGATCAACTTGATTGAACATACAACCCCTCACCCCCTGCTGGATGGTGGGGCTGTGGGGGTTTGGGCACAACAGCCTGCAAATTGGTTTCATATGAAGGATGCTTGTACTCATGGATCATCACTTATAGCTAAAAAATGAAAAAAAGATGCAGGACAGTGATGGAAAAATGCATGATCTGGGATGGGGTGGGGGTAGGGGGGAAGGAAAAGGGAAATATGCCTGATCTGAATTGGAAAATGATGTATGAAATGCACAAAGCACCAATAAAAAAAATGCCTAAATAAACATTAAAAAGAGAGAAAAAAAAAAAAAGCTTCCTGCCATAGCTGGCACCAGTCAAAGCCAGCCACCCAGAGGAAAGCAGGAAGCCAAAATCAACTAGGGCTCCGAGTTGCATCCTTTCACTAGATTAGCTAAGAAATTTCTCCTCTTGTGCCCAGCTATGTGCTCCTAATGACATCTGTCAGCCTGAGAGTTTAATTCTTGGAAATAGTACGTCCCTGTCATTTGAGCACCACACAAATAGTGTAAATGGGATTTAACCACCATCGCCAGAAAGCACAAATTTGTGCATCGTGCATGCTGAATGCTAAGGCTGATTAGCACAAAATTTAATTTTCGTTAATATCAGCCCAAGACAAGTAGAGCATGAAATTAGTCTGATGTGTTAATATTGTCCTTCAGAGTTCCAACTGTATCCCGCAGACATAGTCACTGGAAACAGGTGCTGCCCTGTGTGAAGGAGAACTCCAGCAATCAGCCTGGACAGAGAGGCTCTGGGGTTGTCTGTCCTGTCGCCATAGGTGTTCAAGGGACAGACATGAAAACCCCAGAGGACACGGGATGGCAATTAGAGATGACGGTGTGAATTACAGCCTCGGAGCCTGTGAGGTTCCTCCCAAGCCTGGGCTCTGAGGCTAAATATTTTTAAAAAATATTTAATTTATTATTTTTATTTTATGTGTATGAAAGTATTGCCTGCAGGTATGTAGTGCACCTGTGTCATGCAATGCCCACAAAGATCAGAAGATCTTACAGATGGATAGCTGTTAACTGCCATGTGGGTGCTGGGATTCAAATCCAGGTCCTCCGCAAGAGCAGCCAAGGCTCTTCACCCCTGAGCCATCTCTCCAGCCCTGAGACTAAGTCTTACAGTAGACTTCCCTAGATCAGATGCTACTGCCCAAGGTAAGTTACAGGTTTAATCTAGTCCACTTTGGGCTTTTGCAGACCTCTAAAGCTAAGAATCAGTCTCACATCTTTATGTGCTTAGGGGAGAAGATTCAAAAGAAGGAGAATACTTTTAGGAAGTGAAAATATATGAGATTCAAAATAATTTTAATGGAAACTGGCAGCAACTGCCCCTTGGTACTGTCTGTGGCTGCCCCAGACTGACAGCAGACCTAGGTTGGCTTTTTTGGTTTTTTGTTTGTTTGTTTTTTGCTTCGTTTTGTTTTTACAAAACAAAACCAGAAGTCGCCATCTTCCCCTGATCAGAACAAGCCAGGGAAGGGTCCTTGGGGGCTGGTGTATCAGGATTAACTGGCAAGTTTTTCAAGTGAGACCTAGGTTTTTGTAGCAGTGAATGTGCAAACTGTGACAAGACTTAAATATTTACACTCTGCCTCATTATTAGAAATGCCTGCCAACCTCTGCTCTAAGGCAATAATAGTTTTTAAATGGCCTTTTTGGAGGAGGGACCTGACACAAAGGAGCAAGCAGAATAGGGCTTCAGGCCTCAGCCGAAGCAGCTGTTCTTGTATCAGTTACACACAATGCACTTTTGTTTAAAGAAAGGAATAAAAGCCAAACAGGGCCCAGGATCTGTGCAATAGTTTAAAATGTGCTGGCCCTTTGGAGGTTGTGGTTTGGAGATTGTGATTTGGGAATGGTGTGGTTTGGGAGTGGTTCCAGGAGAGTCAACACTGGCTCAAAACGCAGCTTAAACAAAAGCGGCAGCTCTCAGTGTGTGAGCCTGTGTACTCATGCAACCAGAGGGTCCAGATCTGCGGCAAGCAGGGTAATCCCCATGGAGTCTATGGCAGGAATTCTCCAATGTACAGTCTTTTTTCTGGTGAACATCTATCTACTCATTCATTTTTAAACAACTTTATGTATATTATTGATTGATTAAAGCATTTGAGGTAGACTACTATTTATTACAAATTTCTGGAATGTTAAATGATAACATTGTCCTGGTTTTCAAGTAAGTCTCTCAAGGCCATCCCAAGTATCCTAATAAGAGAGACAGATAGTGTGTCCCTGTATGTGGGGGCCAGGAGTTGAAGGCAGAAGTCTTCCTTCACCTGGCTCTTGGGAGTGGGTCTCTCGTTAAACCCGAGGCTCCAGGAATCTGCCTGTCTCTGCCTCTTGCATGCTGAGATTACAGGAGCACAGCGCTGCACACGGCTTGTTATGTGGGTGCTGGGGACCTGAACCCAGGTTCTCGTGCTTGTGTGCCAAGCACTCCACAGACTATCTCCCCTTTAACCTTTTTATATATGTTTCTACACTTTGATTTTTTGGGGGGGGTCTTTTCGAGACAGGGTCTCCCTATAGCCCTAGCTGTCCTGGAACTCACATTGTAGACCAGGCTGGCTTTGAACTCACAAAGATCCGTCTGCCTCTGCCTCCTAAGTGCTAGGATTAAAGGCATGTGCCACCACACCCGGCTACACTTTGATTTTTTTATAATGATGATGTTCATTAACTGGATTGCAAAACTCTTGAAATTTGAACTGGCTGCTCTCACAAGCTGTTATAGACTGCTCTGGCATTCTTCTGAGGTGGGTGCCCACTGGCTGATCATTTTCCATCTTCTCTGAGCCACTGTGAGTTCCTCACTATGTGGGGTTCAGTTGCCTCCAAAACCTGTAGGATTCTACAGTGCCAGGGCTCTGCTAAGCTTTCTGCAGCTTTCCCTTGGTGAGATTCCGATCCATGGAGACAGAGCTGTCCTGCCCATATTTTCCCAAAGGAGTTGCAGATTTGGGGTTTGAGGGTTTGTTTTGGTTTGTTTTTATTTTGTCTAACAGCCCAGACAACACAAATGCACATGCAATATGTTAAGTGTTCACAAGTGTTCACAAGTAATCAAGTGTTCACTTGATTTACTGCAGGGTCCCTGGATCAAAAATCCCATAAATGCCCGAGTTCCTCCACATGCCCAGCACTGTACCAGGCACCAGAGCCCCATGAGTAGAGAAACAGTTACAGTGTTTTCCCTTGGAGGTCTTTAAACCATAACCACACAATGAAGAGGGATGGCGTTTATCAAGTATTTACTGTATAGTAAGATTCTCTTCCAACTGTTGATAAACTCTGTGTTAGACACCACACCACCTTCCTAATTTATAGATAAGGGGAGAAAAGACTCAGAGAGGATAACCAGGAGCCCAAGATTAGCTCCGTCTAATCTAGTATCCAACCCAAGAGCCATACTGTGAACTGCTGAATGCCTCCACACAGTAAGATGCAGAGACAGAACAATAGAGCTTCGGTGTCAATTCATCATTAACTGAAGAAAGCAGCAAGTGTGGCTGAGTTAAGTCTCAAGAGAGCCTTCAAGGCCCACTTGGGGAGTTGGAGTGTGGACATCGAGGAGGGCAGGGCTGGAGAGAACAAGGCAGGGGAGGGAAAGTTTCAGGGAGTGAAAGCTGCTTTCATGAAGCCTTAGGAGTGGGAGTCAGCTCCATGCATCAGGATGGCTGGGGCCAGGGCTGGGAGTTAGGGGGGATCTTTTAGGACAATGGGTGTGTTGGTGATATTGATGGTGGTGACATTACCAAAGTATACAGGCCTCAAGGTGGTGCGTGATACATTGAACCGTAGCTGCTGAACATCTTGGATGCTTATTTTACAAGCAAGAAAAGATGACATTCAGTTTGTATGAAAATGGTAAGGTAGGAACAAAATTAAAAGTGGGGGGAGGGAAAGGAAGGGGAAGAGAAGGGAAGGGGAAAACTCAGAGTGGTAGCTTCCACGGGTTCGAGATGGGGAAACGGAAGCTGGAGTCGTCCCACAAGCAGTCACAGAATCGCAGTAGTGGCTGTACAGGCTTTTGACCCTCTTATTGAATCTTCTTCCAAAAAAATCAAAGACTATACTTTATCTTAGTTGTGATGAGCTAAGATTAAATTGTTTTTTTTATTTTTTTAATTTTATTTATTTTCTATGTGTATGGATGTACTGTCTGCATGTAGGTTTGTGCACCTGTGTCGTGCAATGCTGCGGAGGTCAGAAGAGGGTGTCAAATTCCCCCGGAACTGGAGTTAAAGATGGTTCTCAGCTGCCATGTGGGTGCTGGAGAGCGAACCCGGGTCCTTTGCAAGAGCAGTCTATGCTCTTAACCACTAGGCCATCTCTCCAGCCCCTGATTAAATTGTTTTTATCAAAACTCATGGAACTGCACATTTAACAAGGATGGACAAAAGTCAATACATCTAGCTTTTCACTTGTACTAAAGATTACATACATGTACATGTTTACATTTATTTGTCAACAGAGGCCAGTAATTAAACCTCCATCTTGCTGGGCTGAAATACCCCAAACTCTAGCATGAGCTTCCAAAGTGATGTGCATGTGAATATCACTTTTTAAAAACAGTCTCTTCATATCTAAGATACCGTGTGACACAGTCACCAGGCCTAGGAGAAAAGGAGTGGGAAGAGGCCAGGTATTGATTGTGAAAGAGGAAGCTGAGGCCAAGTCGAAGGCCCTGGCTCAGCATCACAGCACTCAGAGGTCTGGAGCGAGCTCCAGTCATCTTTGCACTAAGCACCATTATGACGCGGGTGCAGCAAGAGGTCTGTTTTTCCCCTTAAAGGGCTTTTAGACCTTCTGGAGTCTAGGCTGTTTTCCCAGTGTACTTATTACTCATCCCTAACCTGCCACCGGCTTCAAATGGTCCATCCCTACAGCAATCCACAGTCTCTCCAATCTTAGCATCCAGGGAGAGGGAGTAGAAATCAGGACCCCATCCTGGAAGAAGCTATATGGAGCCCTCTGCATTCAAAATCACTGATAGGCTGGGCTAACCCATGAGACGTAATAAGAGGGACCTCAGTGTCTTCCTCCATGAATCCATCCACAGACTAATCATGCCAAACATCAGACAGACTCCTATGAAAGGATGCCTGGGAATCCAGGGCCAATATTTCTCAGAACTTTCAAGGTAGCACAACCAGGGACAGACAAACTGAGATGCAACCCTAGGCACAGTGTGCCATCTCAAGCAGGATCCTGGGACAGAACAGGACATCAGTGGAGATGCTGGTGAAATCTCAACAGAGACTGGAGCTTAATCAAGAGCAGTGACAGGCCAGAATTTGTTCCTCAGCTTTGTTTGATGAACGTACCGTGGTGACGTATGCTGTCACGGGGAAAGTGAGAATTTCCTGTTGCTCTTGGAACTTTCTATGATATAATCATTTATTCCAGAGTGTTGGTAGACACTGTAGACGCTTCTGTATTTCCTACTGAACTTTCTCCAAAGAAGTGAAGGTTATGGGCTAGAGAGATGGCTGAGCAGTTAAAGACATGAGCTGCTCTTGCAGAGAATCTAGGTTCACTTCTCAGCACCTACTTGGCATCTAACAACCATCCTTAAATCAAGTTCCAGAAGATCCAACACCTTCTGACCTCCACAGGTATTGCACAACACAGATGCATGTACATGCATGCAGGCAAAACACTCATAACCATACAATAAAAATAATTTTTAAAGAAGCAAAGGCTATATTTTTCTTTTAAACCAGGATAATCAATTTTCAAACCAAGGATAGGAGTTCATCTGCTTGGACTCAGAAGCCCACACAGGCAGTCTCACCTGCTTCTCCACCCCAGAGCCCTGCCTTCTCCAGTCAAGTCAGCGGCAGCACATGGCTCCTGGAGTTAATGTAGCCATGGTGGTCATGCTGGGAGCCGCCCGCTGAGGGTCAGAGAGCAAGGGCTTCCTCTGTGCTGTGGTCTTGAAGCCCAGCTGGCTGGCTCTGCTCTGGGTGGGACCCGCCAGGGGGGAGTTGCAGAGGGGTGGCTCATCTGAGGCCAGATGCCCTCCATGCCTAAAGTTGTGTGAGTGTGTCCACGTGCACGTGCACACGCGTGCTAGCGTACACGGGGTTGGGGCAGATACTGGACAGAGAAACAGAGAATCCTGAATCTGAATGGGGAGGTCACACCGCGTGACCTGAAATGGGCTCCTGGAGATACCCAGCAGAGGGGAGGCCAGTCCTTATGGAAACCACTGAAGCAGGAAAGTGGCGTTGACCCACCTATTGCGTCTGCCCTTTTGTTACCAGCAGGTAAAGGGAGGGCTGAAGCCATCCCTCGGTACTCATCTAACAGTGCCTGCAGCCGGGTCCTGTATGATTCCCTCGGTACTCATCTAACAGTGCCTACAGCCGGGTCCTGTATGATTCCCTCGGTACTCATCTAACAGTGCCTCCAGCTGGGTCCTGAATGATCCTGTGACCAGCTTTCCACACTGCCAGTAGCATCTGCACGCAAACTGCCAGGCTTTCACCCCAAACGGTTCTTTCCCGGTCAGACTCTCCTTCCCTCGCCGCCCTTCTCTCGCCGTACAGAACTAGCTATTCTGCTCCCCAAATACAGTCAGTCACTTGAGGCTGCAGCCCTGCCTCTGCCCTGGGTCACATGGAACCAGGTCTCCAGGGCATCTTAGGACCCTGGGTTCTGCTAGGTCAGGTTGTGCCACAGTGAGTGCCCAGGGCCAGAGTGCAGACAGAGCCCCCCATATCCTTCAGAGCAACCAGCGAGTGCTGGTAAAATGAGCATTCCATTCTCAACTGTCTCACTGGGGAGAGTGAAGTTTAGAGATGTCAGAGAACATCCAGTCACAGAATGGAAACCATGTCAGAGCGTATGATGACTTGGTGTAAACAGGCATTGGAGAACACTCGAGATGAAAGAAGGAGGTTGAATTTGCATGAAGACAGGCCATCCAGCAGACTTCCCACTTGGTGCTCGGAGACAGCTGCCTGGAGCACTGCCACCCTGCAGCTGGAGCAACAAGAAGAGCTCGGGGCCACCAGGACCCAGGAAGTCCTCAGAGACGGAGCCACACATATGGGAATGGAAGCCCACTAGCCGCAGAGGGTCTTCAAGGACACTTGAAGAGAATTCTGTGAGAGCGAAGGGAGGAGTGAGAACCAGAGCCAGCTGATGCCACTGCCCAGGTCAGGTGGCATGGCCGGGGTGATGGGTGGCCGGGTGATGGGTGGCCGGGGTGATGGGTGGTTGGGGTGATGGGTGGCCGGGGTGATGGGTGGATGGGGTGATGGGTGGCCCGGGTGATGGGTGGCCGGGGTGATGGATGGCCGGGGTGATGGATGGCCGGGTTGATGGGTGGCCCGGGTGATGGGTGGCTGGGGTGATGGGTGGCCAGGGTGATGGGTGGCTGGGGTGATGGGTGGCCCGGGTGATGGGTGGCTGGGGTGATGGGTGGCCGGGGTGATGGGTGGCTGGGGTGATGGGTGGCCGGGGTGATGGGTGGCTGGGGTGATGGGTGGCCGGGGTGATGGGTGGCCGGGGTGATGGGTGGCCCGGGTGATGGGTGGTTGGGGTGATGGGTGGCCGGGGTGATGGGTGGTTGGGGTGATGGGTGGCAGAGAACAAAAGCAAAGAAAAATCACATCCCTTTTCCCTCCTCTTGCTTCCAAAACAGGCAGAGCCTACTGTGACTCCAGCTGAAATAGGAAATGGGCTAGCTGGGTACGAGGGAACACTTGGAATTAGACAGGACGGTGCATGTTTGTAATCCCAGCACTCAGGAGTCGGAAGCAGGGACAGTACCAAGTGGAGGCAGTTTGAACAATGTAACAAATCTGATGTTAGCCTGGGCTATATAGTTAAGACCCTGTATTAGACAAAATAAAAACAAACCAGACAGCAGCAGGTAGGAATTTGAGAATCAGATTGTCACCTGGAAAGAGACCATGGAAATGGAAAAGAAACATGGAGTATGCTTACTATTTATCACATGACTGTCCCTGAGATAAGCTACATAAATGCATAGCCATGTGTGAATAATGCCACGTGTGGCTGATGGTATCTCCCAACTTCTAATAATAATATCTAATATTTATTGATACTTTTCCAGGAACCAGACAAATCACCCAGTTCATTAAGAAGGTTGCTTAATATGCTCAGAAAGTAGAAGAGCCAGGACCAGGCCCCGTGAGGCTCGGACACAGTCCCAGAAACACCTCTTACCTCCTGAGCACCAGAGCTAAAGTCTGCCCTCTCTTCCCACACTTCCACAGCCTCCTCCCGTGAGACCCTGAGGTTCTTCTCTGCTCTCAGCCCACATGCACCATGCAGCTGTCCAGCCATGCTTGCATCAAACTACAGCACAGAGACCACACTGAAACACCACACCACCAGAGGAAAGGCAGAGGAGAGGGCTCACAGATCTGTGCAGTAACAGAACATACAGCCAGTAAGAGCATGCTCTAGACAGACACGTGATGACTCAGAAAGATAACAACTGCAAACATTCACTAAGAAGCCCCCATACGCTGGGCTGTAGGTTGGGGCCCCTTTTGTCATTAACGTATTTTATTCTCATAACAACCTAGCATAGTGGGTTTCAACAATATCATCTCCACTTTGCAGAGAGGCCTATAACTCTCTTCAGGGCACAGTGTTAGTTGCTGACAGGGTCAGATCTGGCACGGATAGCACATGTGGCCCATGACAGTACCTCCATGCAGGAGAATGAGGAAAAGCTCAGACACACCATTCAGTTACAAAGAAAACAGCTCACAAAATACAAAACAGTGTGTGTGGTATTGTGCTTTGTTCATCCAATATGAATGTGTATGTATTTATGTGAACACATATGTGTGTGTTTGATAGGGCAATGTCTAGGAGAGCCTTTAATAAAGTATTAATAATGGTTATCTCAGGTGATTTGATATATTTGCACTTTTATTATTAAATAACTATACTGCTTTCTACAATAAATAGTCTTTGTAATAATTTTTTTCTTTTTTCTTTTTTTAAGATAAATACTGTGGTTAGACATAATGTCATGACAAACTAGTTTTTTCCCCTCATTATTTTGATTTTGTGCATACAAACCCTCCATCAATATACCAAAACTGCCTAAGTCTGAAAATAAATGGTAGCTTAATTCTAGAACCTGTTAAGGGATTCACAATAAAAGAGCATAGTTGTTTTCAGATCACAAGGAACATAATATTAATGTTGTTAGTTTGCCTTACAACTAGGTACTTGGTGCTAGCATCCACAGATGAGGGGATACCATTCGTCGTCGTAATAAATTTTTTTAAAGAAATTAATGTCTTCCCAGAGAGAATAATCTGGCTATTGGAACCACGTTGTAATATTTGGGGTGGAAAATAGAAGAAGCTTGTGTCTCCAGTAGAGATACAAAATAGAAATGAGACTGAAAGCATCTACCTCGCCCGAGCCAGACAATGAGCTGTGGCTGACGGTCACTCCCACCCATGGATAACCCAGGAGCCATGGGCGGGGCCCTCTTGTCAGGCCCTTCCTTCTCTGCACTGGAAGGAGGGTTTGCAGCTGTACTGAATAGAGTGTGATCATTCCACTTTGAAACTCAGGCCTCTCCGGTCCTAATCAAGATGACTCAGTCCCTCAACACAGACATCTGTGTGTGAATTGTGGCGTCTGCTAGCTGGATGCTGTCCTCTGCATCGGGAGTGTTCTCTCTGATTTCCCCAAGCCTTGTGTTGCCTTGGAAACATCATGATTCTTTCAGAGATCTAAGCAAAGAGAAATAATAAAAATAATGCAATCTTACACTTTAAAAGTCTATCTTTCATGCCACTAAGATGCCTCGCTAACCGCTTCCTCTGGATAAAAAGACAGACAGCAGAGGAGCTCAAACCATGTGTCACCCAGATAATTACTAATTAGAGAAAACACACTGATCTCTGTTCTCTGGATAATTCAGGTCAAAGTGGAGTGAGGCAGATTGGGAAGGCCAATGGTTTTCATGCATAGATCCTGTCCCACACCTAGCACGCTGGGATGAAAGAAGCCTCTCTCCACAGGGAGCCATGAAGCAGCTTGGCATCAGTTCAGAGGCAGCAAAGATCTGCGCAGCCCAGGGGCTCCTCCCTCTGAGTAATGATCAGCAAACCAGTTCTGTAAAGTGCCACACAGCTCTCAGCTTTGCAGGCCACCTGGGCTTTGTCAGGACCTCTGTGCTCTCCCATAGACGATATGTAAAGGGTTAGCACAACCATGTTCTAATAAAAATTTATTTATAAGAACAGACTATGCCAAATTTGACCCAGGGACAGTCATTTGTTACCCTTTTTCTGGAGTAAAGGCTTAGGGTCTTCAAGGTGTGCCTTCAGCATTTGAAGACTACCCTGAGAAAAATTGGCAAGTTGGCCAAGTCCTCACTGGTTTATTAAGTAAAGCAAGCACCAGCATTGGGAGGAGGAAAGGCAAGTGAGGGCCAGGCCTTTACACCTGAGAGAGGAGCTTGAGTCAGCAGACAAGAAAAATGACAAATGACGGCAGCAGGGGAAGGCAGGCCAGTTTGTCTGTCCCATTCAGGGAAGAGTCCTGAGTAAGCTACTTGGTACTCACGGGAGAGTGAAGAGAAGCTGGGCAAACAGGTGTCAGGAACCCAAGTGCAGAGCCTCAGGCAGGGGCACGCTGAGTGGCTGTGAGGGACAGAAAGGCCAGTCTGGCTGGACTGAACACAGGAAATAGGGACAGTGTGGCTGGAGGCAGGCTACACAAGTGTGTCAAGGGTCCCTGCGGGCAGGATCTTCTCAGTCCCATCACCTTGTCACTTCGCAGCCACGCTGACTTAGAGCTGTCCCTGAGTGCGTCCGGCGTGGTTAGTCTTGGGGGGTGCGGGGACACTAAAGATGGCTGCTCTAACAAGTTGCCCATCAAGTAAACACACTTGTTTTCTTTCTGGGCCGGAGAAGACAGACTTAAGTAAAGCAAGTCAATTCAGGAGGTTAGATCTGAGACACCTGACCAAGTGTCATCTCCATGTCTCCCATGATTAAAACCAACGGCGAGACCAAGAAAAAGAAGAAACTGGCTGAGTAGCTCAGGGTCATGTTCACAAAATGAAAGAGAAAAAATGCAAATTCCTCATCTCCTTTAGCTTCTTTTTCCTGTCGAAAACAATGATCTTCAAAAGAAATAACAGGACATACAGGTCAGAAAGACACTGAAACCCAAGGTGAAAGGAACCAGTAACAAGTCGCAGCTATCTAAATGAGATTAACAGGCCAGGTCTACTACAGGATGACCCGGGCAGAGAAGCCATCTCCACATCCACCTCGGAACTGGGAGACCAGAAGAGGGTCCTGAAGACGACAGTGCCACTTTCAGAAAGCACTAAGGAGGATCCCAAACTGCAACCTGCAGGGTATCAATCTGTAGGAAAATCAAAAAGCATGGATTGACTGAATAATCGAATTTCATGAGCGGTGATGACAGAGGTGATCCCACAAGCAGTGTGAAGCACCCACGATCATGTTTTGCTCTTTTGATAAGACGATCACAGTCTATAGACCACATTCTGCTGTCCAACACATAGGTCTGGGCACCAGTCACGCAGTGCACAGGCAGACTCGCTGTCTGCCCATTGGTGGATGGGGGCCGTCGTGCCGTGACGCACCACTGGTTCCGGGGTGACCCTACTCATTCCCATCCTGCTTCCACCCTTCTTGGTGAGTTAGACGAAGATGTGGGAGGGAGGCACGCCCATCAAATTATGTATTGCATGATGGAGTCCTAATTGGACCAAAGGTAATGGATAAGCAAATGTTCAGTCTCAGAAGTTAACTCTGAAAGTACGGGATGCAGGCACGTGCTTAGAAATAGTCAAGTGGCCACCGAGGTCGTGTCCCCCCCCCCCCCCAGGCAAAGAGGACTGGAAAGCAGACATCAGCGGGTGTGAGGTTTTAACACATTTTTTTACATAAATTTATTTTTATTTTTTTAACAAATCTAGACCCGTGTCCCCCCCCCCAATTCGCCCACCCCACCAGAGTTCATGCATTCTGCCAAATATGCTTTTCATCTCTTTCTCAGTCTTTCTCAATATTCTCCATGAGGAAGTTGACTGTTTTGATCAGAAGTTCACTATTTCAGTCACTTCTTCGATTCAGTCCTTTCTGTTGTTGTTGTTGGTGGTGGTGGTGGTGTTTCCAATATGCATCACTCCCAACTGCTTTGGACAAAAGCTCAGGGGGCCATACACAAGAAATACTTACAACTAGGTAATTGGCACTAGCATCCACAGATGAGGGATACCATTCTTCGTTTGTTTTCTGGGACTGTGTTACTTCACTTAGCATGATGTCCTCTAGCTCCAGCCATTTTCCTACAAAGCTCATGATGTCGTCTTTCTTTACTGCTGCATAGAACTCCATTGTGTAGATGTACCACATTTTCTCTATCCACTCATCAGTTGAGGGGCATTTGGGTTGGTTCCAGCTCCTTGCTATTGTGAAAAGAGCTGAAATAAATATCGCGTTGGAGAAATTTAAGACTTGATCAAAACTGCCCCCAGGAAGGCAGACAGAGCTACAAGCTGTTTGAGATGAATACTGGTCTCTCTGGCCTGGTTTAGAGAAGAATTTCCCAATCTCCTAAGAGACAAAAACAATTTTAAATAAAGGACTCATAGTGAAATCTGGATTTTCTCCAACATCAGCATCCTACCCAGTCATTCAAGAGCAAGCAAGGTCTGTCACCCTCCTGATCAATAAATACATGGAACCATTCATCTGAATTTTAATGCCTTATTATTAGACATGAATGGACAACCATGAAACTCTTTGAGAAGTGTCATTAACATGAAAAGAGGTAAAACTCAATAATAAAAGAAGGAAAGTTAAGGAAATAGGCGACACAGAAGGTGAAGATTTGCAAAAGCAGTTGAATAAATCTCCTTAAAATGAGACTGCATACAGAAACGAACAGAACACTGAAAAAGAACAGAAGAGAAAGGTCTTGAAATTAAAACTATAATCACCTAGGCTGGAGAGATACCTCAGGGGTTAAGAGCACTGACTGCTCTTGCAGAGGACCCAGGTTCAAATCCTAGTACCCACATGGTGGCTAACAACCATCCATGATTCCAGTTCCAGGGGATCCAATGTCCTTATGTTTTTAGGAATACATACTGAAGAAATGAAGACCAGATGTATGAGATGTCTTTGAAACAAAGTTCACCATGATGCGGACTCTGACTGCCACAAGGAAACTGTCCATTTGTCCTAAACCTCGGCCCCTACAGTGAGTAGCCGCTCTGTATATCCCTGCCAAGCCAATGTTTGCTGATGAAATATGTTCTTCATAGGAAACAGCCCATAGCCATATTTATTCTGTGAAACATTTTCTATCTGTATGCATGCATACAGAGAAAATTTTCTGTGTGTATGACCAAGCTTGTTTTCTTAGGGGAGAGAGGTTAATTTGTTTTGTTTTTAAGTGCTTGTGGGGTTTTTTTTCTTTTAGCCACTCTGTATTTTTTAACTTCTTTATGTTAAAGAATATTCTTTGTGATTTGAGAACCATGAATTCTTTTTTATTTTATTTTATACATTTTTATTGATGTTTTATGTATTTCATACATCACTTTTCATTTCTGTTCAGGGATATTCCCCTATCCCTTCCCCCCACCCCACCCCATCCCATCCCAGATCATGCATTCTGCCATAACTGTCCTGCATCTTTCTCTCAGTCTTTTTTTATGCTTTGGAATTCACATTTTCTTCTGTTAATTTCATATTATTCTAAAATATGGATACATACTCTCCACCCATATACAGTAATTACAGAGTCTGAAAATAATTGGTGGGTGGATTCTAGAGCCCATTGAGGGATTCACATTATCACAACATAGTTGCTTTCAGATAAACAAAAATATAACCATACTGTTGTTCAGCTTGACTTTTGTCTGGGGGATTTGGTGTTAGCATCCACAAATGAGGGAAACCATTCTCCGTTTGCCTTTCTGGGACTGTGTCACCTCACTCAGCATAATGGCTTCGAGCTCCATCCATTTACCTGCAAAGTTCATAATGCCATCCTTCTTTATCACTGAATAGTACTCCATTGTGTAGATGTACCACATTTTTGCCATCCACTCGTCTGTTGAGGGGCATTTGGGTTGGTTCCAGCTCTTCGCTATTGTGAAGAGAGCTGCAATAAACATGGTTGTGCATATATCTTTGCTGTAGGATGAGTCTTTGGGGTATATACCCAGGAGTGGTATGATTGGGTCAGGTGGTAAGCTCATTCCGAGTATTTTAAGGGGAGAACCATGAATTCTTAATGTAGCTCATTCTTATCCCTCTCTGTGACCCTGGAATAGCACAGAGTCAGGCCCAGAGGCAGTGCAAACCTGGAAAATACAGTCGTCACCTAGATCCCTGTGATCAGCCTGACTCCCCCACCCAACCCCGTGCAAGCGTTGTACCCAGATATAACAGGCAGCAGCTTCTGTGAAAGGTCCAAGTCCTCCCTCACACTACCAAGGTCACCTGTCACTTGAGAGAAGTGTGTCTGCTGCACTGTACCCAACCACCTTTTCTCTTCTTTGCCCCCTGCCTTCCCTTCCCTCCTGTGGAGAATTTATCAGCTCTCTGTGTGCACCATGAAAGGACTGGGTAGCTAGTGGCCTGCTCCCCGTTTCCTTCCCGGCCAGTGCTGCTGAGGGAATGAGGGCTTGAGTTCTTCTTTCCCTTGGAGTCAGTCTGCTTCCTTTCTGCTAGGACCTACCTGCCCCCCCAACCCATGACCTTGTCAGTGTCAGTACTTGCAGCCAGCTTTGCAGCTCAGGCTAAGGGCTGGCCCTGCAGCAGCTCACAGGACACCCTGTGTGAGGGTCACTAGGCTTTTGTCTCAGAATTTCCCAACTGGTAGCCCACAGACCCAAGTCAGCTGCCAATGGACTGTGCCTTCACAATGGTTTTTGAAAATGTGAATTTGTTCCCAACTTAGGTCAAGAAAGCTTATATTTGAAAGAAAACCATGATTTCCTGCTTCTAGTGGGGGGAAACTTCTTCCTGAATGGATGGATGGAAAACACATGGATTTTGTTGAGAGCGGCGTGGGTTTGTTGGTTGGTTGGTTTAGTTAGTTAGCTGGTTAATTATATGTATGGTACCTGCTTAGCCCCTGATACTGACTTTTCAATCTCTGCCTAAGAGTTCTACAGCCAGTGAAGACATCTTTAGACAGGAGGAACCCCGGGCAAACTCCTCAGTGCACCCTGCAAGCAGAGACTCTCTTCCCTGGGCTGGAATCCTGATGTCTGTCGGCGTCAGTGGACAGTGCTACTACCTGGTAAATCAGATCCAGGGACCTCTCTCTCTCTCTCTCTCTCTCTCTCTCTCTCTCTCTCTCTCTCTTCTCTCTCTTCATTCTCAAGGCACAGTGGTCAGTTAGGAGGTGTACTGAGGTGAAGGCTCACTGGCCGCTTTACCCCTTGACTCAGGGGCAGGGCCCCAGGGGCCAGTGCAGTTGGCAGAACCCTCTCCTGGGGCTCCTTCAGGTTTCAGCAGCCCTGAGAGGGAGGAGGACAGTGCTGTCCCCACACCCTACACTTAGCTGATGAGGAGTGAGGCTCAGAGAGCAGATGGGCGGGTCTTAACCCAGCTGTGCTGCACCCTTGGTGCAGGCTCCTCCCCTGAGCCACTGGCTGGCACTGCTGCATCTGGCTGAGTAGACGCCAGGACAGAAGCGTTTTCTCTCAGAACTGGGATCTGCAAGAGGAGTACTAGGCTACCAAGAAAAGTAGAACTAAGGGAAGAAAGACAAGAAGGGAGGGAGAGAAGGAGGGAGAGAGAGAAGGGGAGGGAGAGAAGGAGGGAGAGAGAGAAGGAGGGAAAGAGAGAAGGGGAGGGAGAGAGAAGGAGGGAGAGAGAGAAGGGGGAGGGAGAGAGAAGGAGGGAGAGAGAGAAGGGGGAGGGAGAGAGAAGGGGGAGGGAGAGAGAGAGAAGGGGAGGGAGAGAAGGAGGGAGAGAGAGAAGGGGGAGGGAGAGAGAGAAGGGGGAGGGAGAGAGAAGGGGGAGGGAGAGAAAAGTGGAGGGAGAGGAGGGAGAGAGAGAAGGGGGAGGGAGAGAGAGAAGGGGAAGGAGAGAGAAGGAGGGAGAGGAGGGAGAGAAGGGGGAGGGAAAGAGAAGGGGGAGGGAGAGAAAGGGAGGGAGAGAAGGGGAGGGAGAGAAGGAGGGAGAGAAGGGGAGGGAGAGAAGGGGAGGGACAGAAGGGGAGGGAGAGAAGGAGGGAGAGAGAGAAGGAGGAAGAGAGAGAAAGGGAAGGAGAGAAGGGGGAGGGAGAGAAGGGGAGGGAGAGAAGAGGGAGAGAGAAGGGGAGGGAGAGAGAGAAGGAGGGAGAGAGAGAAGGAGGGAGAGAATGGGGAGGGAGAGAAGGAGGGAGAGAGAGAAGGAAGAAGAGAGAGGAAGGGAAGGAGAGAAGGGGAGGGAGAGAAGGGGAGGGAGAGAAGGGGGAGAGAGAAGGGGAGGGAGAGAGAGAAGGAGGGAGAGAGAGAAGGAAGGAGAGAATGGGGAGGGAGAGAAGGGGGAGGGAGAGAAGGGGAGGGAGAGAGAAGGAGGGAGAGAGAGAAGGAGGGAGAGAAGGGGAAGGGAGAGAGAAAGGGAGGGAGAGAAGGAGAGAGAGAGAGAGAGAAGGGGGAGGGAGAGAAGGGGAGGGAGAGAAGTGGGAGGGAGAGAAGGAGGGAGAGAGAGAGAAGGGGGAGGGAGAGAAGGGGAGGGAGAGAGAGAAGGGGAGGGAGAGAAGGGGGAGGGAGAGAAGGGGGAGGGAGAGTAGAAAGAAAAAGGAAATAAAAACACATATGGGCAAAAGGTCATTACTGAGACTTTACCTATATTGTCTCTATCTGATAAAAGCCTAAAATACTCCCACAAGAAAGTGTCGAGAATCCGGTTTCAGGATCCCCTCAATTTCCACGAAGGGCCATGCTGTCCGCAGAGTTGCCAGCTATGAGAGAGGTTCTTAGACTTGCCTGTGAGCCTTTCCAGAACTTTCCCACAGACTCGTGCCAGACACAAAGCAGATGGTCATTGTGAAATGTCATGTTGGATCTCTGATGAAGAGGCAAAGCCGGAAACCATGCCCCTGTACACGCACTAGAATGTTCCGTCAGCAGAGTAAAAGTGAAACCGGTAAATAGTAAAATCAGAATAACCACCACGGAACCCCCAGACCTGCTTGACTCAGATATTCTGTGTTTATTCATTTAATTCAACAAGTGCTATGTGGGTTTCAGTGAACTGAGTTCCAAATGACCTCATGAGCTTGCAGTCCACACCCCCTGTTCCACACTCCCTGTTCCACGTCCTTCTATGATGTGGCACAGCATAGAAGCAGGCAAACACAGCATATTCCTGGCATAAAGCTTTCAAAGCTTACCCGTCTTCCTTATAAAAGTGGAGTCTGTTAGATGACGGCTCTGAGGCAGCGGCGCATTCTGAGGAGCTAAGGGCAAAGTCGGGGAGGGGGACTTAGGGCCCCCCAAGAGCGTTGGGAAGCATCTGAGGTGGTCCGAGGGCATTTGAATCCTTAGGGACTACAATTTGCTACTATAGACTTTCCCAGGGCCATCAGGAGACAATAGAGAAAGCCACGTATCAGCTGAGCCTTTCTCTACTGAATCAGGTACAGATCTTGGAGCCTGGCCCTGAAGGAGCTTGGTTGGTAGACCAAGGGTGGTGTACAGTGGTTCCCTGAGTACATCTCACCCGGTGGGTGATTGGGGTTCACCCCATTTAGATGTGGGGGACTCCGGCTGCATTTCGGGGGGAAGCATTGTGACCTTCCTGCCCACAGGGCTGAGAGTGCCCAGGGCCCTTTCACAGGCCTAGGGGGGTTGGCTGGCTTGGGTGTTGCATGACTTAGTCCATTGAGCCAACTATTGCTCGTTGGGTGAGGGGTGTTGGTCTGTACAGTGTTAGGATAGAGTTGAGATTTTGAAGCTTAAAGTTTCCACACCTGTACATCAATTAAGACGTCAACAAACACCTAAAGAATATAACCAGCATCAGTGTCAGCTCAACAAACACCTAAGCTTCACATTAGAACCACTCCCAATAGAAGCTACCCAACAAAAGAGGTGGATCTCCACCAAACACTAACACCCCATTCAAGTACCCTCTAATGAAGACCTCCTGGGATATAACTCAGGATACAGATCTCAAAAGAACAATTATGAATTTGATTAGAGAAATTAAGGAGTTGGGAGAATTTAAGAAACTTATAAACAAGGAAGTCTGGGATCTAAAAGAAGACAGGGATAAATTGAAAGACGACAACAGTAAATTGTGGAATGAAATTACAAAACATATAGAAACACTCAAGAAAATTCAAGTTGAAATAAAGGAAGAAATGCAACATTCCACAAACAACTTGGAAAGGATGGGAGAAACTCTTAATAATGGAGAATGGATGAAGTAGAAAATAGAATATCAAGATTGGAAGACAATATGGAAGAATTGGATAAATCAACTAAAGATTATGAAATTAAAAAAAAAAAAAACAAGAATGGAATAACCAGGAACTGTGGGATACTATGAAAAGACCAAACCTATGAATTATAGGGATAGAAGAGGAAGAAAACTCACAGGATAATGATATGGCCCAGGTCTTCAACAAAATTTTAGAGGAAAACTTTCCCAAGTTAAAGTAAGAGATAACTATAGAAATATTAGAAGCATATAGAATACCAAGCAGACAGAACCAGAAAAGAAATTATCCATGCCATATCATAATAAAAACACTAGATGTTCAAAGCAAAGTAAGGATACTGAGGGCTGTGAAAGAAAAATAAGTTACCTGTAGAGGAAAACCTTTCAGAATTACAGCAGATTTCTCAGTGCAGACAATGAAAGTTGGAAGAGACTGGTCTAAAATATTCCCAGTTCTAAAAGACTATAGATGTTAACCCAGAGTACTTTATCCAGCAAAAATGTCTATTATAATTGAAGGAGAAAGGAAAATGTTCTGTGATATAAATAAGTTGAAAGAATTCCTCTCCAATAAGCCATCCCTGCAGAGAATACTTCAAGCAATACAAAGAGCAGAGGGCAGGGATGAGTATAACCAGTCAACACCAGAAAACAAATGATACTACCACTACAGAGATTTAAAAAAAAAAAAACTAGGGCAAAATGTACTAGAAAGCAAACTGGTTGGAAGCGATTTAATTCTCTCAACAACAGTTTTAAATATCAATGGAATGAGTTCGCCAATTAAGAGACAGAGACTAGTAGAATGGATTAAGAGGAAGAAAGAAAGAAAGAAAGAAAGAAAGAAAGAAAGAAAGAAAGAAAGAGGAAGAAAGCCCATCTTTCTTTTTCTTGTCTCCAAGAAACTTACCTCACTTTTAAAAATAGAGATTATCCCAAGGCGACAGGAAGATAAAAAAAATAATACAAGTAAATGGCACTAAGAAAGAAAGAGGAGTCCCTATGCTAATACTAGATAAAATAGAATTCAAGGCCTCTGGTTGTGTTTTGTGTGTGGAATAGTTGATCACTAGGTGGAACATCTTTGTTCTAAATGGAATTATAATCATACTGACTTGTACTGGACTTCCAGTTGTAGATTCGGATTAAAGGGGCACAGACAAGTAATGGGTTACCCTTGATTGCTGACAGACATTTTTGGTCTCTGTCTATTATGCAAGTGTTACTTTTGATATCTGTTCTGCCCATTTCAAGATAACTTGACTCAAGAAAAGGTAGGCTTACTTCCCTGAACTAGTGGCATGCACCCCAGAAGGAGACAGTTTAGATGGACTTGGTAAATTTTTTCAGCTTAAGTATGGTCAACAGTTATAGTCCCTGTTATTGGAAAACTACAAACCAGGATATGGGGTTTGGGAAAGTAAAGAGACTACTTATGTTTGTAGTAAATCATTTCTATTTAACATATGCCCAAAATTGTTTAAATTTCTCTCATTGGCTTTGCCTGCTTATCCTATGGTGTTAAGTTTCTTCCAGTCAATGTTTATACAAGGCTTCTTAGGCTTTTCTTCAAGCTTTATCTAAATACGATACAGTAACTAAAAGTACCAGATTGGTGTAACTTTTTTGGATGATTAATGCCCATACCTAAGGCTCATACCAGTTCAGCCAAGGGATTTAAGGGACAATTTTGTTTCTTGCCCTCAGAGGTCAGCTGGTCCCAGGGGATTTTGTACAGGGGCATCTCTTAAAATGTTCTGCAATTGTGAGTCACCCTCCTGTACATGTAGGCTTTGGAGATCCACCAACAGAACCCTAGCCACTGTCCGGTCTATAACGAGGAAGCTCAATATAGAGGAAAGTCACCTTGTGCTCCAAAGAGAAGCCCTCTTTAGCAAGACCTGACCTTGTCCTTGGTTAATCTGGGCTAATTGTGTGGACTTAAGCACCAAAAAAAAAAGTATAGCCAAAAGATAGTCAATATATTTCTTTTAAAACCTGAAAAAATCTGCCTCTACATATTGGGCATAAAGTTATATGAAATAATGTTAAACAGGCATAAAAACCTTAGATCTTGGCCTTGATTAACAGAGTAGGGTCACCTGCAGCCAAAGGACAAGTCCACTATTGTTGTTATTAATGCTCAATAATAAAATTTCCTCTTTCTTTCTAGCAACTATCTAAGTGGAAACTCATATCCTGGCTATTAAAAAGCCTGAAAAGTAGATCCTGAGTCCAGACATCATGGCCAAGTGAACAGAGGGAGAAACCTAATAAATGGACACTTTGAAACCCTTGGTCAAGAAATTCTAATGGACTTTTATGTTGGACATTGGAATTCGCCCTCTTCTTACTTCTCCTGGTCCCCTGCCTAGATCATGTACCTAACTACTCCTACCTTCATTTTGCTTTCACGGGCACCAGTCAAGGATTTTTTCCCATCTATAGTTATGCTTGGGGGTCTTTTAGATTGACTCTCTGAATGGGGGATACCCAGTTGCCACACCCAACTTCCCTTTTCAGCATGGAAGAAGTCAGAGCAGTCAGCATCCAGATTCCCTTCTGGCAATTGGGGTGACTCTTTTCAGAGAGTAACATAACTAAATAAGCTAGAAATTGATTAGGCAGTTTAGGGGTGAGATCTCCCAAATTGACCTGGCTCGTTCTCAGCTGAGAACTGAAGGATTCCTGGACTAGCCAGTAAACACATATCCTTCTGCTATCCCTGAAAGCGTAGGAAAAGAAGAAAGAAAAGAAAGAGAAAAGGGAAAAAAGAAAAAAGAGAAGAACATACCAAGCCATGCAGACTGATTCTTATTTCACCAGAATAAGAAACGGAAATCCCCCTCCTTTTTTTATTTTTTTTTTGTTATTGTCGCTTTGTTTGTTGCTGCCATTTTGTATGATTTCTGTTTTCCTGTGAAAAGAAAAAAATTTAAAAATAGCAAGAAGAAAAGAATGGAGTCTATTTCCCTCCCTTCAACTCTGAATGTCCTTGATGAGTAGAACCACCAGGCCCACTCACAGATGATAACAGGCTTCCACTTAATTTCTGGTTGGGGGAGCTCACTTCTGTGTTTAAAGGAAGCCCAAACTAGTCCATGTGGAGAGACTTCTTAGGGAGTCCTGTGCAGAGAGCAACGAGGCCACCAGGCTCAGATGTCAGACGTGGGAGTGGATGAGCCGTCAGATGCCTCAGGCATTGGGGAAGGGACACAGGTCACTCCTCCTGTGCCCTGTCAATGATATGTATGACCCATGGTGTCTGTGAGCCTAATCAATGGTTATCTTATGCTGTTAGGTCTTGGGAAATTGGTTACCCAGAAATGGGAACTGAAAACATGTTGGTTCTTGAACAGAATTCACTGTAGAGTTTGAAGATCAGAGTTTAAATCCAAGCTTTGCCGTTTTCCAGCTGTAAGATCCTGGCAAATTACCTAATCTGCATGAGTCTCATTCTTCCTCTCTGCAGAATGGGAATAACATCTACCTCATATGGTTGCTTTGAGGAAAGATGGCCACACTGCGTGTGAGGCAGCTAGAACTATAGAAATGAGGAAGTGGCTGTGGGCAGCCCAGGAAGATTCTGGTTGTCCATACACACTCAAGTTGTCAGATAAGCATCCTTTACCTAGTGAGATGAGCCTGGCCCTGCCCATCCTGGACCAAAAGCAGGAAGTTTTGGAGACTAGAGAGTTTTGTGGCCCAGAGAGTGCTTTCTGTAGTGACTCCCCAGAAGACTGCTCACTGAGGCAGCTGCTGAGAAGCTCAGGAAATTCCAGGCAACCCTAAGGACGCTCCTCTGCTCTGAGCCTCTGATCCTATGCATTTCTTTTCTTTTTTTTTTTTTTTTTTTTTTTTTTGTGTTAGGGTCTCCCTGTAGCCCCAGCTGTCCTGGAACTCGCTCTGTAGACCAGGCTGGCCTTGAACTCACAAAGATCCACCTGCCTCTGCCTCCCAAGTGCTAGGATTAAAGGCGTGCACCACCACAGCTATCCTATGCATTTCTAGCCTGAGCTTCACCCGGCTGCTGCCCTCACACTCTCTCTGTATCTGCAGAAGGATCTACGTACTCCCAGCCTAAACTGCATTGTCTTCCATGCCTCCCTCGGGTCTCCATCTGTTGGTTTCTTCTACTTGACTTCAACTCAACTCCAACAGGAATAAGCAACGACCACCCACGTGTCGATGGCATAAACTCCGTGAGCCTCTGAAGTTGGAATTACTGCTCCTGCTCAAGATGAAGAACAGATGCCCCTCTGAGAAATCCAACAATCTAATGACAACAACAGTCAAATCAGGACCTTCTTTTGTTCATTTGTTTGGGACAGGGTCTCATGTAGTCCACACTAGCCTTGAACTCTCGATGTAGCCAAAGCTGGCCTTGAACGCCTGTTCCTCTTGCCTCTACCTTCCAAGAGCTAGGATTACAGGCTGTGCCATCACACCCAGCTTTCTCAGCCCATTTTTAACCTGGGTTTGAAACTGACTTGGCCCCCTGAGCACATGCCCACGCCAACCCCAGTACCTACCCACCATTCTCCCAGTCACCTTCTTGGCCACTGCACTTCCCTATGACCCAGGATCTTGCTCTGTGAGCTGGCAGACCTCTCCAGCATTGCCTGCCTTACCCCAGCTTCCTCCACAGAGGCAGCCAGGAGCTTCCCACTCCCAAAGGCTGGGCTCCCTGGGATGATGCAGGTGCCTGAAGAGGACTGCTACAGGTGACAGGAAGAAGACGGGCTGCCATGAGAGAACCCGAAAAAAATCGCAGAAGCAAATCCTGGGGTGGCGTCCCCAGCTCTCATCTTTCCGGAGATGTTTCTCAGGGACTTTTGATCATCAATTAGACCTGCAGTTAAGGTCTCAGCCTGGAGCTCTCTAGTTCCTAGTGCAAACAGTGAATGTGTGTGATTTCCCAGACAGTCCTTCTTGCTCGAACTGCCCAGCTCCCCCCCCCCCCATGTACCTGGGAAGAACTTATCTCCAGCTGTCATGGATCTAACTCAGCTGGTCAAAGTGACACAGCAGGTGCTAAATAAACACAGGCCCACACACGCAGGCACGCTCTCACAAGCCGGCTACATGTTCCATGAAGAACGCCAGGGCTGCCTTGTCACTACCCGCTCTGGTCCCTGGCACTGTCCCTTGAATGAAATACTCATGGGATGGGGATTATTATGATTCTGGGATGATCTAATGAGGACCTGAGGCTGGGACACAAGAGAAGAAAGAGGCCAATGTCCTCAGAAAAAAACCTTGGCCGACTAGATAACAGAGCTGTCTGGAGGATGGAGGAGAAAGGTCCTAGGATGGGCCTGAGTTCAGACCTGAAATAGCAGAAGGCACAGTAGCTGCAGGCCCATCAGATAACAGACTGGATATGAAGATGTCTGGCAAATGCACAGACCCAGTGTCCCTGTGAGTGGATTGCTGTCGGGCAGGAAAGTAGAAGAAAGGCGTGCTGAGCTCAGAGGCCGCAGCACCATCACAGGACAAGGTCTAGCATCCGCCAGACATGAGCCGTCCTCTGGGGACCCCTCTGCAGAGGCGATAATTGAGGCCGGTGGAGAGAGGAGAGGAAGGAAGTCCCTGGGGAGGAGGGTGGAGCGCTGAGGAGCTGCGCATGTTTAGCCTGGAGATGAGGATATTCAGCTGGCACCTGGTGGCCACTTTCAGCCACGTGTGTGGGGGAGGGTGGCATGATGCACTGAGACAGGAGCAAACAGAGACTATGGAGAGGGTCCTGATGAGTAGAGGAAGGGGAGATTCAAAGGCAGTGACGACATGCAGGCCAAAAAGCAGTATTAAAGAAAGGGGCCTGGGAGTCTGCGAAGGAGAGCAGACCTTGCTGGTCTAGGCACGAGGTCGTGACCAGGGGCTCAACAGCCCCAAAGGGAAATATATCTTCAGAGGAAAGAACCAAGTCCCTTGAGACAGTTGGCAGGCAGTGGCAAATGTTTTCTTCTTCCAAAGATGGGGCAGAGAACAGTGTCGATTTCCCATCACTGGGAGTCTTTCACCTGAAGTCAGATATTCCCAGAAGAGAAGTGTCCCACTAAAGCTTCCTACAGCGCATGGGACCCCAGCCTGCCTGCCTCTCTCCCATTCATCTGTCTTCCTCTATTAATAATTCAGCAGCACCTTGTCACTAACTTACCGTTCCCTCCTTTGTGTATTGATTTATAATCCCTCTCCTTGCCCTCCCCTTGTGTGATGATCCATTGCCATAAAATAGATTGTTATGGACAGAGTGCTTATGTCCCTCCCCCCAGTTCACATGTGGAAGCCCTAACCCCCCTGGGATGGCATGTGGAGGTGTGGCCTGTTGGATCATACGTGGAGCCCCCGTGGTGGGAAGACAAATACACCTGGGCTCTTGTTTGCCCTTGTGTCAGGATACCAGAGCACCAGACATGGGAAATCGTTAGTATTGTGACCTTGGACTTCTCTTTCTCTAGAACCATTAGAAATTAGTGCTGTGCTTGAGGCCCTTAATCTGTGGTAGTCTACTTGAGCAGCCTGATCTGGTTATTAAAAACATTGCTCTCCTTTAGTCCAACGTTTTGGGGCCAGAGCCATCTATCTCCAAACAAAGCCCCATGGACTCAGAACTCTTGACGTCAAGGATGACACCACAAAGAGCTGCAGCCTGGTGCCTGCTGCTGAGACTGAATTTGTATCACTCTGCGTGACAATGTGGGAACACACAAAGATGTGGGGGGAGGTCCCTCACCCTTGCCTTTTTCCAGTGTCCTCAATAAATAATTGTTGTTGCTTGAAAAAAAAAAAAAAAAAAAGCACCCGACCCAGCCATACCACTCCTAGGCAAGTAGCCTCAAGACTCACCCCACCACAGAGATACATGCATGGCCATGTTTATTTCAGCTCTCTTCACAATAGCAAGGAGCTGGAACCAACCTAAATGCCCCTCGACTGATGAGTGGATAGAGAAAATGTGGTACATCTACACAATGGAGTTCTTTTTGTTAATTTTATTTATTTCTGTATGTGTATGAACATACTGTCTGCATGCAGGTTTGTGCACCCGTATTGTGCAATGCCGTGGAGGTCAGAAGAGAGTGTCAGATTCCCCTGGAACTGGAGTTCTCCTGGAATTGGAGTTTCAGACGGTTCTCAGCCACCATGTGGGTGCTAGGGATCGAACCCGGGTCCTCTGCAAGAGCGGTCGGCGCTCTTAACTGCTAGGCCATCTCTCCAGCCCAACGCAATGGAGTTCTATGCATCAGTAAAGAAGGATGACATCATGAACTTTGCAGGAAAACGGCTGGAGCTAGAAGACATCGTGTTGAGTGAAGTAACACAGTCCCAGAAAAACAAACGAAGAATGGTATCCCTCATCTGTGGATGCTAGTGCCAATTACCTAGTTGTAAGTATTTCTTGTGCACGGCCCCTTGAGCTTTTGTCCAAGCAGTTGGGAGTGATGCATATTGGAAACAACAACAACAACAGAAAGGACTGCATCAAAGAACTGACTGAAACAGTGAACTTCTGCTCAAAACAGTCAACTTCCACATGGAGAATTTTGAGAAAGACAGAAAGAAATAAAAAGCATGTTTGGCAGAATGCATGAACTCTGGTGGGGTGGGGGATAGGGTGGGGGACATGGGTCTAGATTTGATAATCTTGTACAAAATGTATGTTTAAAAAAAAAAGCATTGCTCACAGCATCTGAGGCATGAACTCAGGAGTCAATGTCTGGGTTCCTTGGCCTTGAGTCCTATAGGCTCGGGCTCCAGGCTCCCAGAAGCTAACTAGGAAAACCTGCTTCTAGCTTATTCCTGTGGTCATTGACATGGGCCTCTGTTTTGCAAAGGGCTGTGGTCAGAGGTCACCCTTGGTTCCTTGTGCATGGATTCTCCCCGGCCTCCCCTAACATGCCAGCTGCTTCACCAGAGCAGGTGAGAGGTTGAGACAAAGGGCACTGGGAAGAGGAAAGACACAGCTGTGCTGCCTCATCAAAAATGACAGCCCATCACTCTGCTGTGTTCTGTGTCTTATGGTAAGTCACCAGGTCCAGCACAGGCTGGGTACAGGGAATTGCGTAAACAGGTAGTCGTGGCACCCACAGCTCTTCATCTGCCACGCTCCCTCCCCCACCAGCCCTGAAGACAAGCTCTCCAATGGCGTGTTTTATTCTCGTATGTTTTTTTAAGTTGATGTTTTAATTATGTGGGGAGGGGGTGGCTGGAGAGATGGCTCGATGGTTAAGAGTACTGACTGTCCTTGCAGAGGACCTGGGTTTGATTCGTCGTACCCATATGGCAGCTAACAACCATCTGTAACTCAAGTTCCAAGGGATCCAACACCCACTTTTGACTTCCACAGGCATTGCATGACATGGGAGCTCGTACACACGTGCAGACATACTCATCCACATAAAATAAAAACAAAAAATATTGTTAGAATTGTGTGTGTCTGTGTCTGTGTGTGTCTTGTGTCTATGTCTGTGTGTGTGTGCGTGTGTGTGTATGTGTGTGTGTGTCTGTGTGTGTCTGTGTCTCTGTGTGTGTGTGTGTCTGTGTCTGTGTGTGTCTGTGTGTGTGTGTCTGTGTCTATGTGTGTGTGTGTGTGCATGTGTGTGTTTGTGTCTGTGTGTGTTGTGTGTCTGTGTGTGTGTCTGTGTGTCTGTGTGTCTCTGTGTGTGTCCACGTCTGTGTCTGTGTGTAGGTGTGTGCCCATAAGTACAGGTACTTGCAAAAGCCAGAAAAGGGACGGGCATGGTGGCGCACGCCTTTAATCCCATCACTCTGTAGGCAGAGGCAGGCAGATCTCTGTGAGTTCAAGGCCAGCCTGGTCAACAAAGCAAGTTCCAGGCCAGCCGGGGCTACAGGGAGACCCTGTCTCAAAAATACTAGAAAAAAAAAAAGCAAGAAAAGGGTGTCAGATTCCCCTGGAGCTGGAGTTACAGGCAGCTGTGTGCTGCCTGATCCGACGTGGGTGCTGGGAATCGAACCAGGGTCCTCTGAAGTAGCAGTATGTACTCTTAACCACTGAACCATCACTCTAGTTCCTTTCCTAGCAGGCTATCCACAGATGGAAATGTAGAGATGTTGTCACGTGCTCCTGGGATGAGTGCGTTCCCTATGCTGAACATTGTTGTAATCCCTAAACCTCTACAAAATAAATTTAGGAATGGCTTTGTGACTGCCACAGGGGGGAAAAAAATTCAGGCTACTTACTCACAAGTGTTGTTTCCCAACCAGGTGTCTGCGAGGCCACTTTGTGAAAGCTTGAATAACGTAAGAACCCTCTGGAAGGCTCATCACAGAAAAAGCCTGCTGACCCTAGAGAAAGAGAGGAAAGACAGACCTTTCTCCTCCTCCCAGGCTGTGGCAGGGTCTCCAGAGGGTTTAAAAGTTAAATTTGCATAATTGTTTCCCCTTGACTGGGTCCCCCTACCCTGCTAAGGCTGATGTCCTAGAAATACATTTCCGATGACAAGTATATTGTCAGTGCAGATCAGATCTGCGCACTGCAGCACACTGATTGGCAGGCCTATTAAAACACAAAGAGCACCCAAAATGAGCAACTTTGGGGACCTACAGAGGGAAGCCGTAAGACCATGTCCTCCCCTCCACCCCACCCTGGCTGTTAACTGCAAGGCAAAGCCTCAATAAATTATACAGAACAGATAAACGACTTGAGCTGTGTTTATTAAAGGAACAGAGAATGGCTCTGGGCCAGCATGGGTAAGCCTCTCTGTAATCAGTGTATTTATTTCACCCCCCAAAAAGCCTGTCTGGGCTTCTTTTAAGCCTGATAAACTCATTATGTTAAGTTTCAGCTGCCATAGAATGTAGGCTTTTCTATACGTTAATTTATTTTAGTAAATAATTATTCTGTTTGGGTGAGGGAATGCATGTCTCTATAATTTAATAATTGGGATGCTATTAACATGTGATGAATAGGAGTCATAAAGAACACTGAGAGTTTGAAATTACTTTTTTCTCTCTGAATCACTGTCATAAAGAGGTTGGTGGGGAAGGAGGAAAGTTTCCTCACCACTGCCTCCCACTCCTCCTTCCCTCCTTATCTGCTCTGTTAGGGGGGCAGGTCTCAGAATAGAACACTGCCGTTCTTCTCCATGTGAGAGTGAACGCTAGTACCTAGGATGTTTCTCTTCAGAGTTGAGAAATATGTGCACATGCACATGTGTGAGTGTGTGTGTGTGTGTGTGTGTGTGTGTGTGTGTCTGTCTGTCTGTCTATGTGAACTGAGACAGGAAAGCTAAAGAGAAACAGAGTCAAGGCTCTGAGTGACCGACCCTCTAGGCCAGAGGCCTGAATGGCTCTTGGAACTTGTCTTTGCAGTATAGACCCGAGACATTCTCTCACTGCAGTTAGAGGCTCCTCAGAAGATGAAAGAGTAAACTGACCATAGTATCTTCCTGCTTCCCCCCACTGTGGGGAAAGGAAATGGAATCAGGGTGTCCAGGAGACATCCACACCCCCCATTTATTGTGGCACTGTTCATAATAGTCAAGAGAGGAGATCAGTGGCCGGGGAGATGGCTCAGTGGGTAACAGGCTCTCTGCAAACAGTCTGCAAACAGGAGGACCCCAGTTTGAATCTCCAACACACACATTAAAGCATTCATCTGTAATCCAGTGTTGGGGGAGAATTGGAGACAAGAGGCTCTCTGGAGCTCATTAGCTAACCAAATCAGTGAGCTCTTGCTGTAGTGCAAGACCCTGTGTCAAAAAAGTGGGGTGCAATAGGAGAAAACACCCAGTGTCAACATGCCCAGCAAGCACCCCATGCATAGGCATACCACACATACACATGCACACACACACATACATATGCACACATGTCCATGCACATACACACACACACACACACACACACACACACGATATGAAATCAACCAGGTGCCTGCTGACAGAAGAGAAGATGAAGAGTGCACACAGTGGTTAGATCAGGGACCTGCCAGGACCACCTGCAGCACAGGCAGAAAAAGGGAAACCCACATGCCAGGGACAACACGGGAAAAGGTGCAGGATAATTCCACACCAAGCTCTACCAACCCTGTAGGAGATTGCTACAGTGGGATTCCCCCTGGGGGTGACCCAAGAAACAGACCTCAGAGGAACAATTGAAGACCTATTCAGAGAAATTAAAGAATATAAAGAACAGGTCGGAGAACTAAGGAAAGAGAATGAAAAACTCAAGAAGGACCTAGAGGGAGACAATGACAAACTTCGGAAAGAACTAAAGGGAGAGAATGACAAACTTCAGAAGGAACTAGAGGGAGAAAATGACAAACTCCTGAAGGAAATGGAAACACTGAAAAAGGAAGCCAACCAGCAAAGTAAGGAGCACCAAGAAGAGATTGAGAAGCTCTAAAAAGAAGTGGAAATACTAAAGAAATCACAGGATGAAATGAAAAAGGAAATAGAACACTCATCCAATCAAGAGGAAAGGAATGGAAAAAACCGTCAGAAATAGAATGGAGGAAGCACATTAGTAGGATTGAAAGGTTATTCCTGGATAAACTGCCAACCCATGAAGGGAAACAGCTTGAGCTGATCAGAGTCCAAAACGACATCTCCAGGGAAAGTAGACTGTTTTGCTTTTCGTCCACTTGTGCCTCTTTTCTAAAGCCTAGGGAACAATCTGCCTAAGAGGGGGCATGGTAGAATGTAAGGGCTGCAATTGGGGTGAATTGTGAGACTACAGTAATATAGACTGGATTTATTTGATCGACATGATTGTACATACAAGCTTCTCCAGCTGGATGGTGGGAGCCTTGGGCTGTGTAGGTTTGGGCATAGCTGTTTACAAATTGGTTTTACATGAAGGATGCTTGTATTCATTACTTATTATCTATTGTTTAAAAAAAAAAAAAAAAAGAATGGAGGAAGCAGAACAAAGAATATCAGACCTGGAAGATAACACAGAGCAACTAAAAAGCTCAAATAAAGATTATGAAAAATTTAAAAATACACAAAAGTGGAACAACCAGGAACTGTGGGACACTATGAAAAGATCAAAGCTCCACATCATAGGAATAAAGGAAGGAGAAGAATACCAAGAGAATAGTATTGATCAGATTTTCAACAGAATAACAGATGAAAACTTTCCCAAACTAAAAAAGATAAACCCATACAAATACAAGAAGCACATAGAACTCCAAACAGACAAGATCAGAAAAGAAACTCCCCACGTCATATCATAGTTAAAATGCTAGATGCCCAAAACAAAGACAAAATTTTGAAAGCCACAAAAGAAAAACAACAAGTCACATATAAGGGAAAGCCCATCAGAATTACGACTGATTTCTCGTCACAAGCCATGAAAGCAAGAAGAACATGGAGCAAAGCATTCCCAGTGTTAAAGGACTATGGATGCCAACCCAGGTTAATATACCCAGCAAAAATGTCAATTATAGTTGAAGGAGAGAGAAAATCTTCCATTACATAAACAAGATGATAGAATACATTTCTGGAAAACCAGCCCTTCAGAAAATACTTGAAGCAATTCAAAGGACAGAAGAGAGGAGCAACCATCCCCAAGCACCTAGAAAGAGAAACTAATAAAAACATAACTACAGAAGTAGAAACTGAGTCTAAAAATGTAAATGGATAATAAGGTGAAAGGAAGCAACATGCATCTTTCAATTATAACCTTAAATATTAATGGGCTAAACTCCCCAATCAAAAGACATAGACTGGGAGATTGGATTAGGAAACAAAACCCATCTATATGCTGTCTACAAGAAACCCATCTCAATCTCAAGGATAGGCACCAACTTAAGGTGAAGGGATGGAAAAAAATATTCCAAGCAAATGGTACCAAAAGAAAGCAGATGTTGCTATTTTAATATCAGACAAAATAGACTTTGAAGTAAAAGAAATCAAAAGAGACAAAGAGGGCCATTACATCTTTATCAAAGGAATAATTGACCATGAAGACTTCACAATCATGAACATATATGCACCAAACTCTGGTGCACCAAACTTTATAGACCTCAAGGCACAGATTAACCCCAGCACACTAATAGTAGGGAACTTCAATACCCCTCTAAGACCTTTGGACAGATCAACAGGACAAAGACTAAACAGGGAGACATCTGAACTGAATAATACAATACACCAAGTGGACCTCATAGACATCTACCAAATATTCCACCCAAACACCAGAGAATACACTTTCTACTCAGCACCCCACAGAACATTCTCCAAAATAGACCACATACTGGGACACGGAAAAAAAACTCAACAAATACAAAAAAAAAACATTGAAATAATTTCATGCATTCTATCAGACCACAGTGCAATAAAGCTCAATATCAACACCAGGATAAGCTCTACAATATACAAGAACACATGGATACTAAACAATACTCTCCTGAATAATGAATGGGTCAATGAAGAAATAAAGAAAGAAATAAAAGCATTCCTGGAACTGAATGACAATGATAATACAACACAACAAAACCTATGGGACACTTTAAAAGCAGTCCTAAGAGGGAAGTTTATAGCCCTGAGTGCCTACACCAAAAAAAACAACAACCCACAAACAGAAAGAGCACAAGTGAACAATCTAACACTGCAGCTAAAAACACTTGAGAGACAACAACAAATGAACCCTAAACGCAGCAGACAGGAAGAAATAACAAAAATTAGAGCAGAAATCAATGAAATAGAAACAAAGAAAACCATACAGAAAATCAATGAATCCAAAAGTTGGTTCTTTGAGAGAATAAACAAGATAGACAGACCTCGCCCAGTTAACCAAAAGAATGAAGGAACAACTTCAAATCAATAGAATCCATGATGAAAGGGGAAATATCACAACAGACCATGAAAAGATCCAGACAATCATACGGGAATACTTCAAAAACCTACACTCTACTAAATTTGAAAACCTAGAAGAAATGGATGAATATCTGAAATCCTGGGAATCACCAAAGCTCAACCAAGAAGAGATCAACAGCTTAAACAGACCCATAATATATGAAGAAATTGAAGATGTAATAAGAAGCCTCCCAACTAAAAAAAGCCCAGGCCCAGATGGTCTCACATCAGAATTCTATAAAACATTTCAAAAAGACTTACAACCATTATTACTCAAATTGTTTAGAAGGATACAAACAGAGGGAATTCTCCTTTTTAAAAAAATTGTTTTATTAATTTTATTTATTTCTGTATGTGTATGAATGTACTGTCTGCATGCAAGTTTGTGCACCTGTGTCGTGCAACGCCGCGGAGGTCAGAAGAGGGTATCAGAAGAGGGTATTGGATTCCCCTGGAACTGGAGTTCTCCTGGAATTGGAGTTTCAGACGGTTCTCGGCCGCCATGTGGGTGCTGGGGATCGAACCTGGGTCCTCTGTAAGAGCAGTTGGCGCTCTTAACCACTAGACCATCTCTCCAGCCCCTGGGAATTCTCCTAAATTCCTTCTATGAAGCCAACATCACTCTAATACCAAAACCAGGCAAAGATACAACCAAAAAGGAGAACTATAGACCATCTCATTAATGAACACAGATACAAAACTTCTAAACGGGATACTTGCAAATCGCATACAGACCCACATCAAGAAGATCATCCATCATGACCAAGTTGGATTCATACCAGAAATGTAGGGATGGTTCAGCCTATGAAAATCAATAAATATCATCAAGCATATAAATGGACTGAAAGACAAAAACCACATGATCATCTCAATTGATATGGAAAAAGCCTTTGACAAAATCCAGCATCCCTTCATGTTTAAAGTCCTATAGGGAATTGGATTGGAGGGATTATTCCTCAATGTAATCAAAGCCATATACAGGAAACCCACAGCCAATATCATCCTAAATGGGGAAATGACAGAAGCATTCCCTTTAAAGATAGGAACTTGGCAAGGCTGCCCCCTGTCACCACTTCTTTTCAATATAGTGCTTGAAACACTTGCTAGGGCAATAAGGCAAGAAAAGGAAATTAAAGGAGTATTAACTGGAAAAGAGGAAGCCATAAGCTATCGCCTTTTTGCTGATGATATGATTGTTTACTTAAGGGGATGCTAAAAAACTCCAACAAAAACTCCTAGAAATGTTAAGAGCTTCGAGTAAAGTGGCAGGATACAAAATTAACCTAAGAAAAATCAGTAGCCTTTCTTACACCAACACAAGCAACTGAAGAAGGAATACAAGGAGACTTTCCATTCACAGTAGCCTCAAAAACAATAAAATCACCTAGGAACAAACCTACTAAAGACACCAAAGATCTCTACAACAAAAAATTTTAAACCCCTTGAAGAAGGAAATTGCAAGAAGACATCAGAAATGGAGAAAACCTCCCATGATCATGGATTGGGAAAATTAATATTATAAAATAAAAATGTCTATTCTACCAAACTCTTGTACAGATTTAGCAATCCAATTAAAATCCCCAAGAGTTTACCTCACAGGCTTGGGGAAAAAATGTCCTTAATTTCAATTTGAAAACAAAAAGACCCCAAATAGCCCAATGCAACCTCTGAGCGAAAGAGAGCTACAAGGGGGCAATCTCTTTTTTTTTTTATTGTATTATTTATTCTTTTTAACAAATCTAGACCCGTTTTCCCGCTCATTCCCCTCCCCGTCAGAGCTTCATGGCATTCTGCCAAACATGCTTTCCATCTCTTAGTCTTTCTCAATATTTTCCATGGGACGTTGACTGTTTGAGCAGAAGTTCACTGTTAGTCAGTTTCTTTGCACAGGGGGCGATCTCATACCAGACTTCAAACTATACTACAGGGCTATAGTCAAGTCAGCTTGGTACTGGCACAAAAACAGACCTGTGTGACCAATGGAACAAAACAAAAGATACAAACTTGAATACTATACAATTTCAGCCACCTCATATTTGACAAGGGGGCCAAGAAGACACAATGGAGGAAAGACAGCATCTTTAGCAAGTGGTGCTGGCAAAACTGGATCACCACTTGTAGAAGAATGAAATTAAACCCCTACCTCTCACCTTGTACAAAGGTCAACTCCAGATGGACCAAAGACCTCAACGTGAAACCCCAAACTCTGGAGGTGATAGAAGAAAAACTTGGCAGCAGACTACAAGACATAGGTGTAGGAAAAGACTTCCTAAATCAGACAGCAGCTGCGCAAGAATTAAGGTCGACAATTGATAAATGGGACCTCATTAAACTCAAAAGCTTCTGTACATCAAAAGAAACAATCAAGGAAGTGAAGAGAAATCCCACAGAGCAGGAGGAAACCTTCACCAAAGATACATCTGACAAAGCATTGATTTCCAGAGTGTATAAAGTACTCAAAAAACAAAGAAGAAAGAAAAGAAATGAATCACTCAAAAGATGGAGCAAAGAGCTGAACAGAGACATCACAAATGAGGAATTAGAGATGGCTGAGAAACATCTTAAAAAGTGTTCAACATTGCTAATAATTAAGGAAATGCAAATTAAAACCACTTTAAGATATCATCTCACTCTGATAAGACTGGCTAGGATCAAGAAAATAAATGATACCAAGTGCTAGAGAGGTTGTGGGGAAAGGGGAACACTCATCCATTGCTGGTAGGAATGTAAACTGGTACAGCCACTATGGAAAGCAGTGTGGAGAACCCTTGGAAGACTCAAAATGAGCTTACCACCTGACCCAGTCATACCACTCCTGGCTATATACCCACAAGACTCATCTTACCGCAGAGATACATGCACAGCTGTTTATTGCAGCTCTGTTCACAAAAGCAAAAAGCTGGAACCAACCCAAATGCCTGCCAACTGATGAGTGGATAGAGAAAATGTGGTGCATCTACACAATGGAGTTCTATGCAGCAGTGAAAAAAGACAACATCATGAACTTTGCAGGTAAATGGATGGAACTGGAAGAAATTATGTTAAGTGAAGTAACACAGTCCCAGAAAAACAAATGACGAATGGTATCCCTCATCTGTGGAAGCTAGTGCCAATAAACTAGTTGTAAACATTTCTTGTTAGGAGTGACGCATATTGGAAAGAACAACAACACCAACAACAGAGGGGACTGCATCAAAGAACTGACTGAAAGGGTGAATCTGGTGGGGTGGGAGGGTTGGGAGGGGGACACAGGTCTGGATTCGGTTTGTAACATAATCTTGTACAAAAAAAAATGTAAAACAATAAATTTTTAAAAATGAAAAAGAAGAATTCTGCCATAAATCCATCTTGGTTATAAAAAAGAAAAGTAGATGAAGAAATGAAGTATGGATACACAATGGAATACAATCTAATCCATAAAGGGAAAAACCCTGGCCTTTATAGACATCTAATCTATCTATCATAGGTAGATATAGACATCATGATGTTAAATAAGTAAAACATAGAAAGAAAAATGCCACCTGGTTTCCCTAAGAAGTGGAATAAAGCAAGCCAAGATCTGAAGTAGACAGAAGGACCCTCGCCACCAGAAGTGGGGGGAAAGGAGGAGCAGTTGGAAGGGCAAAGAGTGGGTAATTGGCACAGAGGAAGTAACGCACCCAGAAGAATAAGTTCTGGCATTCTAATGCTGTATTGTATGATTCAAAAGGAAGAAGAAAGCATTTTGAGCCTCTCATCACAAAGAACTGACAGGCATTTGAGAGGATGTGCTGTCCATCCATCTTCTGTTGATCAACACATGAAGTATTAATGAACTAAAGTATCACATTCCACCTCCCAAGGCACAGTTATTATTATCTGTCAATGAAAGTAAATATGTAAGACACAAAGAACAACATGGTGGTGTTTCCATAGTTCTAAAATTCACCCAGTTTTAACAATTGAGGATCATCCTTAGCCCACTAGACTGTTACAGATGCAGCCTGTCAGTCAATGAAACTCCACTTTTAGAAAGTAAGTTTAGGGGCTGGAGAGATGGCCTAGTGGTTAAGAGCGCCGACTGCTCTTACAGAGGACCCGGGTTCGATCCCAAGCACCCACATGGCGGCCGAGAGCCATCTGAAACTCCAATTCCAGGAGAACTCCAGTTCCAGGGGAATCCGAGACCCTCTTCTGACCTCCGCGGCATTGCACGACACGGGTGCACAAACCTGCATGCAGACAGTACATTGATACACATACCGAAATAAATAAAATTTGAAAAAAAAAAAAAAAAAGAAAGTTTAAGAACAGAGGCGACCAGCCTTGGGAGTATGTGCCAAAGAAGCCGTTCCCAGCTTGTTTTCCTGGGCTCTGTTAGTAAATGGGGAAAACAGTGACTCTTCCCACTAACCCAGCAGCTCAAAAATAGTCATTGATCATCTGTTTTGAGCCAAGCCGCAGTCCTGTGTGTGGTCCCTACAACCAAGTGATGAGTTTCAGTAAGTGGTCATCAAAGAAGTTGAAGAGTGTTACCCCTGTACTCACTGAAGAGGCCTCAGGCACAACTGCAGGCCCTGGTCCTGGTGAGGGGTCACTGAGCATTTACTGGCCGGACAAGGAAGGCACTGTACATGGTTGTTATAACACAGGTGAAGTTTCCTCACATGTTTCTACATTGTTATCTGCTAGGAAATGTATCATGTAGGCCCGGCAGGATCAGCTGGGAAGGAAGTATTATCAGTGGCCCACAAGGGCTCACCCACACTGTCCCAACAGACGGGTGGGCTGCCTTTCTCCATCGAGGGAGGACATTCTATCCCAACCCTGTCCTCTGTGGTTCTGATCCCAGTTGTTCTCATGAACGCGCCCAGCCCAGCCAGTGCCATATGCCTGCTCTACGTGAAAGCTTCTAGGCTTCCGGTCAGTAATTTCTAGCCTCAGGTGCCTCCCTTAGGACCAACTAAAACCTGCTTCCCCAAATGGGACAGATTGGTGTGTGTGTGGGAGCACGCACAAGGAATGCCACCCCCTACCACTTTCGTTTAGGCCTTCAGTCAACCAACTTTTATGAAGCTCTGCTGGGTTAGCTTCTTCCTAACACTAAAGATGATTAAGACAAAGTCTACCTAGGAAGCCACAGTCAGGTGAGAGAGAAGTTTTCAGAGGGTGCTAAAACTTATAGCCAAGGCCTGCACCAGGACAGAAGGACAGAGTCCAAATAGCAGTACATGTTGAGGAGGGCTCCCCAGAGGAGGGGTCTTCATAGGGGCTCTGAAAAACAAGGTCCTCAGGTAGAGGACTCTTACTAAGTCCTCAATCCTGTGTTTTTTGTTTAAAGTTTGTTTGTTTTTGGTATTTTTGAGGCAGGGTCTCCCTTTTAGTACCAGCTGTCCTGGAGCTCGCTCTGTAGACCAGGCTAGCCTTGAACTCACAGAGATCCGCCTACTTCTACCTCCCGAGTGCTGGGATTAAAGCACAAGCCACCACGCCTGGCTATAATCCTGTGCTTTTACTAGTACTTGTATGTGGGTGCCTCCGCACACGTACAACACATGTATACGCAGATATACTGTGTTTTGTTTACTGATGAACTAGAGAAGAAGAAAAACAGAGCACATTAACCTAAAAACCCTTCACACATTAACCTAAAAATCCTTCGTTCCCTGACAACCAAGGGCCTGAAACAGGCTCCAGTGATAGAACTGGGAAAGCCATTCTTGCTGGGATTGTAACTTGAGCAAATGAAGTTCATTTCAGACTCTGCCGGCTTAGGACCAGGAGCCTTGTAGCAGCCCAACAGCCCTGATTGAAGAAAACAGAAATCTAAGCCCATAATACAATACCTATAACTTCACCAAAATGGCAGAGGGCAGTCAGTGTGTGTCATAGACAAGCATTGTGTGTCGAAAAAATGTGATCACCATGAACTTAGTGTGCTCAGTGTGGGAGGTTCAGGGGAAAGGGGCTTGGGCCTTTTTAGCTGACAATGCTTTGTGAGTCAGCACATCCAGCAGAGTTGCCCAACTATGCAAAGTGCTGAACACCCCAGAGGAAAACTTGTTTACTGCAGCCTCGGAAAAGGAGGCAGGAGCGAGAGGCAGTCGTGGATCCTGCGGGCAGCCAGTCCAGAGCAGCTCCACAGGTCACCGATCACAGCAGAGGCAGAGGCTCAGTTACTTACTCCGTGGGAACCAAGAGAGAGGTGACATTCCAGAGACTGAAAGAATAGCCAAGCCTGAGCTATACATAGACCTGCGGTCTCAGCTCCTGCAGCAGAGGCCGAGGAGCAGGAGGACAGGTTCAAGGGCCGCCTGGACTAGAGTGAGCTCAAGAGCGGACTGGGGAACTTAGCAAGACACTGTCTCAAAAATGGAGTAAAATGAAGGGGAGGGAGGCGGGGATGTAGGTCAGTGGCAGGGATGTAGGTCAGTGGCAGGGCAGGGCAGGGTGGGGTGAGGCAAAGGCGAGGGAGGGGAGGGGAGGAGAGGGGAGAAAAGAGGTAGAGTACCATGCTATAATGTAGGAGAGCCTCCTGCAGCAACAGGCAGATGGACCCGAAGATGCTCCTAAATAAATTCCATTCCCTCACCCACCGCCGTTCCCCACAATGATCCTTGAGTTGTAGCTGGCAGGGGCTGGACCCCTACCCAAACCACCCAAACCAAGCCTCCTGATCAGACGCCGACTACGCACAAGAAACCAACCAACCAAAAGTCCGTCCTCATCCAGAAAAATGTCTGTGGCCTTTGTTCTAGTTTCCTTTCTGTTGCTGTGAGAAAGAGGGGGCGGAGAAACCACCTCTGTCCACAAGCAGCTTAAGGGAGGAAAAGTTTCATTTCATCCTCTACTTGCAGGTTATAGCCCATTGCAAGGGACGCCTGGGCAGGAGCTTGAGGCAGCGATGGGAAGCAGAGGCCATGAAGGAACAAGGAATGGCACTGGCTCATGGCTCATGAGCTTTGTTCTACTTCCCAAGCCTGCCTGCTAGGGAGGGCACTGCCCACAGTGGGATGGGCTCTCCTACATCAATTCCCAATCAAGACAATGAACCACAGGACATATCCACGGGGCTGCCTGATGAAGACAATTCTTCATTTGAGGTTTGCTCTTCTGAGATGACTGAAGGTTCTGTCAAGTTAATAAAAACTAACCAGGACAGCCTCAAAGCTGCAATTTCCACCCCTGTAATCAGGGCCACTCTAATGGATCTTAAGCTGGGTTTTGTCTACTAAGCTATATCGCCCATGCGGAAAGAGCTTTGATTATTTCTCGGTACAAATCTTGCTGGTACTTGCTTAAAACAGCCAGTATGGACATTGCACAGATGCTGGAAAGACTTGCAGAGGCAGTACAACTTGGGCAAGTTTGTTTTCAGTCAGGTTGGAACTCACTTTACCCATGTGGCAAGCCACTGAGTCATGGTATCGCCATTACCATCCCACAGATGAAGAAACTAAGGGCTAGGAAAGCTGCTTGTGCCCACCCAGCCGGCCCGCACCTGCTGTTTTGTTGGAAGCTCTGCGCTAAGTATCCTGGGACAGCACTGGCTGGGTTTCCACCTGCTTGGGTGTAGAGGAAGCTTGGACTCTGCTTCTATCTTTGGAATTAAGTCAACTGTAGTTTCTTTCTATTGACTTAAAGAAAACCCTATGATCAATCATGTGATCTGATAGCACTTAGACTCTTCTCCAAAGGTCACTGAATTTGTTCCCCAAACAAGAAGGCACATCCAGCTTCACCTGGAGTCACAGTAGACTAAGATATTCCTTTTGCTGTCTAAACTGATGCCCTTCTGTGGAGAACTGTTTGGTTGTACATAGCAAGTCCTTATTATTCCCAGCACTTCTATTTTGTAAAACCACCAACTTCATGAATTCTGAATCACTGCTCCCAGGAGAAGGGAAGGGTTAGGTTTTGGTGAGCCTCTGGTCATATATTCATGTGTCAATTGATACAGAACCCTGTTAAACACACTTTATTTAATAGACTGCTTGTTGATGATTAGTTAGCACTGTAGGTACAGCACTGTAGCTCCAAGGTGAACAAAGCCTGTGAACACACACACACACACACACACACACACACACACGCCCCTCCTGGGTAAGACACATCACGGATTCTTGCACTTCAGAATTCTGGACAGCACTTCAGCCTGCTTGGGGAACATTTAAAACAGAATGGTGAAGGCACAGCATGCAAAAAAAAAAAAAAAAATACAATAAAACATTGCACTAAGTAGACCACGAAAAAGTTACTTGTTTACAACAACTGAAGCAAGAAAGAATCTACCGCCTCAGCGGGGGAACAGGCCTGGTGGTGACTCAGTTCAGTTCCTGCTGAGCACATATCTAAACTGACCGTGGAAGCACTGTTCGCACTGATTTACGGCTTGCAAATACAGTCAGGCAAATAAGTGTATTCAGAAATTTAGAAGCTGTGGCAAATACACACACAAAAAAAAGAAGTTCACTCACATTGAAAGGCACAGGTTGATTTCACCAGAGTGTACAGATCCTGTTACCTCTGGAAATAGCCTGTCTGAGACCAGAGTGGGGCCTGACACTGAGAGCCACTGTGCCTCTCATGCCCAGCACTGTGAGAAGGAGAGTCAAAGACCCCATACTGGGATTCATCCGGGGGGCCTAATGCTACAGTGCCCCAGTGCCCTGCCAGCCTGAGGCAGGCTCACTGAGATCCAGCTCCTGCCCAGCCCCTGGCTCTGGGATTGTCAGGGACAACGAAGGCCCCTCTGCTCTACCTCATCTCTGTCCCCCTTTCCTCTCAGACATGCCTTGTTCTGCAGGCCTCTTGCTGTTCCGGGGAACACTCACTCTGGGATGAGCCCATCTTTGATCTTGGAGCCTGTGTCTGCTCCACCAAGAGCACTCTCCAAACCTGCTCTGTCCTGACCTCCCCTCCCGCTTCCCTATTTGTCAGCTGTTTTATTTGTTCAATTCTTACCTCTCTCCATGCAAACTAGGGAGGTGGGGGTTTCATGCTGTATCCCCCAGTCCTAGAAGGCCTAATGTCCAGACAGCCCTCGGTAAATATTAACTGATGGAATGAATGTTAGATACTAGCTATAAACAGTCCCTGAGTTGGGTGCTTTTACTTCAACTGAACCCTAAGGCCCTCCGTGGTGGCAGTCACGGTAACATTAAAGCATTTGGACACTGGTGTCTGAGCTGAACCCCAACACACATACACACACACACACACACACACACACACACACACACACACACACAAACAGATGGGAGCTGCTGAAGACACCACAGAGTTTGCTGAGCAGCTCTGCCATAAGCCTCGAGCATCAAATTATCCTAAATTTCCAGGTCATCTGGAATAGTTGTTGTATCATGAGAAAAGCTTAGGAGAACACAAAATTTCACAGAGGAGCTTTCTTTCATGGGAGATGGATTTCCTTACCAACAATTCCTGAGTAAGAAAACATGTTTTACCTCTGCCCAGAATGTGCTTCCTCATAGAATGACTCCTTGCCTGCTGCGCTGTCTCCTTAGAGCAACCTCTCTATCCTTCCTATCAAATAGACCTGCCAGCTTGTTACCATAGGTCACCCATCATGACCAGAAATGGAAACAATGTGTGTGTGTGTGTGTGTGTGTGTGTGGAGAGAGAGAGAGAGAGAGAGAGAGAGAGAGAGAGAGAGAGTCTGTGTGTAACTGTGGATTGAACCCTGGAACTCGTGTATTCTAGGCAAGCCCTCTACCTGCTGAGATATAACCCAGGAAATGATCCTTTTTGTTGTCGTTTATCTGCTTGCTTCTTGTCTTCCCCACTCGTCAGTCTCCTCCCTGATACCTGGCACAGTTTAGCCCGGCAGGACAGGCTGGGCGAACACAGCGGGGAAGCAGAGCGAAGGGGACAGCTTGCCTGAGGTCGGAGCAGCAAAGTGTTCAAGCCAGAAACTATGTCCATCAGTCCCTCAGCAGATGCTGGGATGGTCTCGTCCTTGAGTCAGCGGCCAAGCCGAGGGCTGAGGTGTTGGGATGGCCAGGCAAGCTCCTTCCTTCCGGGGTCCCAGGGCTCAGCTCAGACCCACTGGTCCTTCCTGCCCTTCTCGCCCTATTTCTGGCACCTGCACACAAACACACCCATGTGAACAGACGGCAGCTGCTCTTGGGGTTGCCCAGGAAATGCAGATGAATAGAACACAGAGGTGAGGGACCAACTGGACTTCTGACTTTTGCAAAGACATTAATCCATTCCTTGTCTGAAATTCATTCCCAGGGCAGCGGCTTCCTTGGCTTTTCTTCTCCCTGTCTCCCCTCATTCTAGACACCCTGTGTTTTTTAGATGAGAAAACCAGGCACCACGAGAAGAAAGAACCCCAACAGTTCACCCCCAAAGCACAACCACAGCGAGAAGGAGCCCACCTCTGCTAAGTGCTGAAGTAAAGCTCCATTGGTCCCCCAACCCCCACAGGACTCTCTGCTCCTTTCTCAAAGTCCCTGTGCTGCAGAAACCAAGCCACTCCACTATGGCTGACTAGTTCCATGTCTTCTGAGAACTGTCCTGCTGTGGTCTCCAACATTTAATCATTCAGTCATTCTCTTCTCTTTATAATAGTAATCTCACCAGGTAAAGGAACCTACCACCAAGTTGGCAACCTGAGCTTGACCCTTGGAATCCACACGGTAGAAGGAGAGAACTAACTCCCACAAATTGTTCTCCGGACTCCACACAGGTGCCATGACATGCATACGCGCGCGCGCACACACACACACACACACACACACACACAAGTAAAATTACTTATTTGAAGTATATTCACACAATGTAATACCAGACAGCAATGAGAAAAAAACAGATATACTACACACAACACAAGGACTTGGAAAGCTTTTTATTTTTATTATTATTTTTAGTTTATACATATGAGTGTATTGCCTGTATATATGTTATGTACCTGTGTTGTGCAAAGCTTGTGGAGGACAGAAGAAGGCATCAGAACTCCTGAAACTGGTGTTACCCATGTGAGTGCTGGGATTCAAACCCCAGTCCTCTGCAAGAGCAGCCAGTGCTTTTAACTCCTGAGCCATCTCTCTAGCCCTTAGTAAGATTTTTAAATATTTATATAAACATAAACTTAAATAAGAACATTGAGCCAGAGTCCAGACACAAGAGAGCACCTTGAATGATTCCAGATATGTGAAGTTCGGAAGTAGTCCAAGCTGGAGGTCATGGTACCTGCCATTAGTCCCAGAACCTGAGAGGCAGAGGCAGGCAGATCTCTGTGAGATACAGGCCAGCCTGCTTGTGCTGGATAGCTTTAGTGTCAACTTGACACACCTGGGTTGAGGGAACCTCAATTGGGGAATTGGCTCCATTGGACTGGCCTATGGCCAAGTCTGTGGAGTATTGTCTTGATTGTCGGGCAATGTGGGAGAACCCAGTCCACTATGAGTTGTGCCACCCTGGGCAGGTTGTTCTGTACTGTATAAGAGGGCAGGCTGGGCATGGGCCAAGGGAGCAAGCCAGTAAGCACTCCTCCATGGCCTGTGCTTCAGCTCCTGCCTCCAGGTTCCTGCCCTGAGTTCCTGCCTTGGGCTCCCTGAGTGATGAACTGTGACCCAGGAGATGTGAGCTGAATAAACCCTTTCCTCCCCAAGTTGGTGTCGGAGAGAGTGTTTTGTCACAGCAATGGAAGACAAACTAGAACAGAAATAAAACTAGAACACTGCTACATAGCAGGTCACGGGCCAGCTAGGGTCACAGGGAGACCCTGCCTCAAAAAGACCAGGAAGAAAGGAAGGAAGGAAGGAAAGAAGGAAGGAAGGAAGGAAGGAAGGAAGGAAGGAAGGAAAAGAAAGTCCATATTACACATATTATAATCTATGATGAGTCAGGACGGTATTTCCCAGGGGGTGGGGGTCATTGGGTGCTTTCTAGTTTAATGCTGTTCCTGGTCTCGGTGATAGTTATACCTACACATAAATATATATTAAGCTGTTCACATAAGATTCGGGGACTATTCCATTTGTAGGTGATACATTTTTACATTAATAAAACACTTAAAACAAGCAAAATAAAATTTGGTCCTGTAAAAAGAAATGCCTAAAGTAGAGGAGTATAAAAAAAATAAATTCGAAACCATCCGGATTTCCACCCTGGGAGAAATCACAGCTAACATTTTAATCTGTATCCTTCCAGATCTTTTCCTGACAGCATGAGCTTTTCGTGAGCACTTGCTAAGGAAGGATTCCAGTGCTAATGCCTCGCTGGAGGTGCTAACGCATTTAGGAAGCTAATTTCCCCGGTCTGCCGTTCACTCACCCAGGAAGCCACAACACAACCAGATTTAATTTGACCACTTTTAGAAGACCATGGAAAAATTAACGACAAATAAATGGAATTAACATCAAATTGAATGCAGCCTTTCAATATGTCTTAGAATTTGATTTTAAGCACAGTAATGAATATGAAATGAAAGACTGGCCTGGACCGACTCTTTAACCTCCTGGAACCCTGAGTGCCACCTACTGGTCACAGCCTGCCATAACACCCATCATCTGTGGCCTTCCTCCCTAGAAGCCCCACTAGTGATGGCTTTTTCCTGTGTCGATTTGTCAACTTTCCTCAAGAGCTTTCCAGACATTTCTGCTTCCGTGGTGCATTTCAAAGTTCCTAATACATGTTAGCTGAGTGACTCCAGATGGGAGGCAGGGTGGAAGTTCTTGTTCCTCGTTATGAAATAAGGAGACAGGCCCTGCCCTACCTGCCTTACAGACTTTCCTGGAAGAGTGAGTGGTAGAGATCTTATATTGGGACAGAATATTGACAACTCAGTCTGACTGAGGTGTACAAGGGTCAAACTGTGGCCCTGATAAGCATGGAGCTAGCCAGACAAGTTCTGTCAGAATGAGAATCTCCATGCGCCCCTGCCCCAGCCAGGCTCTTAGCAGGCGGCTAAGAGCTGCTGTCCCCCCTTCTTGATTCCCCTTAAGCAGTGCTCACAGGTCATTCCCACTGTGTAGGGTGTTAAGCTGGCCATGCACCTCTTCTTGGCTCACTCAAAGGGAAGGTGATTGTAGTGTCTGTTGTCAGTTCTGAAACAAGAGGGTCTCTGTGCTGTGGGGTGTGAGCCATCCATCACTCCCTGCCCCTTGCCCCGCACTTGGGAAAAGTGCTTTCTGAACCATGACTGTCAGCAGGGCTGATGGTGAGGTGCCCATCTGAGCGTGTCCACTGTGGACAGGACTCCATCTGAGCATGTCCACTGTGGATGGCACTTGACAGGTGACAGGCTGGCTTTGCTTTTAGACACTGCCAGCAGGGGCTGTGCTCTGCACAGAGGCAACACGATGTGGCAGAAAGAGTCCAGACTCAGAGTGAGAAGGCTGGGCCCTGCTGCACCCTGCCTGGATGACCCTGACCACATACAAAACGTTTTATTAGGACGATGTAACAAGAAAATGACCAGAGAAATCCTTCTAAACTACAGCTGGTCCCCAAGCAAACACTCGTTATGTCTTGATGTATCTGACCCTACACAAGGCTACAGGGACCCTGCATAGGCGCGCACCCCACTTCTTGTGTAACTCAACTCCACGCCTCAGCTTCAGCCCACTATGCTCTACCCCACCCGCTTTTTAAGTAGGCTTACCCCTCACATTTCAACCATTCTTTGATGTTTTTAAATTAAATCTAGGGCTTACATTACATTTCTACTACATTTATTTATTATTATTTTCGCTTAGGCCTGACTATACAGGCACTTTCTCTTTCTCCCTTTTTGCCTTGAACTTTCACTGATCCTCCTGCCTCTGTCTCCCAAGCTCTGCGGTTGCAGGCATGAGTCCCCACGCTTAGCTGGTAAAATATTTTAGCAGTACTTTGTCTGTTCCATGTGTCTTCTTATCCTGCAGACTTGGTGAGCACATCCATGGCATCCACTCCACTGAACACACATTCCTACATTTGTTCTGTATTTACCACGCACTCTCTGCTGGGTACTCTGTAAGGAGTCAGGAGACACTGAACGTACATCTGATGGAGGGTAGGAAGTGCAGTGGCAGAAGCTCGCCCAGACTGCTAATTGAGAGCAGGCATGCCCACAGCAGCAGTTTGAAGGTCTCCCAACTCAGGAGATATGGCAGAGACTAAGATCACCCATGTGTGTATGTCTCTGTGTGTGCATATGTGTTGATGTGTTTGTTCATGTCTCACATGTGTGTGCATGTGTGTGTTCATGTCTGTGTGTGTGGCTGCCTGTGTGTTGCATGTGCACCTCTGCGGAGGTCCCTGAGCATCCTTCTCCAGTGCTGTCCACCTTGTTTTTTGAGACAGGATCTCTCAGTGGTCTGGAACTCACCAAGTAGGCAAGGTTGACTGGTCAGTGATCAGCCACCGATCTCTACCTGCGTAGTGCTAGGGTTACAAATACCTGCCACCAGACCTTGCTATGAACCCAGCCACCATGTCCAGTTTTTTTTTTTTAACATTGGTTCTGGGTGATCAAACAGGCGTTTTCCTGCCTGAGCCATCTCCGCTACTCCTCTTTATGAGCACACCTCTGGACTATAGTTTTGGCTCCAGCAAGTCTTAATGTTTCTCCCTTGCCAACCAGATCTTAAGTAGAGGGTGTCATGCCTTCCTGTGCTTTGCAGGCAAAGTAACTTTAGGTCCCAAAGCTAGGTCATTCACATCCTTTTGACTTCACCATCCCCTGGCGAGTGCCCATGTTCACCCAGCAGGTAAAGTTTCTACTACAGGCATGTTCTTAAATCCTGAGTGCAGAATCTCTTCATGGGGCAGCAGAGCCTTCTCTGTCTTGATAGACCCCCCCCTCCTCTGGCTCTTGAATCTCAGCCAAGATTAAGGTTTAAACTTCTGCACCCTTCCACCGGTGGCTTAGTTCCAGGCACTCTGCAAAAGTGCTGATTCATGGAATGAGTCAAGGAAAACTTAAGCCACTGGATTGTCCATTGGCAGAGCACCATGTTGAGCAAAGCCTAGAATGGAGGAGAAAGGGCCCTAGCCCCCAGGACCACCACCAGCAACTTCGCAGCTCGAGATATGTCCTTCTGACCAGATGGCTCACAGTTAGGAGCACTTGCTGCTATTGTGGAGGACCCAGGTTCTGGGTGATCGGGTGATCCTATACCTTCTTCTGGCTTCCATGGATCCCAGGCATGCACATAGTGCACTCACATATATGCAGGCAAGATATACATACATTTGTTAAAAAATAAAAAACAAAAAAACAAATAGTAAGTTGGGTCAGTTACACCTTTGAGTTCCATTTTGGTGCAAATGTTCTGATTCTTCCCACACAAATCCCCAACCCCTGGGTGAAACTTCTAAGCTACTCTAATCTAGCTTTATAGAGCAACAAACAGTTTTACAAAGAGGCAGAAAGGAAGGGAAAATAATGTGGCCAGCCTTCCACACACGATGCATCTGCTCAGCTAGAGCTGAGCAGCCATTACTGGAGGATCCAATGTCAGAATAGCCTGGGATTCTTCCTTGCCAGACACCTGATTTTTTTTAGACCCAGACTAATTTTGTCCAGACCTAAGCTCTGTGCTAATTGTCCAAATCTGTTTTAATTATTCACGCATCTCCACGCTGGGGTGGCATGAGTGATATTCTTTACAGATGTGCCCACTCTTGCATATCTTCAGGAACTGTTAATGAGGAGCTGTTTGGAGAAACAAGTCCCTGTACCCAAGGAAGACTCTCCCTCCCTTATCTTTGACCCCAAAGGCCGTTGGTTCTGTGACTGCAGGTGCCTTGAGCTTAGCATCCACATGCAGTTCACCACCAACAGCAACCCACATAGACATTTTTTTTAATGAAGGCTGCCATCTGACGATTTAGCTCAAAAGGAATTATGCAATTAGCAAAGGACGTTGATCACACAATATGTGAGCCTAATTGCAGTGCATGCAAATGTTTGCTAAATTAGATAAAGACAGGGTTGTCGTCACTCTGGTGCGCAGATTGAGTTGTAAACTTAAGGAAAATATAAAAGTTAATTATAAGACGAGAGTGATAAATACAGGGTACGTGCACTGGGCCGATTAGGATTATTAACCAAGTAATCATCTCATGACAAAGGTGGAGGATTACAGGAGTCCTGGGCCTGTGGTCTGACTGCTTGAAATGCGGTTCTCACATTTTATAGGACTTAAACCATGCTTCATTTGCACACAGCGCCTGTCACCTTGGAGCACCAGCAGTTACAAGCTGGTTACATTGGCTTATCCACCACTTGCATGTTGCTGAAGTTCATCTCTGGCTGATTGGCCTGAATCTTTCCTTCCCACTTCCTGTCCAAGTTCAAAGCTTTATTCCTGCTCTGTACACACCCTCGTTCCCCGAGTTGTGATGTCCTAAATTGCCAAATACACATTGGTGAATCTGTAAGTCTGTGAGCCTCTTTAAGAGCCTGCCTTTCAACCTGCCAGGCCCTTCCCCACAGAGCAGGGTTCCCTGAAATGCAGTGTAATGGTTCATCTTCAATGTCACCTTGAGTAGGTTTGGAATCACCTAGGAGATACACCGCTGAGTGTGTCTATGACGGCATTTCGAGCAAAGTTTAACACAAGAGGGAAGACCCACTCTGAATGCAGTCAGCACTACTCCATAGGCTGATGTCCCTGACTGAATAAAAAGGAGAAAGCAAGCCATACCCACCCCTCTCTGCTTCCTGACTGTAGACACTGTAGCCAGTGACCACAGGCTCACTCTTCCACTGCATGTCTTCCTTGACATGATGGACAGTCCCACAGACTGGGAGCCCTTCCTCCCTTAATTTCCCTCCAGTCAAGTATTTGCTCATAGCAACAAGAAAAGGAACCAAGAGAGGAGGCTGCGTTCAGGAGGCAGGATGCTAGGACGGCATCCCAAAGCCCAGCACTCGCTGGGAGCCAACTTAGTTTTCTTTTCCCTATCTTGGAGACACAGTACCTGTCGAGGTTGTTACAAGGCTTACAGGAGTGGTTATTTTTACTAGGACTAAGAGCACTGTCTGCCACATGGTAAACACTTAAGAATATTGTAACTTATTTTTGTTACAATTGTACAAACTATTGTCATTGTCACTTGCTATTTTGTTTTCTCTAAACTAATTCAATCATTTCATAAAGGGTCCACCATTTCCAATGCACTATATAGCTGATGATCCAAGTGGTATACACACCTACACACACACACTCCACTGCGTTCTCATATTGGGATAGAGAGTAAATGTAGGCACACAAACAATTATATTGAGGTAGCATGTGGGATGTGCTGTTTAAATGTTACAAAATGTTCTGGAGAGATCATTCCTGACAGGCAACTGGAGGAAGCATCTCTGAAGGCTAGCCAGGAGATTCAGAACAGAGGGAGAGGTTGAGTAACATTATAGGAAAAATAATCAAAGACGCTAAAGTAACAAACAACTAAGACAGCTTTAAATCTTAGCAGGAAGGAACAACCAGGCCTGGAACAGCACTCTGAGGACAAGCTGAGGTGTGTGGGGACGGGGGTGGGGGGGGTGAGGTGGGGGGCTTCAAAATACAGCATGTGAGGACCAAGCAGTGTCACCCAGGAAGGTTGGTCTGGTGACAAAAGGAGCAGACTGCTGCACCGGGCCACGACCATGAGTATGATAATGAGGGTAAGAATGAAAAGGCAGAGACAGGGACACTGAGACAAAGGGACATGACTCAACAATGAGGTGCCTGTTCGGAGAAAAAGACAGGAGACTGGCATGGTGATGCATACCTGTAATTCCAGTACTCTGGAGTGTCTGCCAGTCTGGGCTCACTGAACCAGCGGCCAGGCCTGCCAGAAATGCTGTGCCCTCTCTCTGAGAGGGTGGGCTGCATAGCAAGACCCTGTCTCAAAAAAGAAGAAAAGTGGAGGAAGAAGAGATGACTACATGGTTTTGAATTTAACAGCAAGGAAGAAATGTTACTCAGTCAAAGACTTTGACAACTGGTTGTCCAGCACACATTTCACACCAGGATCTGGGTGGCATGGCAGGCATCTCAGGACAAGGTCCTGAACACAGGCTTGAGATTTGGGCACTAGGGGCCCTTGCCAGCCACTTCCTTCAGCAGGTTCTAATCTCCAGGAGCTTCCACTGCTTCTGTAAGAGAGGGTTAACACAGCAACTTCCCAGGGACTATGAACAAAGGAGCCAGCACAGTGCTGGTGTGAACACTGCACAACACCTGCCACATAGCAAGCACCCCGGAAACCTTGAAAAAAGAAAACCAGTGCCCCCCACAAATGCAGATTACCAGGAAGTAAAAACTGGCTGAACTCCTCCGGTCATGCCTGGTCTCACTGTGATGACTCAGAAGCTCTTCCTGGATCCTGCTGCTCTGCCAGCAACACTCAAAGAAGTGCTTCCTCTGCTCAGAAGAAAAGAAGCCAGCTCACTGCGTGGACCTGAAGGCAGAGGGCGGGAATCCAGCAGCAATCCCTGCTGGGATGAGTCTGCAATTCTGGGCAGGTTTCTTCCATGTTCTCCTTTGAAGGACCAGCCCTTCCCCCAGCCCCTCCAGCAATGTTTGCCTCCACACTCTTTCAGTGATATCTCATGACTAAGTTTGTGGTAATGGTCCCAGGGGCTGCTGACCAATCAGCTGGTGTGTAGACATCAAAAGGCTTCTGACACAGATGTACACCCCTGGGCTCGGGCCCAGAACTGCCTGAAATCCTGCCACCAGTCTCCAAAAGTAGCAGAGCCCACCCAAGGCGACAAAGGCACCACCCCAGCTCTCGGAGCACCATGGGTCAATCAACAGGAACTCCAGCAGGGGGCCTAGTTCATGGGACACTGGAATCCGGAGATTGTGGACGGGAAGCCCTGAGCTGATCCACTTTTCCGTGGTTCTGTGGCCACAACCGCAGGCAATGGCCCTTCGGCCAAAGAGCTGCTAGTTTTCAAAATGTCATCAGCCTTTGAGACAACCCTCTAAGGGACAAAGTGATGACAAAGTGTGGAGCAGGGATGGACCTGGTCATTAGACTTCAAAGCCCAGTGGGGTTTCCAAAGGAGCCCAGCACCAGGACAGAACTGTACAAAGTGCAGAGATTTGTCATCAGGTCTCCTCTGCTCACCTCACAGGAGAGACAACCACAGCTCAGAGGAGTCAAATCACACAGCAAATGCTGGCCTCTACAACGAGCTATTGAGACTTGGTCATATTAATAAGATTAGTTCATCATCAAATAGCAATTAACAATTCCTAACAATTTGTTTTAAAGTGTTGCCTTTGTTGCCCCCACTTCACAACGAAGTCGAAGTCTGTATGTCACAGGTTTGCAAGCCACTTTACAGAGGAGGAAACTGAGGCTCAGACAGGTCCATGGCTTTCTCAAGGTCACAGAGCTGGTGGGTGCCAGAGGAAGGGTAGGAGAGGCCTTGGGTCCTAAGCCACATGGTAAGTATCAGTTGACTCCAGTTCTATGGTACAGCTTGTACTTGGAGCAATTACTGCATCTGTGTTCTGGGAGTGAGGACAGGAAGATAAAGCATAGCTGAGGAGGTATGTCCTAACGGAACAAATACACCAGGCAGGAACTCCTGAATTACGCCCCATTCAGCAATCCCACTAAGAGATAAGAACAGGTTATGGTTATCTTAAAGTATTTCTCCTCTTCAGGTATCTTTCTCAGACATGTCTATAAGTAAAGTCCTGGAAATACATACACAAAGCCTGTGGTTCTAAGGTTTCCAAAGACACTGGACATTCCTCCCACCCTGAGCATTGGACTCAGCAGCATCTATAGGAGACAGGTGGAGAGGGAGAGAGGATACACACGTAGCTGGCCAGAAGAAACAATTTCTTGGTCAAATCCCCAAAAGACACAACCCATTTGGTTCCAGGAATCTCTCACCACAGTAAATAGGCTGCATGCAAAAATAAGAGCATGCGCATGCATGGATTGGTTGGATTCGATTACATGTAACATGTAATAGTAGTAGTAGTAGTAGTAGTAGTAGTAGTAGTAGTTGTTGTCGTTGTCGTTGTTTTTACTAGGCACTTCCCATATGCTAAACATTGCAGTAAGTGCTTTTCATCCATTAACTCATCTAATCCTCATGAGGCCCCTCCAGGGGTAGAGTTTAATTCTTTTTCTTTTAGTGTGTGTGAAGAGGTTGGAGGGGTTGGGAGAGGTTAAGATGTCTGTCTAAGTCTACATAACTTATATAGCTATAAAGCCCAATAATGAGATGGGATTTTTGTAGTGGTTTGAGTGAGAGTGTCCCCCATAGGCTTTAAGTATTCAGACATTTTGTCCCCAGTTGGTGGCACTGTATTGGGAGGTCTTAGAAGGTGTGGCCATGCTAGAGGAAGTACATCATGTGGGCAGGCTTAGTGAGTTTGACAAGCCTTGTGGCCTCCAGTCTCTCTCTCTCTTGACTTCCTTATTGGAGATGTGAACCTCAGCTTTCTGCTCCAGCCCCGGCCACCATGCCTCCCTCCACAATGGACTCTACTTCCATGGAATCTCTACTTCCATAAGATCAAATAAACTCTTCATTTTATAAGTTCCCTTGGTCATGGTGGTTTTATCACAGCAACAGAAAAGTGACTAATACAGACTTGAACCAAACCAGGTCTGTTTCATACCAAATTCTAACCTTAAAAAAAATATGTGTAGGAGATCTCCCTAGACCAGCTGAAGCAAGCGCAGGTATGTAGGTAGGAGCTGGGTGCCTCAGCAAGGCTGATTGTTGATTGACTTAATCTAGTTAATCCGTTAATCCAGTTGTCTTTGGCTTAATGGCTTTTGTGGCTGTGGGGGTGGAGTTATCCTCCCAGCTGGTATAAAAGGTAAGGTTGTGTGAGTCTTGAGATCTGAGATCTCCTGAGACCAGCTGAAGCCCAGATACACCCCCCCCAAACTGGGATTACGAAGGCATCTGAAGGAAAGCAAAGCAAGCCTTCAGCACAGTGAAGAGGCATTTAGGACTCACATTGGAATTCAGGCAAGGAGAAGCCCATATGCCAGGAACATGAAGAAAAACATGGGAAAGGGGCAGGATAATCCCCTACCAAGCTCTATCAACCCTATGGAAGATTCCTACAGTGGGATCCCCCTGGGGATGGCCTAGGACACAGATATCAGAAACACAATTGGGAACATATTTAAAGAACTACAAGATTATAAACAGCAAATCAAAGAACTAAGAAAAGAGAATGAAGAACTCAAGAAGGACCTAGAGAGAGAGAATGACAAACTCCGGAAGGAAGTAGAAACACTGAAA
>VZQC01003255.1:8244717-8392868 GCA_009823505.1 Rhizomys pruinosus | reverse complement strand
CAACAGAAAGGACTGCATCAAAGAACTGACTGAAACAGTGAACTTCTGCTCAAAACAGTCAACTTCCACATGGAGAATATTGAGAAAGACTGAGAAAGAGATGAAAAGCATGTTTGGCAGAATGCATGAACTCTGGTGGGGTGGAGGGATGGGGAAACATGGGTCTAGATTTGATTAAAAAATATATAAATAAATAAATTTTAAAAATATGTGTCTATTGTCCATGTGAATACAGTGCCTGTGGAGGCCAGAAGGGGGTGCTGGATCCTCTGGAGTTAGAGGAGGCTGTAAATTGCCATATGTGGGTGTTGGGAACTGAACTCAGGTCTCTACAAGAGCAATACAGGGAGGGTCTTAACCACTGAGCCACCCCTCCAGCCCCAAAGCTTAACTTTTATGCATATCCTATGACTGACTAGAAGAGGCCTCTCTATTTTCCAGATGGGTGTCTCCCAAAGTAGCCCTCTATAGTATGGCACAGGTAGGACAGCTCTCATAGTGACAGGGAGGCAGCCCACATCAAGAACCTTTGGACATCTTTTCCTTCATCTAAAACCTTGTTATTATTTTATTTTTGTCTTTAGGATTGAACCTACATACAGCATCATGGATGCTACGTAAGTACCTACCACTGAGCTATACCCATAGTCCAGTCATATCGCTGAATATATTTCAAATTAATAGTAAAATAGTGACACTATTTTATTTCAAATGCTGGTTTTGAAATAAACACTGTTTAAAAAACCCAAGTAGGACTGCTGCCTTCTGGGCAAATCAAACTTTCATTCCCTGCTAGTATTTTTTTTTTTTTTTTTTTGGTCTTTTTGAGACAGGGTCTCCCTGTAGCCCCAGCTGGCTTGGAACTTGCTCTGTAGACCAGGCTGGCCTTGAACTCACAAAGATCCACTTGCCTCTGCCTCCCGAGTGCTAGGATTAAAGGTGTGCGCCACCAGCCCAGCTCCCTGCTAGTATTATAAGTGGGCTGATGTGCTCTAACCTTGTTCCACATTGATTAATGCTTTTGAGATTCTGTTGACTATTTTCAGTCAAGGTATAGTCAAGGTCTTTAAAAAGACCTTGAGTTTTCTATCTACAAAACTAAGGTAGATCCTGTTCTCTCTCTAGAAAACAAACTGTAAAACTTTACCACAAGAGATCTGGGTATTGTAGGACTTTTAGTCAAATTAGATCTTCAAACCATACATTTGAGAGGTATTCACAAGGGCCCAGGGGTTGCCAGAAGCCTGCTCAGGGCTCAGAAATAGCTTGTTAAAGTTCCTTGTGACTGTCCATAACCTCATTCTGGAAGGGTCTCACAGCCTGCCCCAGATTGTTGGGAGCTTGTTCTCCTTCCCCGCCCACTCCCCCACCCCCTGGAAGCAGACTGCCCAGGCTCAATGGTCCCATTTATAACGATACCAGTGACTATTAAGAAGGGACAGGGTTGTTCCCAACGACCCCAAAGCCACCATTCTAAAGGACTCAAACAAGCAGTCAATTTATCCTTCTGAAGTTCATATCCCTGAAAAAGAAAGACACAGCCTGCAGTGAAGAGCTGGCTTTGGGCCTGGGATCCAAGGGGAAGCCTACCATTTTAAGTCAGGTACTCAGTATCAGCTCATTTTTCTAACTTTAGGGAACACGTAGTGTATGTGAGCTGCTGAAGTTGGCACTGTGGATAGAGAGATGATAACACAAAATGACCTCTCTCTGCCTGGTGGGATAACATTCTAAAGTAGAACCTTAACCAACCAACATTCACCAAGCCCTTCCTGGGCCTGGCTCCTGGCTGGGCACTAGGGAGACCAAGTGACTAGGAAGTCCTCTCCCTGCTTCCAGACAGTCCACAGCGGTGTAAGAGGGAGGAGTCCATAACAGAAGGTTATCTGCAGGGTTAGGATCATCCCAGAACAGGATGTGAGGCATCTGCCTGGAGGGGATGGTCACAGATGCTTCTGCCTGACAGCCTTTAAGCAAAAGCAGCAGTTGCTCACAGGGAGGTGACAGGTTTCTGTGCTGATTGGAAATATTTTTTTTTTAATGTAGCAGTCCTCACTCCTACTCTCAAGAACCTGTACACTTACTTCTTCAGTGTCTTGGGGCTGGGATAAAAATGTGTCCTTCCAACCTACTGAGAAACACCAGGAGATGTGGCCTCGGCTCTATGACTTTTAGATTCTACATGCAGTCCCATGATGGCGGGATTCGGAGTCCAGTTCTGTAAAGGGGGCTTGGTATTTTATGTTATGTTATCCTCAAGACATTTAAAACCCAGGGGATCAGCGATTGCTCAATAAATAGCAGCAACTTCATGCTACTTAAGAGTTCCTGGCTTTGGATATGGAAGGAGGAGCAAGCCAGAGGAACAAGCAAGAATGGATTTCAGTCCCAGTGGGGACAAGCACTAACCAAGTCTTCTTCGGCGACAGCTGCCTTCATGCCAGGCTCCGCCACTTTCTGGGGCCGCTGCTAGTGTTGGTTCTGCTGAAACCCTAACCCTGGTTGGGTCTGACACCAATCACAGGCAGAGTAACAAACTTGTTCAAAGGACAGGGGAGGGCTGAGATTCAGTTGTGAGCTGAGGTGATCTGTGTAATTCAGTGCTCCTGACAGCTAGTTTTTGGTTTTGGTGCCCACCGGTGTGATAGACAGAGCACAAACTCTATATGCCACACGAAGCCAGCAGGTAGATAGAGCTGATGTTACAAGCACCTTGGACAAAAAGGACTGAGAACCCACCCAAGGACTCCGTCCTCCCTCAGTCGCTCCTCCCATCCTAGTCATAGGGAAAGGGTCTGTCTGCCCCTCTCACACCCAGCCAGTGACTCTTCATTGACACTGGAAGGATAAAAATGATTCAGAAATCACAAAGGTTACCTTTAAATGTAGGCACCTTGGGTGACACCCATAGCTCCTGTACTTTTGATACCTTTCTTCTTCATACTTTATTTGTTGATGAATATGTTACACAACCCCGAGTTGCGCAACCCATGATGGTAGCAGAGTGGAAAAACTGGCCTAACTTAGTAAGACAAGGGTTATTATGCAATGCAGATAACCAGATGCAGATGCATAAAGATTCCCATGGGTTATGGGTTATATAACTATTAACTAGAAAGCTATTTGAAGAGAAAATAAGAAAAATGATTTCAAGCTTGTACTCTGACATTCCTGTTTGCACACCAGGCGCAAAGGTTTTCAGTAATCATTCCTTTCCCTTATAATCCTGCCTAATTTCAAACTGTCACATTATACTTTTGTGCGTGTGTGTGTGTGTGTGTGTGTGTGTGTGTGTGTATGTGGGTGATGTTGGACAGGAAACCCCAGGAACTGAGCACACTAAGCTTTCTGCCATGAGCTATATGTTCTGAGATTCTTCTTTCCTTTTTAAAATTATCATGATTGTTGTGAAGACCTCAACACTCTTATTACTATACTCTTAGCAGACATTTCATCCTGTTGAGTGAGTTTGATTGATTATAACTGATATGGCAGTCATTAATAAAATTTACTTAGCCTTTAATCCTAGCACTCAGGAGGCAGATGCAGGCAGATCTTTGTGAGTTCAAGGCCAGCCTGGTCTACAGAGTGAGTTCCAAGACAGCTGGGGCTACAAGGAGACCCTGTCTCGGAAAGACCAAAATAAATAAATAAATAAATAAATAAATAAATAAAAATTACTTGTCTGACCCTTTTACTGAAATGGTTATGGACTGGGCCTATCATGTCCCTGACATTTCCCTAAGAACTTTCAGAGGCAGTGCAGTAGGATATATGAAACATGTGCAGATGTGATTCTAATTGGGGCTCTATTGATAAGTTGGTCATTATCTAACCTTCGGGGCCTCAGTCTTCTCCATGAATGGAGCACAGCTATCCAGGGATGCAAGTGGAGGCAGGCACCAGCAGTGCAAAGCTCTGAGAAGCTAGACTTGACTTCAAGCTCCGTCTTTGCCACGCACAGCACGCATGGAGAGCTTAGTGTACTGCCTTGCCCTGTTCTGCTAGGCTCTCTGGGTCATGACCCATACTTTAACACCCATGCTCAGTATGAAATGGGATGCCATCTGGGAAGTGCCACAAGGCCCACCTCCTGCATCACTGCCCACTAGACTGTGGCATAAAACTCGAGGTAGGTTAAACAGGGATGAACAAGGGCCCTGTTACAAATATTGACAGCAGGGGCAGAGGGCTGTGATGGTTAACCTGGCACACGGTGTTAGGCAGAAGCGCCACTTTTATTGACATATTTAAACCTCACCTTTGTTCCAGAAAAGGTATACCCAGGCTCAGCAAGAACCAGCTCCAGTTGAGCCCCCCGCCCTGGCCCCCGCTTTCTTTTACAACCCAGGCTAGAGGCATCCAGTCCTTTCAAAGCAGCACCCGGGCTTTCAGGTCTAATTGCAGCCTTGAGCAGTTCTTGTCTGAAGCCAGCTACGCGATTCTGCAGGCCAGTAGACTAGGGCAGGGACTCAAGGATGTTCTAACCCTCTAGGAGCCTGAGGTTGTGTTTCGCAGGAAAGATGAACCCTAGCTCGCTACCCAAGCCCCTGCCCAAGGCGCACTCCGGGAGCACCAGAATCCCGCAGCAGGATCACGGCTTCCCCACCCTGATCGCCGCCAGGAAAAATATCAGAATATTGCGCTGCGAGTCAGCAAAGGATGTGGTTCACTGATAATCAAGTTCAGCCCTGGGACTTGGACAGAGTGGCCCCGGGCCTTGCTGGAGCTCAAAGACTCAAGATTATGGAGACGGAACAGCCCTAACCACAGTGGTAGGTGGAAACGGGGTTGGGCAACGTGTGGTCCAGCGACCCCAGAAAAGGGGAAACGCTGCCAGGCGAAGAACCGAGCAAGCTAGCTCGCAAGAAAAAAGCCCGGGCAGCGCTGGGGCCGCGGCCTCAGTTTCCACTTGTGCAAATGAGTCTGGAACCAGAGAGTCGCCTAACTCTGAAGTTAGTCTAAACCGACCGAGACTAGGGGACCCAGAAACCGGCGAAAGCCCAAGGAAGGGCGGAGGGAAGCCGCGAATGCGGTGCGGGCCGCGGCGGGGTTCGCGCTCCTCCGCCTCCTCCCGCACTGCGCGCTCGGCCCTGGGGCTGAGCCTGGGTCCTCCTCGACGTTCCCGCCGCCAGGCGGAGGCCGGGCAGCACAGAAGGGCCCCGTGGGGTCCGGAGCGTAGGTGAGCGCCGTCCAGCCGCGGGCCGGCCACCCTCGTCTCCCCGCCGGGCCCGGAGCACCGGAGGCGAGTAGGGTTCGGAGACCTTCCCGGCTCCGCGCTGAGCAGGCGAGGGCGGCGCTGCCCCTGATTCGCGGGCGACCGGCGGAGGCGCCGATTGGCGCGCGGGGTCCCGGGCCGGGAGGGCGGCACGGGGGAGGGGAACGCGTCCGCCCGCCCGCGGCTCGGCTCGCGCCAGGAGCGGGTTAATTTTAAACCCGGGGCTGGCCTGCTCCAGGACGGACGCGCTCCCGCAGACGCCCGGCCCCGGCCCCGGCCCCGCCTGGGCGCGGCGGGCCGCCTGGCCAACCCGGGACGCGCCGCCGCCGAGGCCGGCAGGTGAGCGGGTGCGGGCCGGGGCCGGGGCCGGGGCTCGACGCGGCCGGTGGCCGTTTCCCGCCGCCGGGTCGGGAGGAGCCGGCGGGGGAGGGGCGGCCGCGGTTCCGGGCGCGGGTTTGCCGCGCTCCAGCCCCGCGCAGCTCGGGGGCGGCGCCGGCCTCGGCCCTGCTTTCCGCGCCAAATTTTTAAATCGAAGGCGGAAGGTCCGGCCCCGCCCCGGGCGGCTCCAGCCAATCCCGGGGCCGCGGCGGCCGCGCTGATTGGACGGTAGCCGTCGCCCTGGAGACCGCGAGGATGCGGTCCGGGAACTGCAGAGCGCGGCGCGGACTGGCCGCCCCCGGGGCGGCGCGGTTGGGCGGGAGGAGGGGCGAGCGCCCCGCGCGGATCGTGGCCGCGGGCCCCACCTGGTCGCCGCGGGGCCGCGCCGCTGCCGAGGGGGGGCCGCGCGGACGGGGCTCAGCCTTCTGCGGGCGTCCGAGCCCGGAGCCTTCTTCGTAAGCTCTCTTTAAATGCCCGCGCTTGGGGCCCAGGGGCTGGATCTGGAAGTCGGTACCGGCAGCCTCCCAACCTGTGCTGCTGAGCCTGTGCACGTGTGTGCAAGGCGGGACGTGTCAGCCTGTCGCTAGTCTCGGCGGACGTTCCACCCAGCTGGGTGCTGGGTGCTCAGCCGGGACCCGGGCTCGCGCGTTGCGTCCGGAGCGCTGGTGTGTGCACAGGTGGGTGCTTGCTACGGAGTCTTTGCTGGGGTCGCAGAGTGGCTGCCTTCGCTAAGGCGGGAGAGGGCTGTCACTGAAAGTTGTGTGTCTCCTGGCGGTAGAGGGCTTGGCGAAGGGCTCAGAGCTGTTGGCTGGACTTCCCTGCCTGGGGAAGCTCTCGTTCCTGGAGGGGAGGGGGCATATAAATCTAGTTTGTCATTTTTCGTTTCTTTGTTTCAGTGGCCTCTTGCGTCTGGGAAAGAATAAATTTTCAGCGGATCTTGTTTTTAATCGTCTCTTTCCTTTTCCCTTTAAGGTTACTAAAGTTTTTTAATAGACTTGACTGGAGTACTTCAACCAGTGGAACTTGGAGAGGAACTCCAGATTTTTCGTTTTCAAAAAACACTAAATGTATGAGAAATTGACAGAATGGAGAATGAAAAGGTATTTTTTAACTTCCATATTCACTTGTGGTAGTTTTAAGTGCAATAGCTTCCTGACTTAGTGCCTTTTTTTTTTCTAGTGTCATGAATTTTTTTTTTTTTTTTTTGGTTAAAATAGCAATCAATTGAGTATGAAGGAAAATTTAACTTTGAAGAGGGATAGGGTTGTCAAGAATTAAAGCAATTTTTCTGTTTCAGTAGTTTAGTAGAAGTTTCAGTTAAACAGAAAAAGAAAAATACTTTTAAGAAATAGTAACATATGTTGTATTAAAGTCTTTATGTGATTCTTGAACCCTTGGAATTCATACAGGGCACCTCACAGACATCCTTTAATATGGGCTTTCTTTGTAATATAATCTACTGAACTGTCAACAATTTAAACTGTTAGGCTTCAGATGCTATTTTTGATGAGTGTGCTGTAAAATTACAGATTTGTTGGTGCAGGTATCTGGATTGGTGTTTTAAAAAGAAATGAACTTCTACGAGAACTTCCTGAAGATTTTAGGTGTTAAACACTACTAGTGGCTTTCACAAAAGCCCCATCCTTGGGTCAGGGCAAGGGGCCCTGGCAGGCTCTATTACACTAACATGTAAGAGCACCATGCTGAACTGACAGGGTCTAGGCTCCGAGTATTTCTCTGTAACATGGACACAGATGGGAACATGTATAGTCCCCAGTGTCAAAGTAGAAAGAGCCTTATTTGTGAACTGCTGTTAACTTAGCACTCTTGTCTCAAAGGCAGGAGGTAGGTTTGCAGCCATAGATAGCTTTGATTCCCTTCACCCAGTTTTCTGTGTCTGTACTGTGAAGTCACGGTGGATGTCAGAAGTCCTGCTTGTAAGCATGAGGCCTTTCTAGTTGAGCACCCCCCCCCATCTGCTTGTGTGTTCTTAGAGCCAGCACCTGCTGCATGCATTCACTCTTCTGGGTGGACAGCGTTCTGGGTCCTGAAACACTTTATTTTATTTGTTAGTGTCATGAGTAGAATCTGCTTCTAGGATCTGGTATTTCTTCAAATGATCAGTTCTGCCATGAGAAATGAGTGAAGGGTATATGGGAGCTCTAACCTATCTTTACAATTCTCCCATTTCCAAATACAGAGTTTAAAAATTAAGTTCTCTTTTTTTAACATTTTATTTTAATGTGTATAAGTGTTTTGCCTGCATGTATGTAAGTACACCCATGTCGTGCAATGCCTGAGGAGGCCAGAAAGGTGTTGGATGCCCTGGAACTGGAGTTACTGACAGTCATCATGTGGGTGCTGGGAATCAAACCTGGATCCTTTGGAAGAGCAGCCAGTTAACAGCATCAGCTGTTAACTGCTGAACCATCTCTTCAGCCTCAAAGGCTTAAAGCTCTTTATTTAAATTATTAAATAGGGTCAGGAAGGTGAAAATATTTAGATCCATGGTTTTTGCCCAATTAAAAATGGGAAGTTTAACTATTAAAGTGCCCATTAGCAGGCAGATGTGGTGGCACAGGCTTGTGCTGTATCAGTCCCAGAACTGGAGATGCTGAGGCAGGATGACTGAATTCAAGACCAACTTATTGCTACATAATAAGTTCCAAACCAGCTGGACTATATAATGAGACTTTGTGTCAAACAAACAAACAAACAAAAAAGGAAATTAAAAGTCAAGTATTCATTGGAATATACTTAATTGCAACATATTTAACCTACTTTGCAATGTCATTAGGTATTTTTCTTTCTATAGAGTCAATTATAAATTCAAAAACGATCATTTCTATCTGTAATGAACTGAATTACTTGCCTCTTTTGAACCAGGAAAACCTCTTTTTTGAGCCCCATAAAAGGGGACTGGTGAAAACCCCCCTGAAAGAGTCCATGAAGCCCAACATGGTGCTGGCCGAGATCCAGCCTGACCTCGGCCCTTTAACCACGCCCACCAAGCCCAAGGAAGTCTCCCAGGGAGAGCCATGGACACCCACAGCCAACCTGAAAATGCTTATCAGTGCGGTGAGCCCAGAAATCCGCAGTCGAGACCAGAAGAGGCGGCTGTCTGACAACCAGAGTGGATTACCTGCGGCCAGAGATTGTTTGCATGTAGGTTTATTGAAGACTGGGGAACTTGGGAGGGGGGGTGAAGGTGTGGCCTAGAGGGGGCCAGCAATTGGGAGCATTGCCCATACCTGGCAGCGTGGACCTGCACCCTTCAAACAGAGCACTAGGAATGCTGACCTCCTCCTAGACTTCTCTTTGTGACTGTTCTTAGTCCAGCCCTGATTCTGCAGCTGTCCAAGATACTCAAGTGGGTAGGAGCTTTTAGTCATGACACACAGATGCCCCCAATAAATCTGTCAAACTTTATTTCAGAATAAAGCATTATTTACCTTATCCTTTTGTAGGAACACTTATCTGGAGACGAATTTGAGAAATCCCAGCCAAGTCGGAAGGAGAAGAGTTTGGGATTATTGTGCCATAAGTTCTTAGCAAGGTACCCTAAATACCCCAACCCTGCCGTGAACAACGACATCTGTCTTGATGAAGTGGCAGAAGAGCTTAGTAAGTACGCAAAACGTTGGCCGAAATGGTTAATCATTAAAGTGACTGTGTGGACTTAACCCCTCCAGACCCAGGCTTACATAGCTGGTTCGTCATAGTAGATACAAATACTGCCACATGGAAATTAGAAGTCTCTAAAGACCTGTTAATTTAAGAATAACTGAATCTTGGGAGTCAAGGACACAGGAGGTTGCTTCCGGCTCTGGCTGTCTCTGAGGCTGTACAGGAAGGAAACGTTATTTTATGACTTGTTTCACAAGTGGCCATGACTGTGAACTTCACCTCTGCCCTCCCCTTTGGGAGCCAGTGTCATCATAGTTACTTAGAGGACAGATCTCTGTGAGTGGAACCCGGGCCTGCACTCTCTGACTCTTGACCATTTGAGGCTGGGGGCCAACAGGTTAGGGGTTATTTTATCTTTGGCAAAAGTAATGGGTATTTCTACCCTCTATATTCTGTGTAGACCAGAATCTAGTTAGAGCTATAAAGGAGCTTAGAAAAGTAGGGTATCTAAAGTCATGAAAATACCTGTGCTTGCATGTATATGGATGTGTGTGTGTGTGGTGTGTGTGTGTGTGTGTGTGTGTGTGTGTGTGTGTGTGCTTTGAGTGACTGACCTTTCTCAGGAGCCTTCCACCTTGGGTTTTGAGATGGGGTCTCTCACTGGGGCCTGGGGCCCACCGATGATGATATGCTGGAGGACCAGGGAGTCCCAGGATGTGCCTGTTTCCACTCTGCCAGCTTTCTACCTGGGTGTTGAGGATCAAACTCAGACAAGTACTTTCCCAGCTGAACCATTTCTAGAGCCTGAGAAGAACTTAATTTTAAAGAGGTGTGCTATGGCAGGATGTTATGTTTTATTTAATGTGTAGCAATCACCCCATAAAGAGCATGTTGCCCTTCTGAATAGGAACTTCATTTCACAATTTAAAAATATCCTATATATAAGATGTGCCCACCAGTGGAATAGTGGCGTTAATATTATGGGAGTAATCAACACCCTCTAATTGGTCTGCTTCCTAGCATGGAGTCCATGCCGAACATTGAGAGTAGGCTTAGGAACCTGAGGGTAGACAGGTCACAGGACACAGGGGAGGCCTTACTGAATAGTTACCATATTACTGACTCTCAGTGACTTACTGTTCTACCCATGGATCAGATCAGTGCATCTCTCAACTCGCACTAGAGAAGCTTCCTTATATAGCAGATGGTGAGTAACACAGAAACCCACAAGGGGCCAATGTGCAGAGAACACGAGGCCACAGTGCTCATCCCTGAGAGGACACCTATATCAAACCTCTGCCCTCCGAGGCTGGAGATCATTGCAGAAAGGGGACAGAGAGACTGTAAGAGCCACAAGTGGTGGATGACCACAAGGAAACGGAATCTTCCAGATAGCTGGCTGGTCACTTACCCATATGAACTCACAGCAATGGTTACAGCACTCGCAAGTCCCATACAAGTTCAGACCAGATAAAAATCCCTTGAGAAAGTGGCTAAGAAATCCAACCACACCTAAGGAAATTTTGACAACTGCTGACTGCTGGGAAGGCCAGAGATGGTGTCTTTCAAGCATACAACTCTTGGCAGGTTAACCAGGTTCCATTGGACAGACCCGCCCTGAAGAACATTTGTAGACACAAATTGACTCTATAAGCCTTACTATAGATATAATATATAATAATATATATACATATGTTTATATATAATAGAGTACACTAAATCAGGCTAGGCCAATAAGGGGGGATGTGAATACAGAAGGGAACCTAAATATGATCAAATTATATTGTATGAAAATCACAAAACTTCAATTTAAAAATGTTTAAAAAAAAAAAAAAGAATGTGCCATATGTAGTCATGCATCATCATGCACACTCACTCTACCCAAGCAGAGGCACTCTTTAACTTGGTACCAGGAGCTTGGGGTAGGGAGCGGTGGACAAAAGGGCAAATTCCCTCCTCAGTGGAACCTGTATTTAGTGGGCCATAGGCCATGATAGGAAGTCATCATGTGATCATGTGAATTAAGTGATATGTGCCTCAGAAAAAAAGGGTAACTAGAACATCGCCCGAGAATCAGGCATGTGGGAGCTGTGCTTTAGTGAAGGGCTTGGATCAGGCCTGGCTGAGAAGGAGACTACCAGTCCAGGACTTGGAAGGAAGCGGGGGCTTCTAGGAGGAACCCTTCTTGAACTCACGCTGTTTGTTTAGCACTTTTCCAGAAAGGATAGATTCCATCCAGCACTGCACAGAAACCAACACTGAAAGTAAATTTCTGGAGTAAAGCAAGTCCTACCTCAGCAGAACACTGAAAACGCCACTGGTTTGACAGGAGACACAGTCAGTAATAGTAGGCAGAGTGCAGGGATGTTACTGTTTTTTTATCACTTCTAAGAAATACCATGGACTTTGCACCTTTCTGAAATCTTGGCATTCTAAATTTTTTTGATTTATTAATCTTAATTTTACGTGTATGAGTGTTATGCCTGCATTTATGTAAGTGCACCCATGTCATACAGTGCCAGCAGAGGACAGAAGAGGACACCGGATTCCTTGGAACTGGAGTTATAGATGGTTGTTAACTACCGTGGGAGTGCTGGCATCAAGCACAGGTCTTAATGCAAGAGCAGCCAGTGCTTTTAACTGCTGAGCCATCTCTCTAGCCCCAAATCTCAGCATTTTAATTTTTTTAAATTTATTTGTGTGGGAGTGGGGTGGGGGTTGTTGCACACATGTGGCACATACAGACACAGACAACCCCCACCCCACTCCCACACAAATAAATTTAAAAAAATTAAAATGCTGAGATTTGGGGCTAGAGAGATGGCTCAGCAGTTAAAAGCACTGGCTGCTCTTGCATTAAGACCTGTGCTTGATGCCAGCACTCACACGGTAGTTAACAACCATCTATGGCCACATGTGTGCAAGTACCAAGAAGCCCAAAGAGGGCGTGGCTCTGGAACTGGAGTTAAAGGTGGTTATGAGCTGATTGACATGGGTGCTAGGAACAACACAGGTCCTTGGAAGAACAGAAATTGCTCTTCTGAGCCATCTCTCCTGCCACACATCTCAGCATTTTATATCTGTGATGTGACAGGCAAGGGTGTACGGGCATTGCAAAATATGGGTGTACGTACACACACGCAGGCAATACACTCATGCACATAAAATAAAAATAATATATTTTTTAAGTTATTCCATTCTGAACACAATGACATTTGGACCCTGGTGTCACACAGTCACACATTCTTTGCAGATGTTGAGCGTCGTCGGATATACGACATTGTGAATGTGCTAGAGAGCTTGCACATGGTGAGCCGCCTTGCCAAAAACCGCTACACCTGGCACGGACGACACAATCTCGCCAAAACCCTTGGAACGCTGAAGAGTGTTGGGGAAGAGAACAAGTATGCTGAGCAGATCACGATGATCAAAAAGAAAGAGTCCGAACAGGAGTTTGACTTTATTAAAAGTTACGGCATTGAGGACCACATGATCAGGTCAAACCCCAGCCAGAATGGACACACAGACATGTGTTTTGTGGAGCTCCCTGGAGTGGAGTTCAGGGCAGGTGAGAAACTGCATGGCACTTCTTGTGGTTCTCAAAGAAGATGTGGTGGAGATGGCTGCTCTAGCTACTGTGGCTTTATTTCCTGGAGACAGTCCCACTCTGTCTCCCAGGCTGGGCCTGAACTCATGATCGTGCCTCCACTTCCACTGGGGTTTTAGGCCTTCACCGCCTGGCAGGGTCCCTGCTGCAGCTTTTAATGTTGGAAATGCCACAGTTGTCAGCTGGATGATCTGGTGGTGCTATTTTTAAGCCTTGTTACTTTAGAAGTCACTTGCCCCTTTATGAATGTTAATTCTCTAATCCCCATCCTTCTCCAAAGCCTCTGTAAACAGCCGCAAAGACAAGTCCTTACGAGTGATGAGCCAGAAATTTGTGATGCTGTTTTTGGTATCGACGCCTCAGATAGTAAGCCTAGAAATTGCAGCCAAGATTTTAATTGGGGAAGACCATGTGGAAGATTTGGATAAAAGCAAGTTTAAAAGTAAGTGTCAGGACTGCCCAGTAGGCTTGGGACCATTCCTCACTTCCCCATTGATTTCCGAGGTGTCGGGCACTAGTGGCTCTTCTTTGGGTATGCATTTTTGCCTGCTTCTCTCCAGCAGTAGTGAGGTACCACTTCAGCTAACTAGAATTGCAAGATATACCAAAGGTTCTTACTGGTCTGACACTGTGGCTGCATCTGATTCTGTACCTTTGTATCCATATTACACAGTAGGAGCTTTCAAAGGTGTCAAGGAGCTGTCAGTTGCAAAGTAGATCTGGCTGGATCTCTGCGTGCTCCACTGAGGCTGATATGAAGGCATAAATAATTCTACATAAATTGTCCCCCAATGGGAACTAAACATAGATGGCTTGCCATTTGGGAAGAATGGTTTTAGCTAGATGAAGGCTCTGAATTTGGGTTCTTAATCAGCTGGGTTCTAATCAGCATTGTCAGACTTTGTAGGAACTTCTTCAAGAAAAATAGAAAAAAGGTGGAGAGAAGAAGAACTGAGCCAGCGGGAGCGGCCTGCCACACGCCTGTCTCGCTGGGGGATGGCCTAGGCGGGGGCCACATGGGGGCCACAGTGCTGCTCTGAGCAATCAGTTGTTGGGGATTGCCTGGGTCCTTGCCCTGAGACTGTAAAGCTGTGCTGGCCTGTGGAAGTAAATCAGACACCTCTGGGTGGACAGTGTTTCTATGAAGACAGAGTTAAGAACAGAGTAAGGCAATAGTACAACTCCCAGCAGTTAGCATGGGAGATGTGCGTTCTGAGAGGACTTGACCTGATCCTACCGATGGATTGCCTGCTTTTCTGAGTCATGGATACCAGTCAGCTCACAGCTGCACTGGTCAGCCACAGCCTAGAAGCTGTTCTGGGAAATGCATGTATGTCTTTTGCCAAATCCCTAGGGAAATCAGAACCTTCTGTCCCAGCTATGAAGCAGGAGACTTAACTTGTAACCTTGTATATCAACATGGAAATAAACACAGACTTTACTAGGGAAACCTTGTAAGATAAGTGAGGTGTGTATAGTTAGCAGATTGGCTTGCTTCTTTTAAGGACAGCATAAACATTTTGTGATACAGAATTTTCTGTGCTTATTATAGTAGGTAAATCCTGTTGCAGACGAGGTGACGCTCCAGTTCTGTTCACTTCTGTTCTTCTGATTCCTCGTGGCAACTTTTTATAATAAAGATAAACTTGTCAAGTCACCTTTTCAATTGTAACTAGCACTGCTGCTTCAAAATCCAGGACCAGCAGGAACTGTCTTTAAAATATGTAACCCTTCTTTTTTGTTAAAATTAAAGCAATATTGTTAGAATAAGTTGAGAGGAATCTGAAGTTTCTGCCCAATATTTATTATATATTTTTTTTTAGCGAAAATTAGGAGGTTGTATGATATTGCCAATGTTCTGAGTAGCCTGGATCTTATCAAGAAAGTCCACGTTACAGAGGAAAGAGGCCGAAAGCCAGCTTTTAAATGGACAGGCCCAGAAATCAGTCCGAGTACCAGTGGTATGTGGTTTTTAATTCTTTCCATTCTGTTTTGAATTCGTGCACATTTCCAGATCTTTTCTCCCTTCTTTCTACTCAGACTTCTGTTTCCCCCCCCCCAACACCCTCCCTCCACACACACACACACACAGAGTAAAGGCTTATATAAATGACAAAAAAAGCAGGTCAAGACAGTGGTCGCATGGAGAGCTGGCCACTGGTTGCGTCTGCTGAGGTTCATAACCACTCTCTACTCTCCCTTGCCCTGTGCCCAGCACATAGATAGAGCTTGTATGAGAACAGCTCAGAGCAGTCCAAACACCACAAAGCATAAAGTACAGTTGCTCTTGCTGGGCAGCTCTGAGACCCCAACATGATTCAAACACTTGAGACTAGGAAAGGGACTGGCTTCAAGGAAGGTATTTGTAGCCGTCCTCTTGACTCTGTGATGCTGACATTCTGCATTCTCCTGAAGATCACTCCCAGAGTCACCAGAAAGTGGCCCGGAGAGCCGAGAGAGGGTTAGGGTTCCAGTCCAGCTTTGCCCCTCACTAACCATGTGACCTCAGGCACGTTGTGGCTCCAAGACTCAGTTTCCTCACCTGTGAAATGGGAAGAGCAGTGGCGCTTCTGTGGGGTTCTTGTGATTTTTTTTTTACATGCTCTTGGGACAGGTCCTTTGGTGCAGGAATTTGGAATGGAGGCTCTGGGACCCAAGTGACCAGCGGCGTGTCCTGGTCCTCCCTGGTCCTGGCCAAGAGACTTTGTGCCCTTAACCAGTTCCTTATGCACCTTCATAAGCTTTCACACTCCACTGATCACAAACCAAACACTACTTTATACGTCACCAAGAAGGGAAAATCAATAGTGACCTCACGCCAGCATTATGCTTGTTGTAACATACCATCTAGTCTCTTTATGCCCAGGTTTCATATGGAAGTGTTCAAACATGGAATGAAGATTTTTTTTTAATGTTGTGTGTACCAAACGTGTAGACATGTATCAGACATGTATAGACATGTACTTAAACATGTATCAGACATGTAGAGACAACTGTTTGCCAACCGTGGACGCTATATTAGCTGTTTCAGGTGATCCAGAGATGATTTGGAGCACACAGGAGGACTTACGTAGGTTATATACAAGCCCAATGCTGTTTTATGTAAGGGACTTGAGTGACCTCAGCTTTTGGTATGCAAGGGGGATTCTGGAATGAGTCCCCCTCAGATGTCAAGGGACAGCTGTACAGTATGGTGTCAGAGATGCGGCATGAAATATTGTCTCTAAGGTCACTGAATAAGCTCAGCAAGGTTACAGATAGAAGCCTTAACACAGGTGGATCCAGTGGGTGCTGAGTGCTGTTACCTGCCACGGGTTTACAGCTGCATCTTGATTTCCCTTCTCAGAAGTAGGCAGGGCCACCTGGGCTTCAACACATTGACCTTTTCCATCACAGGCTCCAGCCCCATCACGCCCTGTCCCGCCTCTGACACAGAGGTAAGGCAATCTGCAAAGGAGAACTGTGCCAAAAACCTCTTTTCTACACGTGGGAAACCCAACTTTACTCGACACCCATCCCTTATCAAACTGGTAAAGAGCATAGAGAGGGATCGGAGGAAGATCAATTCTGCGCCCAGCAGCCCTGTCAAGAGCATCAAAGGTATGGCTTCCTGGAAAGTAGCTCTCTGCTAAGATGAATTCCTGTTGGTCCCATTTCTTTTAACATCCTTGATCCGTCATGAGTCGGACGTATATGAATTAAAGGATAAAAGAGGTTGGGGGTTTATTATTTAATTGCTTGCAGCTCGGGCAGGTCCAGGCTTTCTTGTCCTTTGACAACTGAGGTTTCTTCCTTATGAATGCTTATTCTTTAGTTTTGACCATCCTCCCCTATTTCTATTTCACCAGCTGAGAGTTCTCAGAATTCTCCACCCTTCCCAAATAAAATGGCTCAGCTCGCTGCTATTTGCAAAATGCAATTGGAAGAGCAATCAAGGTAGGCTGGCAGTGTTCTTTGGAAGCAGGATGAATTGTTTTCTCACTGTTATTAGAATTTCTTGCTGTAAGTGAAGATAGGCACTATCCTGGGACCTGGGACATGATCTTTTCTCCATCATTCCTCTGTCATTACAGAAACGACTGCTAGTTTCACAAAAGTGTAGCTTTAACCTGAGGCAAAATGTGATATAATGCAGGGATGGGAAGGTGGTTCCGTGGGTAAAGTGCCTGCCACAGAAGCAGGAGGACCTGAGTTCAGATCCCCAGCACCCAGGTAAAAGCTGGCTGTAGAGCACCCATCTATAACCCTGATGCTGGGGGTCAGGGAGGCTGGAGTGTTCCTAGAAGGCACTGGCTGGTCAGCCTAGCCAAACTGATGGGGTCTAGGCTCGGGGAAACGCTGTCTCAAACAAATAAGGTGGAAGACATCTGATGTTGACTTCTGGCCTCCACACATGTGGACGGAGAGAATGCTTAGGAACAAACAGATTTCTGTGGTGTCATTTTTTTTAACTCTTCTCTTTTAGTGAACCCAGAAAGAAAGTAAAAGTGAAACTAGCAAGATCTGGGCACCTCAAACCACTGGCCCCCCTGGACCATGCAGTGAACTCTGAACTGGAGCTGCCAACACCCTCCCTCATCCAGCCCCTGGGGGTGGTCCCCCTCATCCCTAGCCCGTTGTCATCTGCGGTGCCTGTGATCCTACCTCAGGCCCCTTCAGGCCCCTCCTATGCCATCTACCTGCAGCCTGCCCAAGCCCAAATGCTGACACCACCCCAAGGCCTAAACCCAGCAGTCTGCCCCGCCCACTCCTCTAATGCTACTGGATCCAAAGACCCTACAGATGCCGCCACTGAGAAAGCCACCTCAGATTCCACAAAGGCCAGCACCCCCTGCAGACCTGGAAGCCCGCACCCAGCCCCAGAAAGACAAGGTACAAAGAGCCGAACCAGGGAGACGACTGGAGAACGAGGTGCAAAGAGAGCCAATGCCCTTGAGGACAGTGTTTCTGTCAAGAAATGGAAAGAGGACCTGAAAGGACTGGAAAATGTCTCCACGGTAAGTCCAGCCTTGACCCGTGCTTTAACGTTTTAGGGATTCCATGGCTATTGAGAAAAGAATTTGATGGCTGCTGAAGTTTACCAAAGCAAAGAGCACTCACTAAGAAGACCAGGACCTGTCCTTTAACATCCCATAAGCCACTTGAGGCCCCAGACAACTGATCCCCATAAGGATGACGGCAGAGACGTTTTTAACCTTTGGAAGAGAGGCTGACTGGGTCTCTTTTTAAAGCATCACAGGTGGTTGTCCCTAAGTCCATCTCCCCATCCCATAATGGAACTCAAACACCTGTCATGAGAGTCATAAATAATTTACAAGCAGATGTCATCCCAAATGGATGTATGTATGTGACTCCTGTTAACTCTTGCCTACTAAGTCAGGTCTGAACATCTGATGTCACGTTCTTGGCATCTGTTGCCTAGAAGATAATTTGTTCCCCCTTTTAGCTTTCTACCTTAAATTTACCACAGTTTCTGTTTTGTACAAGTGGAAAAGTCAAGCTGAACTTGTCGACTTGGAGGTGTAGTAGATATGTGGATTTCTAACTCTGTTTGCATTCTAGACAATTTTTTCCCAGGTGGAGATTAACTCAAGAAAGAGTATGTGTTGGATGCCTACCGACACGTCAAGCATCACAGACGTTAGATTACTTTTACATGGAAGTTTCATTTGCCTCTCAGGACAGTTATATGTGAAACATGGTATCATTAAGCAGAAGTTCAGCTTTTCACTTCTCCCCTGCTGTTAATTCAAGTTATTTTATTCTACATCTTATTTTTCTCCATCTATAGTAAATTCCTCCAATTTTTTTTTTAACTCGATTACTGGATTAGAAAACTTGCTCCAGATAAAATCTAACTGCCTTTGGTGTTGGTTGCTTCTACCTGCATGCCCTATGGCCATCTTACAGTTTTTGTGGGATTAAGCAAATTTACTACATGAGGATACACATGAAAGGCTTCATGATCCTTTTAAGGCTTAAGACACCATATTGGATGAAGGCATTATCTGTTACTGTGGTTATTAAGATAGTCCAGAGTTTTTGGAATCTTCCCATAGGAAGAACTCCTGATAAGCATCCAGAACATTTCACATGGTGTCATTTTTGCATTTAATGTACATGCTTGGGGGGAGAATCACAAGGCTCTGCCTTGATTTGATTTTCTGTCCTCTACTTGCTTTTCATCTCTGGGATTCATTTTGACCCTTCCTCTTCAACATGGACAGAACAGAAAAAAAGGAAAATGATTCATGTGCTAATTTCATTCAGTAAACAACAGGTGCTGAGAATCCAGGCCTCTAGGGATGGAATCTGATTGTGAGTGATTGGGGCAGAGAGCAGGGCAGAATAAGAGATCAGGAGGGAGGTGACAGGAGGCTAGCCTGTCGTTCTGGGGAGGGTCAAAAGTCATTTTACTAGCTCCTTGTAAGTTAAAAGAAATCGTAGCAAGCCAGGCATGGTGGCGCATGCCTTTAATCCTAGCACTTGGGAGGCACACGGATCTTTGTGAGTTCAAGGCCATCCTGGTCTACAGAGTGAGTTCCAGGACAGCTGGGGCTACAGGGAGACCCTGTCTGGAAAAGACCAAAAAAAGAAATTGTAGCAAATGAAATCCGTTGAAAACTAAGGCTTAATTATTCAAGAGTAGTATAGGCTTTACTGAAGACTGAATGGATCAAGCCAGTGACTCCAAATAACTTGCCCCACTAGAAAGGATAGCAATACCAGTGTAGCCCTGTGTGAAAGGCCCAAATCCACCCATTAGGAGTCCTCTGTCTCTGCAGCCTCCAAGGTACCAACCCCTGACGATTGTGAAGAGTAAGGAGCACCCAAGAAATAGTTTAGATCTTCCAGCTCTTGATTCTGAGTCCACTGGTTCCCAAGGAAAAGATGATCAAGAGCCAGGGATCAAAGCAAGGGCTGCTGTTTTGACGATGCAGACAAGAAACGTCTAAAGGAAGATGAAAGGGGGCCCTGCTTTTTTGTTGTTGTTGTTGTTTATTTTTAAGGGATTCTACAATATAATGACACAGTTGTTTGCAGATACATTGATGTTACTCAGTTTGTCATACAATTAGGTAATTGGTGCATTTTGCAAGTATCTATGTCCAAATTTTGAACAACCCAAGGTTCCCATAGTCCAGTTGGAGAAGCTTGTATGCACAGGCATGTTGATCAGTTAGGAGTCCAGACTATATTCCTGTAGTCTCATGATTCACCCCTATCTCTCTGCAGCCCTTACAATCTACCACGCCTCCTCTTCCGCAATTTGTTCCCTGGGCTTTGGGAAAGGGGCACAAGTGGGTGAGAGGAAAACAGTCTAATTTCTTTGGAGTTGTCATTTTGGACTCCAGTCTGTTCAGGTTGTTTCCCTTCATGGGTTGACAGCTTTTCCAGTGATACCCTTTTTAGTCATACTAACAAAGCACAAGCTATTGGATGTACAGGCATTTAAGCAGTACCAATTATTATGTCAAGCTAAGCTGTGAGCATAGACACAGATGCTTGGATGGCATGCTAATCCGCAAACTGTGGTTTCTCTATAAAGGGTGACAAGTTCTTATTGTGGCTTATAACATCTCCTAACCACTAGAGGACCTACGCTTAGGTATAACCACAGCATCTGCTGAGTTATTCCTCCAAGGAGAGAGCTAACAGCCAAATAGATTTGGGATATATATAGACACTTGGCTGCCACTGTTGCACAGTAACTCCAGGCTGTTGAGGTGTAGCTGATATTGACGAAGGAGCCTTGCTTGTCTCAGGAAGACCAATATTTTGCTGTATTGCTTTAGTGGCCTTTAGTAACGCTCTCTGGTATTTCAGAGGCCAGTTGTACGCTAGCAAGTGATGTCTCATAACATTTTTCATGCTCACACCAGGTCTTCGACAACAGGGACTTACTGCCTTTTTCTTTGCATATATCCCACTTATAGGCAAAAGGCCTTTATAATTTGGGGGGGGGAGCGGGTTCATAACTTATTAATTGATAGGCATAGGAACTGTGAAAGGATATTTATCTAGAGCCAAATTCAATAGTAAAAGTGTTTATAAGTTGTGTAATTAAGCAAAATATATTACTACAGGAAAGCTCTGACATCAGCAATGAATTATTCTGCCTAGGAGATGTTGGCTAGGGGAAAGGAGGCCCTGCTTTCTAAGAGCTGCTTTTAAAAGCTTGGTTCCAGCATGGGGGGAAGCAGCCCTGTGTGGGCACTCCTACCACCCACACAGACTCTGTCTGGGAAAGTGCAATGATCTAACAAACAGGTGGGGGCTACCACAACCCAGGTGCAGCCAAATCTTTGCCTTACTGGCATCTGGGTATATAGTGTGAGTCAGTCAGTCTTCTTTTCTGTCATTTTTGAGTTCTTGTGTCCTTTCACTTCACCAGACTGCTTGGTATAATTTGAACAAAAAGTTGAAGGAGCAATCTAGACTGCAGTCCCTTGGTCACACGTGAGGTCAGCAAGCCTGCAAAGGGCCAGCTGGTGTTTGGCTCTCCAGGCCATAGGTTCTCTGTGACACCTACTTGGCCCTGCCCATGTTGAGACACAAAGAGTCCCTGTGCAAAGGGCACGGCTGCGTTCCAGTCTGCACGTGGCTTTGGGCCATAGTTTGGCTACTCCTTTCTCTAATTCAGCATTGCTTAAAACTTTCTTTGAATATTAGTCCTTTTTAATAGCCCACGTAAAACTCAGTTGCCAGATCAAGTTGAAATGATACCATTACGCCCCCTTAGATTCTAACATTAAAGTCTCATAAGTTCTCCAGTAATTGTTTAAGTATTTCAAAAACATATTTGACCATGATTTAAGTAATGCCTGTTTGCATACCCAAGAAACAGAGTCCCTCAGAATACTGGGGAAATACCATCCTCTGTAACTGAATAATCTGGTAATGACCCTGCAGGGTCATGTAGGGTCTTCATCTACCTTTACCTTGGTTCTGATGGTTCTCCTCCATAACAGGAAGTCTGTCCATGTGAGGGTGACATGCTGGCTGAGCCTTACCTTTGGTGCATTCTGGACTGAAAGTGGTGGTGCACATCTGTCTTCTCAGAATTAGGGAGGCCGAAGCGGGACGATCCAGAGTTCAAGGCCAGCCTGGGCTACGTAGAGACTTCAGCTTGTTATTCCAGACAAGGATTGGGTGGGAGGCTGTTATCTTCTGACATCCAGAGAGCTGAGCTGCCTGTAGCTCAAACCATTCGAAGAGAAAAACAACTAAGATGTCCTGACCGGCCGTGTTCTTTACTATTTGTGTGTAAAACTCTTTCTTCTTATTTGGTAGGCCCTGCTTCCATCAGGATACCTGATCCCTCTCACCCAGTGCTCATCCCTGGGGACAGAATCCATGTTGTCTAGCAAAGAAAACTCAGGTACACTTTCCCCAAACCATAGGATCTACGGCTCCCCAATTGCAGGCAAGTACATGCCTAAAGTGTTCAGCCACGAGCTGTCTTCAGTTGACTTACCATTTCAGCTTCCTGAACTTGCCTGTGCTTTTAAGACTTTGTATCTTTTTTCTTTTCAGGTGTCATCCCAGTGACATCTTCTGAACTTGCTGCTGTTAATTTTCCCTCTTTTCATGTGACACCTTTGAAGCTAATGGTCTCCCCAACTTCTGTGGCAGCCGTACCTGTTGGGAACAGCTCGGCTCTCGCTTCAAGCCATCCGGTTCCTGTCCAGAACCCAAGCTCGGCCATTGTCAACTTCACCCTGCAGCACTTGGGACTCATCTCCCCCAGTGTGCAGGTGTCTGCTAGCCCTGGGCCTGGGACGGGATCTATGCCCGTGTCCCCACGTGTAGAAGCAGCTAGTGTCTTACCAGAAAACACAAGCTCTAGGCCAGGAAGGGCTACGAACCATGATTCTCCAGTCCCGGGCCAGAGTCAACTAAATGGACAATCAGTTGCTGTGACAGGGACACAACAGGTGACAGTGTTTGCATTATTTTATTTTATTATTATTTGAAACAGGGTCTCATACCCCAGGCTGGCACCTCTAACTTGCCATGCAGTTGACAGGGTCTCATACCCCAGGCTGGCCTCTCTAACTTGCCATACAGTTGAGGATGATCTTAAACCTTTGATCCCTGCCTTTGCCTCTCTCTCCCAGGTTTTAGGATTATAGGCATACATCAACCATAGCCAATTTAAGTATTCTTTGAGTTATTATTAACCCCCAAATATCTGTATCATAGGTGCTTTCACCTTCCTTCTTTGGAGAGGGAAATCTGACAGGGTGAATGAGTATAGCCCAGCCTTCTTTCCAATCCCAAGAATACTGCCCAAAGACTCCATATTACTAGAGTATCATGAAGTCTTTGTCTCTTTTTAGAGAAAATGATTGAGTTAAAACAAACTCATCAAGGTTTACCTTGCCAATCTAGGGTTGGACCAGTCTCCCAGCAAGCCATAAATCAGCCAGCAGAGGGTCAGGGCACAGGTGCCCACGGGTCTGACAAATTGTTTCTGTTCCTCTCTCTAACCAGCCTGTCCCTGTGACGCCCAAAGGCTCTCAAGTGGTGGCTGAAAGCTTCTTCCGTACCCCAGGTGGCCCAACTAAGCCAACCAGCTCATCCTACGTGGATTTTGATGGTGCTAATAAAACTTCTTTTGGAACCCTCTTTGTACCACAGCGGAAACTGGAAGTCTCAACAGAGGATGTCCACTGATTGACAGATGGTGTTTTAATTAACTTAAATTTTTAAAGAATTATCTAATGAGATGTACACAGACAGATTGAGAAGACACCATCTTTAAAAATACTGTAAATACTTCCAGGTTGTACTCAGTGTCAAAGAAGAGACTCATAATCACACACACACACACACACACACACACACACACACACACTTCTGGGGAGGAAACATTATTTCAGCTGTGCCTGTATTATGCAAAGTAACCATATTAAAGTTTACTTACCTTTTAATGAAATGTTTGACTTGCCTAGCACAGCATTCTCTCAAACTTTTTGCACAAAGAAAATGCTGTGTGATGTATAATGTATTTTTATATAGGAAAGGGATAGCTATTTTTTTCTTTTTTGTAATTTCTTTAATCCTTTGATGTTCTGGTCTGTCTTTTTTTTTTTTTTGTAGAGTGTTTACAACCATCTTCAATCAAGTCTGTGGTAAAAAAATTATTTATAAAATGTATTTTTAATCAGAAGTTGTTGAAATTAAAACTCTTCTAAAATGTAGTTAACATTTTCTTTTGGCCTCATACGACACTGTTAGAAGAACATTAAAATTTATCAAATCCTAGTGGCAGGTTCTGAGGAAGGACGGCCATAGATACTGGAGGGTAATAGAAAGTTTCCACACTATTTCCCCTTCCCCAGCCACCCTCCACCCCCACCATGGCCCTCAGCACTGATGAACAGCATGCCCTGGAGAGGCTGCTCCTAGTCCTGTGATAGCCCACCCTGGGAGAGGAGGTGAGGCCTAGGCATGACCAGCACCTACCCCAGGCTGCCTCTCCACAGCCACAGGAGGTCTCCCTCAGCTCTGGATGAGCCCACTCCGAGCAGTAAGGGTTCTCATTTCGTCTAAGCAGGGAACCACACGCTACACCCCAGTGAGCTCTGGGAGAAGGGATGAACCGCAGTGTGTTAGCAACCTCTCCTGGACTAGGACGCAGACTGGATGTTGAAAAGAAAAGAGCCTTGGGGCTGGAGAGATGGCCTAGCGGTTAAGAGCATCGACTGCTCTTGCAGAGGACCCAGGTTCGATCCCCAGCACCCACATGGCGGCTGAGAACCGTCTATAACTCCAGTTCCAGGGGAATCTGAGACCCTCTTCTGACCTCCATGGCATTGCATGACACGGGTGCGCAAACCTACATACAGACAGTACATTCATACACATACAAAAATAAATAAAATAAAACTTAAAAAAGACAAGAGCCTTTTTAGCCAGGGTCTTGCAGGATCGTTGCCCAGTTCCCACACGTTCATGTCAGAAGCTGTGCTACATACTTTAACTGCATTGATGAGCAAGGACCATGAGGTCAGCGAGACAAGAACTGAAGGCAGCACGTCATGGTCTCGCTACTAGTTACATAAGAGCTCATCCACAAGCTTTGTTCTCACCATTTTGAGCCTTTAGAGGGTCATGCCTCTGAAATATATGGTTTGTTTCAGCTTTTATGAGGCAGCTCGTCACATTGAACTAGAGACCTCACTTCCTCTGCACCAGAGAACCAATGTGAGCCATTTCCTCCAAAGAACTTTGCCCTCATTTCTTTCCTACCTGCAGAGCATGTAATAATGATTCTTCATGTAAAAAATGGCCCCTACTTTTAAAGTACTTAAACGAGAAAGATAGAGCTCAAGCATATCCATACAATAAAGAGACCATCGCCACTGGTGGATTACAGATGAAACAGGTGGATAGAGTCTACTAGACTAAATCGCATGCACAGAGCAGATACCAACCCAGCCTTGCTCTAAAGAGGCTGGGCTCCTGCATTGCCCTCTTCCTTGTTGGTGAGGTGGACGGGGAAGAAATGGATGTCTGTTCTGCCTCTGTCATCAATTATCCATGTGAAAACCCTCCCTGGGGAAATCAGGAAGAAAAGAGGTGTGCTGGATTTGAGACAGTTCTGGGAACTGCATCGCCCAGTCTATTACTGACAGATTTGTGAGGTTTCTTGGTCACCTCCCGGCATTCATACCCTTTGCTTTGTGTGTGGGTCCTGTGCCTTCTAACCAACAAGGCATGTAAAATTATGTGTGCTCTATGATTATATCAGACTGTACTTCAGGTCTCATGAGTTTCTCCCCCTTTCTGTCTTTGAAGAATCGATACTACTAGGGAATCCAATGTTTCAAAGAACTGGGCAGTCTCTTGGAGCTGAGGGTAGCCTATAGCAACCAGAAAGAAACTGAACTCTAATTCTACCTGTAGCCACAGGAATTGAATTCTGCCAGCAACCTGACTTTGTGGAGCAAATCTGTTGGGGACTGGGTATGCAGTGTTCCCCAGATACTCGGACTAAAGTATGGTCCGCAGTGCAGCAATATTCAGAAATAAGGACCTCTGGAAGATAAACTGCATTATGACGGATTGCCAGTGGGTGAGCTTATTAATGAAGTAATTTAATGAACTGTAGTGAAACTTTAGGAGGTGAAGCCCTACATCCCACCCCCCCAATATCAGAGCCGAATGAACATGCTCTGAAACTGTCAGAATATCTTCCTTTTAGTTGATTTTTCTCAGATATACAAAACTGTATATGTCACAGTATAGAAAACTGGCTAACATAAGATCCATGGGAGAGTGCCATGGTCGGCTTCTGTTGTCAATGTGACCCCCCCCCCCAACTGGGGGGTTTCTTCTATTGGATTTACCTGTGGCCATGTCTGTGAGGCATGAGCGATAAGGGAGGGCACAGCCCACTGTGAATAATGCCACCCCTGGACAGGTGGTCCTGAATTGTATAAGGAAACGGCTGAGCCGGGCCAGAGGAAGAAGCCAGTAAGTAGCTGCCTCCGTGGTCTGCTTCAGTTCCTAGCCCCAGATTCCCACTCTGCTTCCGATCCTGCTTCTGTAATGGACTGTTTCTTAGAAGAGTAAGATGAAATAAGCCTTTTTCTCCCCAAGTTGTTTTTGGCCAGACAGTTTTATCACAGGAACAGAAAGCAAACTAAGACAGTAAGCTCCCGTAGAGCACAGTCCCAACTGCCACCTTGGCTGCAGCCATGTGAGACACTACACACAGGACCCTGGGCCACGCCAAGCTCTGGACCCAAGGAAGCAGATACCGAATGTGGGCTTTAAGATACTAAATTTGTGGTAATACTGTTAACCAGCAACGGATAAGCACAACCACATATTCCACCAGTGTTCGCAAATATCTTCCTGTCTGTCATAATTCAGTTCACTGTTTTATGGACATTCATGGGAGGAATCATCTTTGTGACTCTAGGGGTTTTGTGGAACATTCTCCATCCATTTTCTCACCTGGGAACAACTTGCAAGATGCTAGGTCATATAGTGGTGAACACTTATTTGACCAAATGTTTCTTTGCCCAAACTGCCACCATTTTTGAAACAGGGCTTCATGTAACCAGGCTGGCCTCAGACTCACTATGTAGTTGAAGATTACCTTAAACTATTGATTTTCCTTCTTCCCTTCCTGCTGTGATTATAGGCCTACCCCACCACACCTGTTACATGCCATGCTGGGAATCCCCCCCCCCCCCAAGGCCTTGATCATGCTAAGCAAGCACTCTCCCATCTGCGCTACATCCCTAGATCTCATTTCCTCCTAAGGAATTTCATAATTAGGACCACCCCATGCCTATCAGGAGCAGGGTGGACTTACCTGCACTCCTGGAGCGCTTGTTTGCACTCCTTTGAGTGGTCATCTGGCCACGCTTTCTCCTCAGCACTGTTTCTGACTTCTTAGGCTCTGCAAAGGCATCCGCCTATGTTCAGGGCTGGCTGAACTTCGACCATCCACTGATCCTCTGAGCCTTTGTTATCCACTCAGTTAAGTTTCTCTTGTTCAAAGTAGCCAGTTATTTCTGGCTGGCAACCAAAAGACACCAGATCACAAAGAGCCAAGACCTTCAGTATACTGATGTCACCAGAAAATATAAGCAGCTTTCCAGTGTACAAATGCCACTTAAAGCCTGCAAGGGACAGAGCCGAAATAAGAGAGCCAGAGTTTGATGCCCCCCCGAAAGCTTTAAACTAGTTTTAAAGCCAATTTCCTCAACCTTGTCTGTTTCAAGTGATTAGTGTTCCTCCAGATGACGGCTAAAGGGATTTCCAGAAGTTAAAGTGGATAAACTGCGGAGCCTTCTTGTTAATTGCAGGAGAGTATGGGCTGAGTGCAGGCGCTTTGCAGGACTTAGCACCAACAGACTGCTCCTTCTCAAACCTCCAGGGCCTAAAATGAAAGAGACAGTGGAAGGGAAGGTGGCACCAGTTTAGGTTAAAAACTATCAGTCCTGGGGCTGGAGAGACAATTCAGCAGTTAAGAGAGCTGGCGGCTCTTGCACAGGTTTGATTCCCAGCACCTACATGGAGTCTGTAACTCTAGTCCCAGGGGATCTAACACTCTCTTCTGACCTCAGGGGGCATTGCACAACACAGGTACACCCACCTACATGCAGGCATTATAATATACATGTAAAATAAAAATTAACAATAAATAAAAAAACTAAAAAATAAAACCCTGTATCAATCCTTAATCAACATAAAGAGATTTTACGCCTTGATGTTCTACCTCGGTGAACTACAACATCTTGCTCAACCAGATCGGAGCTGAATGAGGACTTGTCATGATGGTCAGCTTGTACAAAGACATAGGGTAGGAAATAGATTATCAGTATGCTTCCACAGCCCAGCCATCTATGGCTCACTTAAAGACACCATGCACTTGCTCCCTGGTTTACAATGCTTTGACTTATGACTTTGCAGTTTTGTTATAGTTTTGTTATAGTTTGGAGGTGATAGGCATTCAGCAGAAAGCGGACTTTGGATTTTCATCATTTCCTGGGCTAGTTATATGCAGCATGATAGTGTCTTCTGGTCATGGTCAGTGGCAGCGAGCCTTGTCTCCCAGTCTCAAGGGACCCTGAGGGAAAGGCCTTATCCACTCCACAGTGCATGCTTTGTGGAGTAGGAGATGAAACACACTTTTTATTATTTTCGATTTATGATAGGATTATTTATCAAGATGTAATCCCATCTAAGTAGACAGGTGTCTGTTTAGCAAATGGTTTTTAAAGTACACATTCAACTTTTGCATATGCTCCCCACTGTTATACAAAACAATGCCTTTTATCCTCCTATGCTTAATATGGTGCTCTATATGTGTAAAGCTAAAGGTTTATCCTGGATGAGAACATTTTGGGGCAGGTTGATAGCTCAGTTGGTAGAGTGCTTGCCTAGCATGCACAAAGCCCTGGGTTCAGTACCCAGCATGCATGAACCACACATGGTGGCACTGACCATAATCCTAGCACTTCACAGGTAGAGGCCGGAGGGTCAGAAGTTCAAGGCCATCCTCAGCTACACAGTCAGCTTGAGGCCTCCAGAGGCTACTGAGACCCTGCTCAAGAAAAAGAAAAAAAAAAGGATTTTTATTTTAGCTAGGATGGACTAGAATCTAAAATGACAGTGTAGACGTCAGCTCCTGAACAGAGCGCTATGAACACAAGTGGGTTCCTAAGATCTATGTCTAAACCCAAATGCAGCAAACGCCATTTAGACTAGTGAAGATACAATAATACTTTCAGAAACTGTTAAATGGAATGGTCACCATCCTTCTAAAATTAATGGCCCAGAATTTTATGCTTTTGTAGTTCTAGTTTTAAAAACTTACTGCATTTAATCAGTGTGTGTGTGTGTGTGTGTGTGTGTGTGTGTGTGTGTGTGTGTGTTTAGGCACACTATGGCACATGGTCAGAGGATAACTTGCAGGAGTTGGTTTTATCCTTCCACCATGTGGGACTTGGTCACTGAACTTGGGCCGTCAGGCTTGGTGGCAAGCGCCTTTACCTGCTGAGCCACCTTGCTGACCCCTAGTTCTTGATCTCCAACTTTGATGTCAGTTTCTTCTTGCTTTTTCCCTGTTCCCTCATGACCAATGTCCCTCATATGACCCAGAGAAACTGAGGGCTTCCCTGGGGAACTCATGCATCAAACTTCTTGTATAAACCATTCCAAGTGAGAAGATTCTCTTCTGGCCGCTCGCTCAGGCTTTCTTCTCCTCCTGTGAGGAATGGGGCCACAAATTCAGACCAGGTTTCGTGCTGACAGTCAGTGGTCTTCCTTACTGTCCATGCTGGCCAAACCTTGTTACTACTGGGGATCTGTAAACCATGATCGTATACAAAATATACCAAAGATAAATTATGTATCTATAGTCATTATCAGTTCAATACTTAGACAAGGTCACTTGTACATAGATATTCTGAGAAACAATGTCCTAGAAGCCCCCCCAGGAAGGAAAAGGGAACTTGGGCATTGTAAGAATATTGCTGAGCATCTGTTATTATGAAGTTAGTTGTTATGAAGCCCATTTTGAGTTAAGCTGAAGGAGCCACCCATCTTCACCATGTAATAGAGGTGCCGTGCAGCTGTGCCAGGGACAAGGGCCCCACTGATTCTAGAACATTGCACTCCACAGCTCAGGCGTCTTCAGTCTAGCACACACTTCCAGAGTACAGAGAAACAGTTTGGCTCCAGGTTGTTGGTAGGAAATGAGAATAGCACTTGCTTAGGTTAATCCCAAAGTGTAGCAGCTCCAACCAGAACAGAACACAAACTCTCCCGCGGTTCGGCTGTGGTTTTGAGCTGATTCAAAGAGGAATTTGCATAAACTGCAGGAAGGAGAAGAGGCAGCTCTGTCCTTGAAGGCTGTCGCCATTCACCATTCGAAGCACTGCGAGCTCCAGGCTGCTGTCACTGTCCTCCACTTCTTGTTTTCTTCTTCACCGTGGTAAATTCTGCTGATGATCAGTGGCGACTGCCTGTCACCAGAAACCCTGTCTCCCTCCTGTGAGCCCCTCTGCAGCTGGCTCAGTGGCTGGATGGCTGTGGCTTCTCAGCTCAGCTGGTTTGCAACTTCTCTGGTCAAACACCATTTCAAGCCTTTACTTCCCTATCTCCTCCCCCAAATGCTTAAGGTCTGCTTCCTTTAAGAAATGACTCCATAATTCACAGTAGCTCTGCCTTCCTGATTAAACCATCAGTATTTCATATGGAACTTACAGAGGAAACGGGCAGGGCAGAGATAACAAAGAGCCATTTACTTCCCAGAGCTGGAGAATAAGGATAAAATTGCAACTTGGCAAGCTGTGGCCATTTACTGGCCTGTATATTCACAGCTGAAAATCCAGGAGCTGAAGCATTCTTTGCTCAAAGTCCCCTTATAAATGCACTGCGTGGAGCAGAGAAGTGGCCCCACAGCCTCTGTCCCAGCCCTGGAAACACCAGGTGACACTGTATCCACAATCTCACTCAGCTCACTGAAGGAGAAAATGGGCAGGGTAGTAGCTCAAGTCCAGCTTCTAGTGCTGCTCTGACACCCTGAATAAGGCACTAACCTCTCAGAACTGCTCTTTCCCCTACAAGCAACCCTCATGCAACACTGGGTCAACCCCAAAAAAGACATGAAAGTAGAAGTGGGCTAGTTAGGAAGGAGGGGATCAGCAGAATTGGGGAGCAAGAGAGGGAAACTCAGGGGTGAATATGATAAAAATACATGTGTGACAATGTCAAAATGAATCCTAGCATTATGTATAATTAATATATGCTAATAAAAATTGTGCTGACTTTTATTTTATTGTATTTTATTTGGTCTTTTTTATTTTATTTCATTTTATTTATTTATTTATTTTTTGTCCTTTTGAGACAAGGTCTCCCTGGAGCCTCAGCTGTCCTGGAACTCACTCTGTAGACCAGGCTGGCCTTGAACTCACAAAGATCCGCCTGCCTCTGCCTCCTGAGTGCTAGGATTAAAGGCCTGTACCACCACGCCCTGCTTATTTGGCCTTTTTTAAAGACAGGGTTTCCCTCTAGCCCCAGCTGGCCTGGAACTCACTAAATAGACCAGGCTGACCTTGAACTCAAAGAGATCTGCCTGCCTCTGCTTCCCAAGTGCTGGAATGAAAGCTATGTAATACCACCCTTGGCTATGCTGACTTTTAAAAAGTGATCTTAAAAAAAAGTGATCTTAAGGAGAAGATTTCTGAGGTCCCATATGAAAAGCAAATTTATTGAAATTCACTAGTTTTCTGGCACAAAAGTAGAAACTGTATTCAACCAAAAGAATTTTGTCAAGTATAAGGGGAAGGGCTGATCCTCCTCAGACTTCACACAGGACAGTGCTCTCACCAATACCACATAAGGCACGTTCAGAATTGACTGCTGCTATCATCGAGTGGAGTGAATCTTACCTATCAGGAGTCCCTTCTTTCTCCTATTGGGTTTAATATCTTGACTTTGCTTATCAGTTCCAGAAATTTTATCTTCTTTAGAATATTTTTTGACATGGCCCATGTGATCTGGAGCTTCGGACAAAAATGTGAGGGAAGGGGACAGACTGGCACTTTCCAAATGAGGAGCTTTGTGAATGAGACATCCTGGATCATGAAGAGCCTCGAAGGACCTTGGAGATATCCCCCCTCTAACTTCAACCCTAACTCTGGGCCCTCAAGCTACTATCAGAATGGCTGCTTCCAAACACACAACAGGTGTCACCTACAGATTCTTGGGCTTCTATTTCCAGAGATGGGTCCATAGTCTGTCCTTGAATATGTGGTTTATAAAGATTTCTAGGTAATTCCATCATGTTGCTAGCTATGAAGATTAATATTCTAGGAAAATCTTCCAGGATTAAGTTATCATTGAAGACCTCTGACACTGGTAAAGTCAGAGTAAGCCCATCCCAGCCTCTCTACCACTGATTAGAGTGAAATCCCTAGGCAGAGTGCAAACACAGCTACCAGAAAAGCAAGCATGTGGCCATGAGCTGGCTGGTTGCTTTCCTCACCTTTATCTCCCAGCTGTGACATTGGAGCCCCCACCCTCAAAAGATGAGACACAACTTCTGATGAACCTGAACCCAGGCTGATCGTCTGCCAAAACAAAGAAAACTTAACTAGAAGTCCACTAGAAGATTTTCACAGGACTCATAGATTCCATAACATAATATTCAAAATTATTATGTATAATTGGAAATTAGATTATAAAAAGGAAAATCTGCCCAGTTCTTAAGGGAAGATAATCAACATATGCCAAATTGAATTATAAAAAAATTTTAAGTGACTGTTATAATTAGTCATGCCTCATGAAGTAAAGATGAATTCTCTTGAAGTGAATGGAAATAAACATTCTTATTAAAATAATAAAAACTATAAGAAATGAACAGTGGAAATTTTAGACTTTAAAATATAGTACCTGTTCTAGTTTACTTCTCTATTGCTGTGATAAAACAGAGACCAAAAAAGAAAAACAAAACCGAGACGGAAGGTGATGGTGGTGTACACCTTTAATCCCAGCACCTGGGAGGCAGATCTCTGTGAGTTCAAGGCCAGCCTGGTCTACGTAGTGAATTCCAGGGCAGTTGTGGCTAAAGGGAGACCCTGTCTCAAAAAGACCAAAAAGAGAGAGAGAGAAAGAGAAAGAAATACAATCAGGTATAGACGTATCCACCTTTAACCCCAGCACTTGGGAGGCAGAGGTAGGACGATCTCTGTGAGTTCGAGGCCAGCCTGGTCTACACAGTGAGGTCATGTGGGGCTATAGAAGGATCTTGTCTCAGAAAGACCAAAAAATTAAAAAATTAAAAAAATGAAATGCCAGACTGGGGAAAATATCAAAAATCATGTATCTGGCAAGGGACCTGAATTCGGGCTCTTAAAAACAACAAAAAAAAATTCAACAGTAAGAAAACAACACAGTGTTTTAAAATGGAGTTACTTCATTAAAGGGAGAGAGACCATGGCAAGAAGTATGTGAAAATGTGTGCACGTCATTATTGCTGTGAAAACATAAACTCAAATTCTACTGAAATGCCGTTACATAAATATTAGAACAATTAAAATTTAAGAAGCAAACAAACTGCCCCCACCAAGTACTAGTGAGACTGCGGAAGCTGGAGCCCTCACACAGGGCTGGTGGGGGCGCCCTCCGCTGGACAGCTCACATGGTGTGGGTAGAGATGCGGAGACTCTGGAAAGTGATGAGCAGTTTCTTGTGAAGCTCAACGCTGATTTACCCTGGTATCCAGAATATCTACATTGGCATTGCCTTTACAAAATGAAGACTTAGGGCTGGAGAGATGGTTCCGCAGTTAAGAGCACTGCCTGCTCTTGCAGAGGACTGGGTTTGGTTCCCAGCACCACATGGCAGCTAACAACCATCTGTACCTAGTTCCAGGGGATGGGATGCTGTCTTCTGGCCTCCATAGGCATTGTACACACATGGGACACTAACATCATGCAGCCAAAACTCTCATATATGTAAATTAAGAAAACAATTAAAATTTTTTAAAGAAAAATGAAGAGTTGGGCTTTTGTTCTGAGACTTGGGGAAATTTTCAGTCATTCGTGGTCCAAATATTTCCCACCTTCCTCCCCCTCGTGTCCTCACTGCGTGGACCCACATCTCCGCTGGCGAACTCACAGTCTTCAGTTATTCTGTTCCACTGATTTCCAGCTTTATCCTCTTTGCTCTTGAGTTTGGGGGGTTTCCCGAAGCCATGAGATTCTCTCCTTGCTGTGTCCTGACTACCAATGGTCCCGTCAAAAATAATCTCCATTGTATAAAAGGGTCGGTTCCCTATCTGACTCTTAGAGCTTCTGTCTCTGCTTACATTACCGACCTGCCCTTGCAAGTTGTTTTTGTTTTCACTAGAACTCTTTCAATAGGAATCACAGGAGTTTTAAATCCCTAGGGCGATCATTCTAGTATACCTGCTAAATGCCAGCCTGTGCATGACACTTGATCCGTCTCTTCAAGTCTGGTGTTTTGCCTGTGAATATGTCTTATCATTTAAAAAATATTGATTTATTTCATGTATATGAGTGTTATGCCTGCATACATGTAAGTGCACCTGTGTCATGCAATACCTATGGAGGTCAGAAGTGGGTGTTGGATCCCCTGGAACTGGAGCTATGGATGATTGTTAGCCACCATGTGAGTGCTGGTAGTTGAACCAGGGTCTTCTGCAAGAGGGCTGACTAGTGCTCTTAATCACTGAGCCATTTCTCCAGCCTCTGTTTTTAATTCTGGAATTGAAGTGGGTTTGGTTTTTTGTTGCTTTTGGTGACGGTTAATCTCTCTACCTGTCTTACCAATTTTGGGGCAGTAGCTTTTCCTGAGATCTCAAGTTGATGTATAGTGAGTTGATAATTTCAAGTTCCTCGGCTGTTTACCTTCAGCTTTTTACATGGTATTGGGATGTAGTGGCAGTTTCCAAGTTCCTTAAATGTCAGGCTAGAAGACCAATGACACAGTGACAGATTCATACACTCAAATTCTATTCAGCAATAAAAAGCCACATATCATGAACCAGTTAACAGCATGGATGAACCTCAAATGTACTCTGCTAGCTGGAAGAAATCTGACCCAAATGATGAGCTCTTGTGTCATTTCATTCATAGGACAATCTGGAAAAGGCTAAACAAAGGAAGGGAGAGCAGATCAGCAGCAGCAAGAAGAGTAGATGGGATTATAAAGGGAAACGGGATGGTTAGGGCTATATCAGCCCAGGCTCTCTCGAGGAACAGAGCTGACTGAATGAATGAATATATATTAAAAGCAGATTCATTAGATTGGCTGATGTGATACAGTCTGGGCAGTCTATCCATAGCTGTCTCACACTGGAGAGGCCAAGAGTCTGGACATTCCTCAGTCCATGAGGCTGGCTGCCTCAGTAGTCCCAATCCAGCATGGGAGGTCTGGAGAATTCTTGGGTTGTTGCTGGTCTTCAGTCTATGCTGAAAGCCCAGTGAAGCTGGTTCTAGTATCAGTGAAGGAATGCAGCAGTGGCCGCAGCAGGACAGACGAGGTTGCCAGCAAATCGAAGAAAGGCAGGCAGGCAGAAAGAACAATTAATTCCTTCCTCCATCACTCCTTATCTGCTTTTCAAGTGCTTCCCATACTTGGGGGGTGTCTTCTCACTTTAGATCATCACTTAATCAAGAAAACCCCTCACAGCAGCACCCAGCAGCTGGCTTTTCAGTTGATTCTAGATCCAATGAAACTGAAAAGCAAGATTAACCATCCTGAGGATGGTGGTAGTCAGGAAGCCTAGGCATGTGTTAAACTCATAAATCTGTACAGCAGAAGCACATCTAGGTGGATATGTTCTTCAAATTGTCATTGTGCTACCCCATCTGGATGTTCAAGACCTGAAGGTTTCCTATGACAAAGATCATCCATCTCATTAAGACAGATCTTTGACATCGTAGGGTGCCATGCTACCCTTCCTTTCATCCTCAGGCAGGTAGGAGCCACCACACTGCCCTTCCACAGCATGGCGGATCAATGATTGTGGTTTCTGTCTCTGCTACAGAGGGGAAAGTGAAGCCTTACTCTGTGTTTTAGTTTCCTTTCAATTGCTGTGACAAATCACTCTGACCAATACCAACTTGGGGAGGAAAGGCTTTATTTGGCTCACATCTCCTGGGTCACTGTCCATCACTGAGGGAGCCCAACATAGGAACTCAGGGCAGGAACCTGGAGGCAGGAGCGGAAGTCCAGGCCATGGAGGAGCACTGCTTACTGGCTTGCTCCCCTGGCCCATGCTCAACCTGCTTTCTTATACAAACACAGTACAATCTGCCCAGTGGCGGCACTGCCGACAGTGGGCTGCCCCCCGCCCATATCACTCAACAATCAAGAAAATAACCCCACAGACATGGCCACAGGCCAGTCCAATGAGGGAATGGGGGCAATTTCCTAACTGAGGCTCCCTCAGCCCAGGTGTGTCAAGTTGACACTAATGCTATCCAGCACAGTCTGTGAGATAACTCATTCTACTCTTACTGGTTTTAGTTGTTTTTTCATTAATAGATTCCTTCTTTAGATAGGCCAGCTCATTAAATATTTGAAATTTTTTCTGTAGGTTTTCACATTCCCAACATCACTAGCTTGCCTTCTCTGAATATATGTCTGGTTCTTGGCCTGTTTCTTACATGACAGGGATTTAAGAATAACAGTCCTCAGAACACGACCTTCATTCTCAATATTTCTTTTCAGTCACCATAATAGAACACGATATTTAATTTTCAATTGCTTAGAATTTTCAGGAACAAGCTTTGTTATTGAATGGAATCCCCTGATTTCTGTCTTCACACATCAGGCAAAGTATTCATCAGGAAATCTTTCTCTGTGGATTGCCGACATTGTCGTCAAGTTTTGTGGTCAGCCTGTACCAGCTCTCTAACTTCTAAGAATTCTTGGAACACTTTGAAATTCTACCAGTGGGAGACAACCCACAAGAAGGAATTCATAGACTTGAAATATCACCCCAAATGCTACTATTACACGACTTGACTTCTACAAGCACAGATCAGCATCTATAAAAGGATCGACATCTATAAAAAGATCTGCGGTGTCACAGTCCATGCTCAGCTTCTTTCCAGCACTACGTTACTATGATGGCTCTGACCATGTACTCTCAAATACTACTGAGGCAGAATCTTCCTATCTTCAAGGAAATAGGAGGCCTTGCTTCTGTTCCAGGGACTCTCAGAACAGTGCTCCCCACTCACAAAGCTCCTCACCGTCCCCATAGTAACATGGGGTGCTGCTAGATGACAAACAACATATATACTCAGTAAGAAACACATTAGAGTAAATCCTTTGGCCTATGACACCATATACAGCACGCGAATTCCCAAGTCAAAGAAATATAAATAAAACAAGCCTGTGAGTATGGCTCGAACTTGTAATCCTAGGATTTAGGAGGCTGAGGCAGAACTTTATTAAATTCAAAGCCAGCTGGGCTACATAGTGAGTCTGAGGTAAGTCTAGGTTACAGAGCAAGACCCTGTCTCAAAACCAAAAACAAAGCAACAAAATAAGGGCTGGAGATGTGGCTTAGTCAGAAGGGTGCCCGCCTGGAAGGCAGGAGACCCTGGGTTTGATCCCTAGTACCACAAGCATGGAGAGATGGTGGAACATACCTGAAATCCAGAAGGTCAAGGTCACCTTCATCTACAGAGTGAATTCTAGACCTGTCTGGCTACATGAGGCCTGTATCCACAAAGAAAACAACAAAACAAAAGAAAGAACTATTCGTATAGGCTAGAAAGAAATTTCTGGGTGATATTTCTGCTAAAGTTACATAAAAGTAGAATTTTACTTAAATAGGTTTTCTGAAAATGGACCGCTTTGTGGTGTTCTGCAAAAGACACTCAAGAGAATGAGAAGACAAGCCATAGGCTAGGAGGAAATACTTATAAAATGTTTATCTGATGAAAGACTGATGTCCAAATTATACAAAGAACTCCTAACATGCAGCAATAAAAAATAACAAGCAACCCAATTTTAAAAATGGACAAAAGACCATAACAGATACTTCACCAAAGATGTAGAAGGGAGCAAACCAGCATATGACAAGAAGCTCATCAGTCACTGGACAGTGCAGACTAAATGGAGATCCACTACAAGGCAGTTAGAATGGACACCACCAAATGCTAGTGAGGATATCAGGCAGCAGCATCTTTTATTGATGATGGGAAGGCAAAATGGTGCAGCCATTTGGAAGACAGTTGGCAGCTTCTTACTGAACTAAATAGAGCATACTTTTACCATATGATCCAGTAACTGAGTTCCTTTATATTTATCCAAATGAGATATGTCCACACAAAAACTTATGGCCACACATAATTCACAATAATGTTTATAGCAATTTTTCTCATAATTGCCAAAACATGAAAGCAGTCAAGATGTCCTGCAGTAGTTAATCAGTAGTTAATGGACAAATAATCTGTAGAACATTCAGAGAATGAAACACTATTCAATATTTCAAAGAAATAAGCTATCAAACCAAGAGAAGGCTCAGGGAACACTAAGTGTGCCTTACTACGTGAAGGAGGCCAACCTCCTTGGAAAAGCTATGCATTGTGAGACCAACTGTGTGACATTCAGGGAGAGGAGAAGCCGAAGCCGTGATGACAGTCCAAAGGTCAGTGATTGCTGCAGGTTGCCGAGAGAGGGCGAGGTTAATGGAAGACAAAGGGCTTTAAGTTTAGTAAAATCTTCCTATATGGTTAAAATTTTTATTTATTATTTATTTATTTATTTATTTATTTATTTATTTATTTATTTATTTTTAATTTTATGTGTATGAGTGTTTTCCCTGCATTTCTCTATAAGTGCACCCCTGTCGTGCAGAGCCCTTGGAGGACAGGAAAGTGCATAGCTCCCTGGAACTGGAGTTATGGACTGTTGTTAGCTGCCATGTAGGTTCTAGGATTCAAACCTGGGTCTTCTGCAAGAGCAGCCAGTGTTTTCTCCAGCCTGAGAAAGCGTTTCTTAAGCGACTCTGCCAACTACTCTAGGGGAAGAATTTGTATACCTTTATTTGTACATGGAGTAGTTAGATGGAATTTTGAACTTATCTTCCTTTCAGCCATTAGGTGTTGGGATTCAAACCCAGGCCTTCTGTAAGAACAGCCAGTGCTCTTAACTGCTGAAGCATCTCTACATCCCCCATGATTTTATAATAGTGGGCACATACTCTACATTTTCTCCAAACCCATGGAATGAACACTAAGGATGAACAGTAATCTATATCTATCTATCTATCTATCTATCTATCTATCTATCTATCTATCTATCCATCCATCTATCCATGATCTATCTATCTATCTATCTATCTATCTATCTATCTATCTCATCTATCCATCTATCCATCATCTATCTATCAATCTATCTCATCTATCCATCCATCTATCTATCCATCATCTATCTATCTATCCATCTATCTATCTATCTATCTATCTATCTATCTATCTATCTATCTATCTCATCTATCCATCTATCTATCCATCATCTATCTATCTCATCTATCTATCTCATCTATCTATCTCATCTATCTATCTATCTATCTATCTATCTATCTATCTATCTATCTATCTCATCCATCCATCCATCCATCCATCCATCCATCCATCCATCCATCCGGCTAGCTAGCTAGCTATCATTGGTAGGCTACATTGCTATGTAGCCCAGGCTCACCTGAAACTCACTATGTAGACTGCACTGACATGGAAAATATGGCAATCCTCCTGTGTCTACTTTCCAATGCTCAGATTACAGGCATGAGCCCTGACACCCAGCTTAGATAAACTAGTTTTTTTTTTTAATTTTTTATTTATTTCTGTATGTGTATGAATGTACTGTCTGCATGCAAGTTTGTGCACCTGTGTTGTGCAATGCTGCGGAGGTCAGAAGAGGGTCTCGGATTCCCTTGGAACTGGAGTTCTCCTGGAATTGGAGTTTCAGACGGTTCTCGGCCGCCATGTGGGTGCTGGGGATCGAACCCGGGTCCTCTGCAAGAGCGGTCGGCGCTCTTAACCGCTAGGCCATCTCTCCAGCCCCAAACTAGTCTTTCTAAAGCCTTTCTTCTCCTCCAAGCTTTCAAACTTTAAAGAAGAGCCCCATCTTGGCAATAAGTGAAGTTCCTGTTTGTCAATTGCTCTTTCTTCTGTTTTTATTTCACTCCATATCAAGTGCTCCCACTCCAGAAAATATCGACCTGTTCTAATACCCCAATTTTATTAAATTTTCATTAATAGAGCCATAGAAAGAAATATATTTTTTTCTTGACCATATAGACTAAGTGCTCTTGTTGAGAAAGGGCCAATCACACTCAAAGGGAAATAAGGGTTATTTGCTTAACTAGAAAATAAGAATCAGCTGGGTGTGGTAGCACACGCCTTTAATCCTAGCACTTGGGAGGCAGAGACAGGCGGATATCTGTGAGTTCAAGGCCAGCCTGGTCTACAGAGTGAGTTCCAGGACAGCTAGAACTACAGGGAGACCCTGTCTCAAAAAACAAACAAACAAACAAACAAACAAACAAACAAACAAACAAACGCAAAGAAAATATGAATCAGCAGACTACAGACTTAGAGGAAGTTGTACATGTTTGTTCCCGTAGCTTGGATATCACACAGGTAAGGAATCTAGAAAGCAGGCAGAGTTCATAGCAAAACCATGACTAGAAACCTGTAACTGAAGGGCTTAGGGATAGAGCACTGGCCTAGCATGTGCAAGACTCTGGGTCCCATACTCCACACTGATTAGTAAATCAAACTATGCGTTCCAGTCTAGGGTTATTCCCACTAGTAGCACAGCACAAATCTTTCAGTAAAGCCAGTAAGCGACTTCCAACTGTCGTAAGAGTGCATTGATCATTATTTTAACAATTTTTTTTTTTTGGTCTTTTCGAGACAGGGTCTCCCTGTAGCCCCAGCTGTCTTGGAACTTGCTCTGTAGACCAGTCTGGCTTTGAACTAACAAAGATCCACCTGCCTCTGCCTTATTTTAACAATTTAAATGAGGTGACGTGACGACACCTGCATTTGTGCAGCCTCAGTTGCTGCTAGTTTTAGATATGGTAGGAATTTCACTCCTTCAAAATCTCTCAAAATTGAACCTGCAAGATAGCTCAGTGGGCAAGGGTGTTTGTTCCACAGCCTTAGGATCTGAATGTAATCTCTGGATCCTACATGATGATTGAAGGAGAGAATTCACTTACAAAAGTCCTCTGACCTCCTACATGCACCATGGCACACATACAGCCAAACACGCATGACATATAACACACACACACACACACATACGCACACACGTTAAAAAACTTAAAAATCTCTCAATATCATTCCGTTATATGAGTACATTTATTGTGCTCTTCACTTTGACACCAAGTCCTCCCTGTAGCCCAAGCTGGCCTTGGATTCCTGATCCTCATGCTTTGGCCTCTTGACTGCTGGGAATGTGACCTGGGGACTCTCAGATCACTAAGGCTCTCCTTGCACATCATCTAATGAGCCAAAGGCTAGTGATCACAAAGTTCCCCACAATGTGGAGGGAATATGCTGCAGAGCTAGCGCTGGGCCTGGCACATCCTACCTGGAAAGGGGAGGTGAGGCGGTCCTATGAAGAGGCATCATGTGAGCTGCTTCCCGAAGGATGAAGAAGATTCCATGAGGGAGGAGGGGAGGTGGAGGGCATTCCAGGCAGGGCACGGAGCATGAGCAAAGCGGAGAGGCATGAAAGTCCTGGCTATTTTTGGAGAAGAGCGATTAGAGTGGAGAGGCGGGAGATAGGGTAAAGGAAGAGCTGAGGAGGAGTTGGAACATTAATGTGGACTAAGATGAAGAAACTCAGTGCCATGACAAAGTTTTGAACATGATCTCATAGCAATGGGCTCTAGCAGAGGTCTTCCAGCTAAGGGTGCAGCCATCAGAGCCAGGTGTGACGGAGGTGGGGCAGTGTGGGTCAGGGCTTCTGGAAAAGTCCAGAAAGACATCTGAATGAGGGCAGGGGTGGGCCACAAGAACAGGAAGGAGAATGACCCCCAAAGACCCTGGACATTCGCTTTTGACACAGGTGACCAGTCATAAAGTATCTATTCCATCCTTGAAATGTCTCCTAAGACAAGCCCACGGATTCTCTTCTAAACATCTCAGTTGATTTGCCTTGTCAGTTTACTAGCCTGTGGTACCTGCGTCAAGGACTGTGCTACCCCAGGGTGCTCCTAGAGGCTTTGTCCTGGCTGAACAACACATGTAGGAACAGCCTCTACTGAGCCTGAGGGACTAACCCTTGGTGAAGCTGCTTCAACTTTTGCTGTACAGGTGCTCAGACCCCGAGTTCTTCCTGCCATCTGTATAATGGCACAGGTTATGAAATGTTCCATCAATGCCTGGGCTTTGGGGTGATAGACCTGAGTTCAAGTCTTGACATTACCATTTCCTGGCACTGTGATTGAAACTCTCAAGCCAGCTTTTTCATCCATTAAAAAGGGAGTAAACACATCTATATTCTCCCTCTGGTCCAAGGGAAGCAAAGGTAGAACTGCACGGTGAGCTGTGCTGAGGGCTACATAGGGAATGCTGTTGTCATGGCAAGCAAGGTTGGCCACAGCGTCAGGGGAACCAATTAAAATGGATCTGGATGATGAGACTATGTGAGCTGTTTGCTTTGTTCAGTCTATTTCGCTTTAGTGAAGATGACAATATTCTTTCCTCTGCTTAGGAAGAAAGATCCATCCTGATGCACTTCAGTGCTCCTCTGCCCAGACAGGAAACAGGACTAGAAGCAACCTTTGAAAGGTAGGTTAGAGTTAATTCTCTTTTTTTGAAATAAGAACCAAAAACAAATGTCAGACCACTGGTGCATAGAAATAGTAAAAAGCGCTAGTTATTCCAAGAATGTGGCTGACGTTGAATACATTATGGTCCAATTATGTTTCTTTTCAGCAAGGTTTGGAGGAGCAGATGGAAGAAGAGATGCCTAGCCTTGAAAATTCCTCTATAAAATATTCCTCCTTTTGTGTGGCACATGTTCAGAGCAGTGATTTCTAAAGTCAGGCATGGAAGGCAGCAATCTAGGGAATGTGAGATAATAGAGTCTGAGAAAATAATAATAGAAATTTTTATTATACTTTCCCTCTTTAGTGCATAGTTTTAATGTGATTTATAATATATATGTTATAGAAATGCATTCATAATTTACATGTATAACATATGTTTATAAATATGAATGTGTACCTGTGTGTTGTTCAAAAATGTTTGCTGAAGGAACTACGCTCAAACTTGGGGACCATTGTTGTAAATAGATTTGGGGATCGAATCTGGGTTTGAACTTCTTTGTCACCTTTGTGATGTGTGCTTTCTAGTTTTAAACTATTCCAGGATCACAGAAGAGACGAAGAAGTGGATTTTAGTTCTAATGCTGCCACTGACTCAAGGCTGTGGTTGAGGATGTTTTAAGAAGCTGTATCTGGAGCTAGAGAGATGGTTCAGTGGTTAAGAGCACTGGCTGCTCTTGCAGGGGACCCAGGTTCAATTCCCAGCACTCACATGGCGGCTGATAACCATCCATAACTCCAGTTCCAGGGGATCTGATGCCCTCTTCTGGCCTCTGTGAGCATTGTAAAACATGAGTGCACTTACATACATGCAAGCAATACACTCAAACAGATAAAATAAAAATAAAAATTTTTTTGATTTAAAAAAGAAGTTGCAGCTGTCTTATTCAAACAATTGGAGGAAAAACACCTTCTCAGCAAAGTTGTTGTGAAGATGAAAAAAGGACTTTACAGTATGGCGTTCTTTCCTTTCTGATTATAAGTATAAAGACAATGCTTAAGGCACCTGGTTTTAGATGGGTCTTGTAGTCTCGTCACTCTTTCCTGGTCTCCTGTTTACCTACCACTGAGTGAGCCTTCAGCTACTCAGCGTTGATCAGGCACCTGCTATATGAGTCAGGGATACGTCACAGGATTTGCCCTCCATAGTGCCCTAAACAGGATTTGGAATCTTCTTCATTTTTCACACAAAGAAATGCTAGCAAATTCTACCCAGAAAAACCTTCTATGGTGGCAAGCTTTTTAATGTCTGTGCTCTCCACTGCGTAGGCACTGGGCACCTGGCCATTGAGCACCTGCAAATGTGACTATTGGGTACTTAGTTGAATAGCAGAGTCTCAACACTGCCAGCAGTCTATGGCTCCAGGAAGAAGTTTAATAGGAAACAAATCAGAAGTAATATTTAACAGAGTACAGGATTAAAGAATTCCAGAAAGTAGAACGCTGTGGATCCCCAGAAGAAGGAGAGCTGAACACATGTAGCAGAGCCCTGTGAGGAGGGGAGGGCTGCTCTGGGGGCACCCCAAATGTACAATTGTGGAAGCATGGAGGGAGGGTGGCTGTGGACATTCACAAGACAAAAAGGAGATGGATCCAGGACTAGCAGCCTCCTGAACATACAACCAGCAAGCACAAATAGATTTGAAAAACTAGCACCATGGAGAACACCACAACAAATGGCCCAAAGAGCTAATAACCAAGAAAATAAAATTAATAGAGCACACAGAAGACATCCTCTGAATTGATGTCATTAATGTCTTTGTAGAGATTCAAGATTCTGTGTTATTCATAATGTAAGAATAAGCTGTGTTTGAGTTTGCTTTCTGTTACTGTGAGAATGATGCTGACCAAAATCAACTTGGGGAGGAAAAAAATAGTTTCTTCTTACACTTTACAATCCATCATCACAGGAATCTAAAGCAGGGACTCAAGGCAAGAGCTTGAAGCAGAGACCATGAAGGAATGCTACTTACTGGCTTACTTGCCCTGACATGCTCAGTTACCTTTCTATGCTGAGAGTTTTCCTGGCTTGATCTGGTACAGCTCTCGTGCACACAGTCCCAGTGACAGCGAGTTCACACGTGCAGTGTGCTACCATGCCCAGAAAACACTGTTTGGCTAGAGGCATCTGCTCACTGTGGCTCATATAATCTTTCTATCCCCTCTTCTGGGATGAAGCCTGAGCTTTGGAGAAAAGTATATAATACGATGAGGTGTTTAGATTTGACCACTACACAGTCATTCTCAACCTCTGATCCTCCTGCTTCCAGCTCCCAAATGCTACAACTGTATGCATGCACCAATACTGCTGGTTTATGCAATACTGGCCCTTGAACCTGGGCCTTCCTGTACGCTAGGCAAGCACTTTATCAAGTGAACATGTTCCACTGACCCTGCATGATTTTAAAAGCTCTGTCCTGCTACAAGAATTCTGAAGATCCCTTAACCTTCCAGGGCATAGCATCATTGCCTTGAACATGCCATGCTCTTTTCCATGAAAACAGGCCAAGTATATTTCATATAAAGCAAAGCCAGATCTGTCCTTCTGAAATTACCATAAGCCTCAGTCTAGACCATGAAACATTCTGTCAATGAATGGTCTCAATGGTACGTAACTGAAGACCTCAGATGATTGATTTGAAGGGCTGCTTTTGGTAAACCTCCTGCTTGGGGGTTGACTATACCTAAACTCAATATCCAGCCAACATAAGTGAAAAGTACCTTGGCTTATGGAACAAATAACTTAATTCCCATCTAGAACCTACCATTGGCTGGGTTATTGCCTTGGTTTCCCCATCCATACCACAATGAATTTGTGTTTCAATCTCTGAGCTTCTTCTCCACTATTAAATTCTATGAGTAGTTGGCTGGGTGTGATGGCACAGGCCTTTAATCCCAGCAGAGGCAGGTAGATCTCTGTGAGTTCAAGGTCAGCTGGGGCTACAGGGAGACCCTGGGTCAAAAAGACCAAAAAAAAAAAAAAAAAGTCTATGATTAATAATACTCTGCAGTGCTTGATCAAGACCACGTTGTATGCACTCCAGGTAGAGAAATTGTATAGTGCCAAGAAAATGGAGCCTGTGGAGACTTCTCAAGACTCGCCAAAAACACAATGTTATGATGATTAAAAAATGTACTGCTGGGTTAATTTTTTTGATCGGGTCTTATTATAAAGCCATGGCTAGCCTGGTACTATGTAGGCCAGGCTGGCTTTGAACTTGCAGCAGTTCTGCTCCCACCTCTCCTGTGCTGGGGACAGAGCCCCACCATCATTCTCGACTTCAGCTGGGTCAAATTCTTATGATGAAAAAGACGATGAGCGAAGTAACCCAAAACTTGAGAGAGAACTTGTCTTCATCTGAGAAGCAGGTTTCTGTTAGCTGACACCAAGCCCTCCTCCTCCACAAGCTTCCTTGAAGAGATTAGCTAAGTGTCGCTCCAGACCCTCATCACTCTTATTTTTAGCTCCTGAGTTCTCACGAGTGTGGTGACCTGGGTCTCAGAATTCCAGAAGGCTCCCAGGCACGGCTCATGATTCACTTGCAGGTGGTACCCTGCACTGATTTCCAGGACAGGCATGTGGGGTGGGTGGGGCTTCAGAAGTGATTTTAACTATAAAACCCATTGCTCGTCCTCTAGGTCCAAACCCTTGATCAGGAATCGCACACTTCACACATGGACCCCTTGGTAACACAGGCAAATGGCAATTAAAATAGAACCCGACTGATATTGTTCTCCAAGAGCCTCCCAGCTGGCGTGGGGGGGGGGCAGAGCTAAGGGCTTTGGTCACAGGCTATTTTCAGCCTCTGATAGCAGATGTGTTGTCTTATTCACCCCCACCCCCCACCCCAGCCTCCCTCCTGCCCTTCCCTCAGCAAGCCAAGGCTGGTGACAGCCTCCACATATTTAAAGAGGACGAGAGTCCCCCTTACTCACTTGAGCGGACAGAGACCACACAGGCAGGTGAGTGGAATGAAGCAGCCTAGTAGGTTGGGGGTGGCTGGCTGGGTGGCAGGTTGGGACTCCCAGGACTCTGTAGAATGGAGTTGTATTTTATACCCAAGTACCAGCACCCACTCTGGCTATGTGTCAAGTCATATACTCTATCATCATATGAATCTAGCAGTTGTTTTTACAATTCCTAAAAGCATGGTTAATATTTGGAGGTTCTGAGACTAGAGGTGTGGCTCAGTCAGCTGTAGAGCCCCTGCTCAGCATGTGTGAGTAGCTTGGTTTTATTTCCTCACATAAAAAAAAAAAAAAAAGATTGTGGAGGTCAAGGAAAACTTGCAGGCAGAGATACAAGCACGGGCTCAACCTGGGTGTAAAAGTGCAGTCACAGGGGAACAGTTCCTGTCCCAAGATGGGAGGCAGGAAAGCAGAGGGTGGCAGAGACCACTGGACCACTGGCCAACAGACCTACACTATAGTCTCAGCAGCACCACCAGAGTAGTGGGTGAAGGACTTAGGAAGTCCCTGCCACTTTTCCTTCCAGGGTTTGGTACAAATATCCAGAGGTTTTTCTTAACTCTAAAGTACTCCAGTTACAAGGCAGGTTTTCATAGATCCAATGTCACAGAAGAGTCCTTCCCAGGCTTCAATGGTGAGGAACCGTGCAGGTCAGAAGATGTGGGTGGATGGCTGAGATTTCAGTTTAAATAGATGTTATACACCAAAGATGTTCAGCAACAGGCATACTTTTAATCATTTAAAATTAATCAAAACTGGCCCTGGAAAAAAAGACACTTTGATGTTGAAATCCATTAAAAGCGCTTATTTAAAGGGAGGGTTAATTCCCACCTGCAGCGAGGGGCACCTCCCAGTTTGCTCTGGGCCTCAGTCAAGCGCTCCTTTTAACATCCAGCCAATGCTGGGCCTGGCTGACTGGAGGGGAGAAGCGTTTTTAAGCAGTGGCCTGGGTGGAAATGCTGTGGCAGATCAAAGCCACCACTTCTGATTTCTCCTCTTGGCCTGAGTCAGGGAGGAGCTAGACACTGGGAGGCTTGTCTAGTTGCAGCACAGTGCACTGCCAGTTAATGAGCGATATGGACTGTCTCCTGTCCCAGGGCTGAGACAGACAAGGCAGCGCTGTGCAGGCAAAGGCGGGCGAGTGCCACATGAAGGGTAGTGAAAGGCTGGGAGTCTGTGTCCTTGGTTTACCTTTGGGATGGAGCGTCAAGGTAAATGAAATGATGTGAAATGAACATGCTGCACTGTTCTCCACAAAACCAGACAAAGGGCATCTTATACAAAGGGCATCTTATACAACGCAATGCCATTGGCCATGTCTATGAAATCAGCAGGCTCCTGATTTCAAAATATTCCATTATTCAAATGCTTCGTTACAATGTATGTAGAACTGCTTTCCTGAGCCAGAAAACGTGGCCTTTCCTGCTTTCACTTTGGTTTGTTTCTGAACAATTTGCTCACTGGTGGTAACTCTGTTAGAAGGAGGTACGGCTGAGACAAGGCTTGGTGTCTGCTCACAAGCTGGGAAGATAGGTCCTCTGTAGTCTAGACACATCAGCCATCATCAGAGGTAGGAGAGCCCAGTGAGCAGGTGAGAGGCAGCATGGAAGCAGGGTAAGGGAAGCAAGCAGCAACATTCGACAGGCCAACAACAGCCCTTCCCAGGAAATGGAGCTAGACTCTTGGTAGACACAGGTTCTTGGAAACCAAGAGACAAAAAACAAAGAACAGTTCAAATTCCAGGTCTGAATAGATGAAAGATGACCACCTGCCTCGAGGGATTGGCGAGAGTTGGATGAGATAAAGCATAGGAAAGTACTCTGGAAGCTTAATAAAAGGGTATGAATGGGGGGGGGGGGTCTTTCATTAGGGCATGGACTCTTCTCTGGGTTAGGGAGCTGTGAAGTATAGGGTGATGGTAAAAGTCCAGAAGTCAGAGTGGCTAACAAGCTGACCAGGGGTGAAAAGATGATTAATGTGTTTGACAAGAGAATACATTAGGAAATACAACTCCAGGCAGGCAGCCTTCCAGTCACGCACATGCTACTCAGATGTCTGTGGATACTGTACGTAGGGCTGGGCTTCGTGCCCAAAGAGAAACATAAAACCTACCTGTGTGAAAAACAGCGTTCCTCCCCAGGAAGGAGGCAGCTCGGCAGGCTGGGGTTGTCCAGGGCTGTGAAGGAGCCATGCAGAGGCCCTCCTCCAGTGTGTTGGTCATGACTCAGTGGTTGCTTATCTGCATGGAAAGTTCTGGACATGTCATTCTTCAGAGGAAAATACTAGGGTACAGAGAGCATAGCAATCTCACAGAGCCAAACAGCCAGAAAGCGGCAGAGCCCGGGAGCGCAGGGAGAGCCTGCTGTGGTCCAGAAGCATGAAGGTGGGGCAGAACCAGGAGGGACTTCCAAGGTCAGAGGTCAGCCATCTGCAGACAGCTGTGGACATGCCCTACAGTCTTCTTCTCACGCATGTCTACCGGGCCTGAAAGCCAGTCCTCGTGATGCTTTCTAAGCAGATGGACTCCAAGGCTTTGTCAAAGGATCAGTGGTGAAGAGATACCCTACATGCATCTGGCGTATAAAGGAAGCCACTGCCCTTGATTGGCCAGTCCAGGAGCAAGAGTGTCTTCCGCAGGCCACAGGGACTCTGTGTTTGGGCATGTCACCTCCCTCCCAAGCCCCAGCGGCTTGCACGAAAACCCCAGAGGCAGGGCAGGCCCAGGCCAGGTCTGCTGTGCCGTGTGATTCACAGTCAGTGGTATAGACGACGTGAGCTGGGAGCTGCCTCTCCTCCTGGACTGGCCACATCTGGCTGACAAACTCTCAAAGCTGGAAACAAGGGCCTTGTTTGTTTTGCAAAAGCAGATTATTTATATAGAAAACTGGAGAGCAAACAATACCACCATCAATCATCTTAATAGCGAAAGTAACAAAACGCACTGGCTCCCTTGTGTGCCAAGAATTGATAGAGTGCAATAACTATTGTCTTTTTGCCTTCTGGAATAGCGAGTGAGGGCCGTGCCCAAGAATCTGAGCCACGTGCTCCAGCTGTCACTCTGAATGTTCTGAATCGGCTTTGGCTCTTCCCAAACCCATGCCTTGTCACAACGCTGTACTCTTTTTCTTACTGCATTAAGGGAAGAGAGTGCTTGAGAGGGACCTCCACTAAGCATTTCTGCAGAGCGCTTTCATCGCTGTTCAGGTCCTTCAATCAGTCTCAAGACTTGAAGGACCCTCAAAGGGGCTTCACCAAATCGCAACCACTTAGATATCCATCCTCACAGGAGTGGAAAATCAATACTGAGAGAGACCCTTCCAGCTCCAGAGGATCCTCCCCATGCTTCAACTCTAGGCACACAGGAAGTCCCCTATGCGAGCAAGCTGAATTCCCTGGGACTTCTACATACTGGTAATTCTCTTCCCCAGTGTCAATGGTTAAAAAGCCATCTGTCACAGGAATCAGGGTATCCAAGACTGTCCAACCTGTCTCCAGCTGGTGCGGTAGGGCCCTGACTTCTACCTCATCCACATCAATTACTGGTTGTCCTTCTTTTGACCCTGACCCATGACTTGTCTGGTACAGAACGGAGTGCCAGATGGTGTGATGGAGACTGTGACCTAGGTGATGAACAGCCCTGAGTGCTGGACAACCCTATATTTGGTGTTGCACCTCCAATGCCCCTTGCCAGTTCCAGGCAACACTGATAAACACTGGTTCATCACTTGGTACCATGCCAAGGTAACATCCTGAGCCTGGCTCTGAGTGTTGAGACACAGCTGTTCCAAGGCAATATGGAGGCGAAAAGACTCTCTGAGAGCCAAGTTCCAAATATATTTTCAAATCATAGACTTAATTAGCACACTGGTGGTATTGGGATAACCTGTAATAAGAAAACAACAAAATAATTCAAAATGTGCTTCTGAATAGCCTCTCAATGCTGCTTTAAAGTCAATAATTTTCCACGACCTTCACAATGGTCCAGTGCATAAGATTTAATGACATTTTCCCAAGTTCAAGGTCATAGGTCACAATTAGAACCCATGTCTTTAGAGACTCTTTACGACAGACACCCTCTGCCTTTTGGTCTATGAACACACAAGAGGTGATCAAGCCTTTACTGCTACAGCTCCTTCCTTAGAAATGGATCTTGCATCTATTACTGAATAATGCTTGGGGAGTTCTATTTCAGGTTTTGAGTCCTGAAGTATGTAAGCCAGTTATGATCACTTAAGAACACACCACACTGGGATGCATTAGCTGGTGAAGGAAGTATTATCTGTAATCTTATCCTCATTTTGAAAAGAATGTCTAGGAAAATGTGTATATATATTACAATATATATATATATATATATATATTATCTATATTTCATATTCTCTCCCAGGAGGCATATTGGTCTCTCATTAACTTACAGGGCCTGCTGATGAAATCAGATGATGTGAAATGAGAAATCTGACCTGGGGTTGTTTTCTTTGAAAATTTCCACATCATTAATTTCACAAGTGTCACTGCCATATTTTCAAATGAAATATATTAATTTCTCCTCTATTTTATACTATGTTAAAATTTGGGATCAAAATGAACAAAATTACATGATTTCACTCACTACTTTTTAGGAAATGTATTATCCTTCATTAGATATGGCATGGACCTGGAAAAATGAAGTCAGCTAAGAAAACACTCCAAGTTTACTTACAATGAATAGGTCACTGTCTTCAAAATCGATCCCAATCCAGGAGTCCCTGGTTTGAATGGAGTCCAAAAGCTATTTAGAGTCTTCTAGAAGATATTAAGTTATTATGTATTTTCATTTATTTTTTTTTCTCTGCCTGAAATGTCCTTCCCTTTCTGTGTCTGCTGGACACCTGGTCACCCTTTAAAACCGAATGCAAGCGCCTCTCTGACCTCCTGGGCCTTCTCTCATTTGAGTTTCTGTAGCACGTGGCACAAGACTCTTCATTGTCGAGAGTTCTGATTCCCGTGTCTTTCTCACTAGAACGTGGGCTTCTGAATGCCAAGGGGATACAACTTGCTCAGTTTTCTGTGCTCCCTGCTTGATCTACCGGTTGCCTCCTGCCATGCACAGGACAGGCAGGTAGTCCATGCATGTGGGTAAATGAACGTACAGGCAGTGAAAACAGACTCCATTCAGCTTTCACCTCACTTCCTTCTCTGTTAGACTAAATAAACTGAACTACAGAAACAGGAGCTTCCCTAGGATGCTTGCGTTTTGAACTAATTTTCTAAACTTTTTTTTTTTTTTTCAAGACAGGGTCTCCCTGTCACCCCAGCTGTCCTGGAACTCACTTTGTAGACCAGGCTAGCCTTGAACTCACAAAGAGGCAGCCTGCCTCTGCCTCCCAAGTGCTAGGATTAAAGGCGTGCGCCACCACGCCTGGCTTTTCTAAACTTTTATCAGAGAAGCCGGCTTTTACCAGAGGAAGCACAGGGTGTTCTAAGACGAGCTCCAAAGGGAAAGGCCCTGCAGGGGGTGTTTGGATCAGGACATTCCCTTCAGTCCTCCTGTCACGTCCGGGGGACTGTTTGCTGTTTACTTTGTTTCTTAGCAAAAACTGTATTTGCTAAGAGGCTGTGAGACACAGCCTGGGGAGTTGACCCAGGAGGGCTCAGCATTAATCAGCAGCTATTATAAGAAGGTGACTGCCTTCCCAGAAGGGAAAGAGATGGTCAGAGTGGGCTCTTCGAGTGGCTTGATAGTGCTTAGTGCCCACGAGAAGATGACACACCAGGGTTCTTAAAAGCCAAAGGACCCAGGGGAAATCTAGCCCCTTTGGCAGATGGCAGGGTTCAGGTTTGTTGAATATCAATGGCTTACTTAGTTCAGCTTTGCACCAGGAAAGCTAAAGATGCGAATTTACACTTAAAGAGCCATGAAAATTATGGCTTAAAATCCTGTTGTCAACATCTTTTTAAAAACTTTTATGTGTATAAGTGTGCACCCATGTCATACAGTGTCCACAGAGGTCAGAAGAGGGCATTGGATTCTCCTGGAATTGGGGTTACGGACAATTGTTAGCTTCCATGTAGGTGCTGGGAATCAAACCCAGGTCCCTTGCAAGATCAGACAGTGCTCTTAACCACTGAGCCGTTTATCCAGCCCCAAGTTGACTCAATAACGGGATGACTTAAGGCCACTTGAGTATCTGAGCTTCTTGTAGAAGGTAGCCATTCGCTGAATGAATGAGTCAATGAACAAGTAAACAAATGGGCTGGTCCCTGGTCCACAGACCACCGTGCTGCCGAACTGATGCTGGCCCCATGCCACCCAAATCTAAGGTATTTGCTTGTATTCCCGCAGATTGACTTTGCGGAGAATCCTTCACAATGCCAAACTGGGGTGGCGGCGCGAAGTGTGGAGCCTGTGAGAAGACAGTGTACCACGCGGAAGAAATCCAGTGCAATGGGAGGAGCTTCCACAAGACCTGCTTCCACTGCAGTGAGTTGGGGCCACGGAGGGCCCGGCAGCACGGAGCGACTCTGAGCTCTCACTTCATTCTGGGGCCATTCCTTAGCATGTCTCACAGCCCAGGCCGAGGCACACAGGAGGCTGAGGCACACAGGAGCCGCCCCAGGAAATACGGCTGCGGACTCCCCTGGTAGAAGCAGCAGTGCTCACCTGAGCATTTCCTCTAACCATGCTCCCACCCAGAGGCTGTTTCATCACACAGTTCAAGTCAAAATAAGTGGGGGCCCCCTATTCTACGTGGGGAAAGCCCCACTCAGGGGTGACATTTGCAAAATGTGACTTGTCAGAGAAAGGAAGCCAGCACTTGTCTGGAGCCAGACTAGACTGCTGTGCTGCCACACTGAGCAGCTACCTCCGACGCCAGCCGTGACTGGTCTTTCCTCAGAAAGAACTTATCCATGCAGTGGGCAACCCAGGCCATTTCTCTGTTTGGCGACTAAGCATCAGAACTTCATAAGGGAAATCTCTGCCATCAGCTGCCATACACAGATTTACAAATGCCAAAACCGGAGGAGTCTTGAGCTGTGTGATCTATTTGGGAGTCTGTCATGTCATTCTAAGCATGTAGGCATGGGTCTGTAGCAGAGTGTGGTGGAGATCCTGCACTTCAGATCCTCATTCCAGTGTCCCATGACATCACTGCAGTTTCCTAGATTCTAGTCTTCTGCCGGGAGAAACTAGCCATGGCTTTGAAATGGGCATTTGCCTTCTCTGCTTCTAGACTGAAGAGGTGGCTCAAGAACCAGCTCTGCTGGGTATCTGGCAGCACCCTCTTTAGCTAGCCCAGTCTTTACCCTCCTGCCCCAGCCTAGTGGCTGCAAGCTGTCTATGTAGTTCCAAATACTTTCAAACAGAACTTCAATGTCCGAGTTCCAAATGTTAGGGTCTGACACATATTCCACCTGTATGCCACCAGAAACAGTGACAGGCTGTCAGCTGCAGCTGTTCTACTGTCCCTTACCTCTTAGTAGACACACACACATGTGTGTGTGTGTGTGTGTGTGTGTGTAGAGAGAGAGAGAGAGAGAGAGAGAGAGAGAGAGAGTGTAGAGAGAGTCTGTGTGTGTGTGTAGAGAGAGTGTGTGTGTGGAAAGTGTGTGTGTGTGTAGAGTGTGTGGAGAGTCTGTGTGTCTGTGTATAGAGAGAGCATGTGTGTGTGTGTGTGTAGAGAGAGCGTGTGTGTGTGTGTGTAGAGAGAGCGTGTATATGTGTGTGTAGAGAGAGAGCATGTGTGTGTGTGTGTGTGTGTAGAGAGAGAGTGTGTGTGGAGAGTCTGTGTGTGTAGAGAGTGTGTGGAGAGTCTGTGTGTGTGTGTAGAGAGTCTGTGTGTGTGTGTGTGTGGAGAGAGAGTGTGTGGAGTCTATGTGTGTGTGTAGAGAGAGAGAGCATGTGTGCGTGTGTGGAGAGAGAGAGTGTGTGTGTGTGGAGAGTCTGTGTGTGTGGAGAGAGAGAGTGTGTGTGTGTAGAGAGAGAGAGTGTGGGTGGAGAGTCTGTGTGTGTGTGTAGAGAGAGCGCGTGTGTGTGTGTAAAGAGTGTGTGGAGAGTGTGTGTGTGTAGAGAGTGTGTGTAGAGAGTGTGTTGAGAGTCTGTGTGTGTGTGTGTGTAGAGAGAGAGAGCGTGTGTGTGTGTGTGTGTGTGTGTAGAGAGACTGTGTGTGGAGAGTCTCTGTGTGTGTGTGGAGAGAGAGAGAGGAGTGTGTGTGTGTGTAGAGTGTGTGTGTGTGGAGAGTCTGTGTGTGTGTGGAGAGTCTGTGTGTGTGTGTTAGAGAGTGGAGAGTCTGTGTGTGTGTGTGTGTGTGTGTGTGTGTGTGAGTGTGAGATAGGGTCTCACTATGTAGCCCTGGCTGGCCTTGAACTGACTAAGATTTGCCTCCCTCTGCCTCCTGAGTCCTGAGATTAAAGGTGTGTGCCACCATGCCTGGTCAAACACATGCGTATTTCAGAGGAACAAGAGGATGTCGCTTTGGATGATGAGGCTGGCCTTGGGTTTCAGTAGTGGACAGTACTCTCCAGGTCATAATACAAATCCCTCATGTCCATCACTACTCATTACAATCACAGCTATCTACAAGTTATCAGTAGTGTCCATTTCATAAGCCTTTGGTTTTTGTCCAGAAATAGCTAGTGTTCTTTGAAAAGAGTAGAAATAGAAAGGCTACTGGAATTAAAGTAAGATTAATTAAATTAGATAAAGTTTGAGTCTGGGCTTCACTATGGACTAAGTGCACCTATGAGTGAACCTCACTTTCCGTAATTAAAGAGGAGCATCCCCCTCCATGGTGTGTTATGGGAGAAAGGCACCTTCCACCGGGAGATAATCTAGCCTTCCTCCTGACTTTGTTCTGCTCTTAACTTTGATGCCTTGGGTGGCTGAAGCTTCCCAGAGTGTGGGGGTGTCTTGTCCCTCCCCAGGGAAGACTCTGTGCTCAGTGGGGCCGCAGCAGAAGGCTCTGTACGAGTGGGGCACGTTCTTTTTGATCCAACCCTAGGTAGGATAAGAGCTGAGCAGTGTGGGTTTCAGCAGTGGTGGACAGAGCCCCCTGGAGAGTAGCAACCTTTCTATTATTTCCCCGAAGACTCAGCCAACTCCAGCCAAGGCTCTGCTGGCTGGAAACAGGGTTCAGAGTCAGCTCTCTTCCTAACAGTGCTGCCCTGACTTATAGATAAAGCCTCATAATTTATCCAATCTTCCATTTCAGTGCTATGAAAAAGAAATACTATAAGCCATATATTTAAATTCAGATACTTTAGTATTCATCATTTTACGAGTATGCCAATAAAAAGTCAGTAAAATTAATTTCGAAACATTCCATTTAACACAATATATTTGAAACATAATTCACATATGAATTATTCATTTTATATTTATTGTGTGTATTAAGTATTTGAAGTTGGGTATGCAGTTTATGCTAACATCAGAGCAGCACATCATGTGGCTAATCACCATTGTACTGGACAGCAAATAGCTCTATTGTGTACAAAAGCTCTTCAGGGGCCAACAAGATGGCACAGTAGGTAGAGGTGACTGCCACCAAGACTGACCTGAGTTCTTTCCTCAGGACTCATGATGGGAGGACAGAACCACTTCCTGCCATCTGCCCTTTGCCACATGTGCACCATGGGACATACACACCAACTCACATCTACAATATAAATAAAACTTGATTTGAAACTTATTTTAAAAAGCTCATTGCAAGCTAAAACCAGCCAGGGCTCAAGAGTATAGGGTGTCTTGGGGGTTGAGAATGAGTAGTGAACTGAGTCAAAGGACCTGAGGTCAACTAGGACTCTGGAATTCATGCTAAGAGTGGGCAAGTCTCTAATTTGTAATCACATGCACATTTACTCAGGTCCTCTGTTATGTTCTGAGGATATTAAGGTAGAGCAGCTGTGTGCCCTGGAACTTAATGTCTAGACCATCAGCAAGTATGTGAGCTATGGTGGAAAGTGGTCACTGACAGCCACAAACGGGCAGACCTGGGGGTGAGGTATTACTTCTAAATTATTACAGACCGGGGCGTAAGGTATTACTTCTAAATTATTTTTCAAAGAAATATCTGCCCTTGTTGGAAGGTGTATAAAGGTCTCATATGCTAGTGGCCATTCTCTCAATGAGTTTTTAAATTTTTTTAATTTTTTGTGTGTATGAGTGTACTGTCTGCATGTAGGTTTGTGCACCCGTGTCGTGCAATGCCTCGGAGGTCAGAAGAGGGTGTCAGATTCCTCTGGAACTGGAGCTAAAGATGGTTCTCAGCCGCTATGTAGGTGCTGGGGATCGAACCCAGGTCCTCTGCAAGAGCAGTCAGCACTCTTAACTGCTAGGCCATCCCTCCAGCCCCTCAATGACTTTTTTTAATAAAGAAATTTCAGCCTACAAATACCTGAATGAATTTTCTTACATGTCTTCCAAGCTCAGCCCCTGCTTGCCGCAGGTCCATCCTGATCCACTCATCACCCTTGCCTCTTCTGCTCTTCTATTCAGTTATTCTATTTAAAAAAACAAAACAAAATGCCACTCGAGGAGGGCATATTAACTTGAAACAGTCCATCCACGCCAGACTGCCTATCGAGATCACTTGGTGGAATTGGTTTAAAATTTTTGAAAAAAAAATTTTAATTTATTTTTTGTGTGTATGAATGTACTGTCTGCATGTAGGTTTGTGCACCCATGTCATGCAATGCTGCATCAGAAGAGGGTGTCGGATTCCCCTGGAACTGGAGTTAAAGATGGTTCTCAGCCGCCATGTGGGTGCTGGGGATCAAACCCGGGTCCTCTGCAAGAGCAGTTGGCATTCTTAACTGCTAGGCCATCTCTCCAGCCCCTGGTTTAAAATTCTTAAAAAGATGCCAGACGTGGTGGTGCGCACCTTTAATCCCAGCACTTGGGAGGCAGAGGCAAGCGGATCTGTGAGTTCAAGGCCAGCCTTGTCTACAGAGTGAGTTCCAGGACAGCTGGGGCTACAGGGAGACCCTGTCTCAAAAAAAGACTAAAAAAATATTTTTTCTAATAAGACAAATTGATTGCACATTTTATTATTTCTGGGGTTATGGCTCACTATAAGGATTGTATATCAGTATAAACACTGATCATTGTTGCAAAGCACTTCAGTGTCGAGTTGTAGAAATCCTTTATATATTTTATAGCCACCTCCGTGTTATGCTGATAGGCTCTGCTTGTTTAGACACTGTTTCCATGTGACAGACTCCTGGTCAGGTACCAAACAAGGGCTGTCTCTCAAGGGTTTTCAGACACAGACCCAAGTAAAGGGGAGCTGCTTAGGAAGTGAGGAGGACGCCAAGACAGACAGGGACCTGAGCTGCTGTGAGGTTAGAAACAAGGAGCGTTTTCAAGTCAATATATTCTTAAATGTCTATTACTAATAAGTATGAGAAATAACTTGACATTTTTATTTACAGCTTTAAAAGTTCCCCCTCCCCAGTGGTGTAGTGCATGCATGGTAGCATGCCTTAACCCCAAGACCCTGGGTTTAATTCTTAATAACACACACACACACACACACACATACACACGCACGCACACACGCACACACACACGCACGCACGCACGCACGCGCGCACACACACACACACACACTTTTCAAGTCTGAAAAAAAATCTTTCTATAAACTTTGTCTTTGGAATTAGCTGCCCTCTCTTTGGGGACAAATTATATGAGGTAATCAATACACAGTAGTCAGGTGGCTTGAGCCAATGGGAACATAAGGGGACAATGAGCCAGGCATGCCTTTTCTGCCCTGCCCAATTCCAGAACTGGACACAGTTTCACAGAGTTCTTAAAAGACTGTGAGTAAGCTGGGCGTGGTGGCGCAAGCCTTTAATCCTAGCACTTGGGAGGCAGAGGCAGGCGGATCTTTGTGAGTTCAAGACCACCTTGGTCTACAGAGTGAGTCCAGGACAGCTGGGGCTACAGGGAGACCCTGTCTCGAAAAGACCAAAAAAAAAAAGACTGTGAATATAGAATCTGCTCCTATAGGGCCCGGTGTAAGTAAGCCTTTCCCTTCCCTGAGGTCATCTAGCATGATTCATGGAGCTGCTCAGGGACACTGTCCCAGAAGCTGTAAGACTCCACACTTGGTTGCAATGCTGGCCCCTGCCCTTTTCCAGATGAAAACACCTCTTCCCTTCTCTGTGGCCTCCGATCCCCATCTGAAACATTGGAGCCTTCTCAGGAGTGGCTCTGCTAGGAGTCACAGTTGTGTTCTTGGTCTAGGACACAGAACATGCAGCAGGTGCAGAGGGTAGAGGAATCAACCCTAACCGCAACCATTCCTTTCCTTGGCAGTGGCCTGCAGGAAGGCCCTGGACAGCACCACAGTGGCAGCTCACGAGTCCGAGATCTACTGTAAGGTCTGCTATGGGCGCAGGTATGGCCCCAAGGGGATCGGGTACGGACAAGGCGCCGGCTGCCTCAGCACAGACACGGGAGAGCACCTCGGCCTGCAGTTCCAACAGTGAGTTACTGCCGTGCTTCCTCCCTACTGCTAGGAGTCTCAATTATGAAGACAGTTCATTCGTTCCCATAGTAACACTTTCAGAGAATGGGAGAATGGACTCTCATTGTCGACTTGCCAACAACAGGAATACTCAGTCTGACCAAGTTCTAACAATGCGCCACCTCTCCATAGACTTTCTTTAAATTATGTGCCTTTCTAAAGGGCAATTACTTTTACAAGATGGCTCTTGGTTTGCATGTCAAGAGAAGACTCAGAATGTACAGATGTTCTATTGTTTGGCAATTGCAAATTGCATGGAGTCTCTTTTCTTCCCCTTGAGAATTTCTGTGTAAATCACATAAATATGGCAGGAAAGAAATGGCCATTCGCTGTGCACATAGCTTGTAAGAGGACTAATGTCTACATGTCAAGGGGAGGATCTGGGATGAGCCTCGGGAGTAAACAATCCATTAGGATGGCTCTGCGGGTCTCCTTGACTGCCTGCTGGTTTCCTCCAACACAGTCCATGGTGTGGGTGGTCACCACAGTCACTACCACCTCAGTCACCTCCCCTGGGTCCCTTGCTGTTCACTGGCTTCTACAGAACTGAGGGTGATCTGATGGTGGCTGGTCTGCAGCTGCTACTTGGCCAGGCTTGGCTCTGAGAAGTAACTGGTCAGAGACCTAGTGGAACGGAAGGAGTCCCTCGGAGATGTCACCCAGATATCAGTGAGCATTGGAGGAGCCACTCAGTCCCTTGAGGAGGAGTAACCAACCATAGAGCACGGACACATGGAGGGATGTGTACTTCTGTGCTAAAGAGAGAACTGCTGCTAATTTCTCTCATTATCCCAGCTGGAGATCGTCTGACCAGCTTTTCCCAGCTCTGCCGGTCAGGAGCTGGCCGTCTTGTTATTCCTCTGGTTCCCGTCTTTTCCCACTCGCCCATCATTCCCACTTTACAGCACTACAGTGAGACTCGGGAGGCACACAGTATGGGGAGCACCAAGGGGAGGAAAGATGTGGAGAGCTGTGCCTTTGTCTCTATTTCAGATACTGCTCTCAAGGGTCAGCTGACCTTTGAATAAATGACCAGAGATGAGTTATGGCCTGTCATGATTGTGGCCTGTCAAGAACCCATCAGATCAACAGTCAAGATCCCATCTTGCTGTAGAATTTTCACAGCTCAGTTTGGATAATCAGGATTTCAAGATCATTTAGGAAGAAAACAAGCAGGCCAATCTAACAACAACACGACAGCAGGCACAAGAGCATGCACGGAACCCGTGCTAAGTGTTTAGCTCATCAGAGCTAACATTCATTAGCCTACTCATGCAAGTCAGGCACTTTAACACACATCACCTTATTTAGCCCTCAACAACTCTGAGATGAGACTCCATGATCATCCCAGTTTTCCAGATGAAGAGAAAGAGGCGGGGGGGGGGTGTGGAGAGAAAGGAGGGAGGCCTGTCATCTAAGACTGCACCTTTCATACTGTGTGCCAAGGGAGGGCTACATTTCATTCATCTTTTTCCACCAGATCCCCCAAGCCGGCACGCTCAGCCACCACCAGCAACCCTTCCAAGTTCTCTGGGAAGTTTGGAGAATCAGAGAAGTGCCCTCGGTGTGGAAAGTCAGTCTATGCTGCTGAGAAGGTCATGGGTGGTGGCAAGGTGAGGCGTCTGGCAGAGCCACATGGTACTATCTCATCTCTGATGGGCAATGGGAAGAACAAAGGTGGGAACTGTGACCCTTCATCTTGCTTAACTCCCATGACTTGTTTAGACACCACATCCCCTTCCACTGTCCCACTTTGCAGCCTAGGACCCTTGGAGATCTAGCACTGCTGTGCTCTTCCACAGCAGCACTGACTTACTAGTGGGGAAGGCAGCCAGCTAAGCTCTGCGGATAGGAGGACACACAAGCTCTTTCTCCCCCAGCCTGTGTCCACAGTGCTTCTAGCTGTAGCCCCGGGGAACCCATCCCCACAGCCCAGGGAGGCGCCCTGTCACTTGCACAGGGCTCTTGGGCCAGTCAACAAGTGTCTGAGACAATTATCCACATTGCCCTGCAAGTTGTTTCTGGCCCAAAGCCAGGGAGTTCACCAAAAGAACTTGAATTGGGGAAAGAGAAAGATTCTGTTTACACTGAATATGGAGAAGAGGCCTTGGAGAAGTCTAACTCCACTCTTAGGGCTGTCCTTACACAAAGCCAGCCATTTGCAGACACAGCAGAACCTCCAGGCCATGTCCTGCAGGCAGTGACCTGCGGGAGGGAGGATGCCCTCTGAAGATAGTGAGAGCTGATGCAACTCTCTGCTGTCACAATTAGAGTAAGAACAGGGGTGGGCTCCCTGGGTAAGTGCCTACCTCATCTTTTATTCCTTGAACTTTACATACAATATAAACATTACTCACTGCCCACAGCCAGGTCTGTCTTAACCAGTTTCTCTTGGATCTTTTCACCCTGGGGAAGCCCTTACCCCTTTAGTTTATTCTGAAGAAACATATATGCAAATTGCCCTGATAAATCCATTTATAGGATTCTGCAAATTGCTGGCCAAGGCCACTACATCTCATTTTCTCCAAACCCCTGGCCTTATTATTTGGGGGTCTCCTTCAGTAAAGGCAAGGCTAGGGCAGTGGCAACTCTGCCTGTGCTGCTGGCCAGGGGACAGAAAAGTGGGACTAGACATGCTGCCCACCTCCGTGATATGCAAGCATTTCTTCTTTACCTCAGCCCTGGCACAAGACCTGCTTCCGTTGCGCCATCTGTGGCAAGAGTCTGGAGTCCACGAATGTCACTGACAAAGATGGGGAGCTGTACTGCAAAGGTGAGCGGCTGCAGAGACTTTCTGCAAACTTGCTTTCCCAAAGGCCTGTAGGAAGGACCACGCTTGGAAGGCTGCTTGTCTGCAGGAGTCAGGCTGTTCTGCCTGGTAAGGCCTAGGCTCTTGGGACAGCTAACCAAACTGCCTAGAGGGAGCGGTGGGGCCAATGGCCTGGGCTTGGGCTTCCCCACGTGAAGCTTACAGGTGCTCAGTGGTACACAGCAGCAGTGCTTCTTGGGAGGGCGAGCATCTGACACTCTTCTGCGGTGCAGAGTGGGAGTGGGCGTGGGCAGCATGCAATTGCCACACTAAGAGGCAGAAACTTAGACAAGTTCAAGGCCAGGCTGAGTTATATAGTTACTCCTGGCCTCAAAACCAAATCAAACCAAACCAAACACCTTCCCCACAATGACAGGATGGGAACTCAGTGAATCATCTCAGGAGCAGTGTAAGAAATCTAAACCATAGGACCCTAAGATTCTGCAGTGGCCAACAGTAAGACCAACATGTAAACAAACTCCATTTCCAAAAGCTGAAAAAGCTACCGTGGAGAACATTCACAGTGCAGGGGAACACAGTGCAGAGCACTCATAGTGCAGAGCACTCACAGTGCAGAGTGCTCACAGTGCAGAGCACTCACAGTGCAGAGTGCTCACAGTGCAGAGGAACACTCACAGTGCAGGGGAGCACTCACAGTGCAGAGCACTCACAGTGCAGAGTGCTCACAGTGCAGAGGAACACTCAGTGCAGAGCGCTCACAGTGCAAGGGAACACTCACAGTGCAGAGCACTCACAGTGCAGGGGAACGCTCACAGTGCAGGGGAACGCTCACAGTGCAGGGGAGCACTCACAGTGCAGAGCACTCACAGTGCAGAGTGCTCACAGTGCAGAGGAACACTCACAGTGCAGAGCGCTCACAGTGCAAGGGAACACTCACAGTGCAGAGTACTCACAGTGCAGGGGGACGCTCACAGCGCAGGGGGATGCTCGCAGTGAAGGGGACGCTCGAAGTGCAGGGGGACGCTCGCGGTGCAGGGGGACGCTCGCGGTGCAGGGGGACGCTCGCGGTGCAGGGGGACGCTCGCGGTACAGGGGGACGCTCGCAGTACAGGAGTCGCTCGCAGTGTAGGGGGACGCTCGCAGTGCAGGGGGACGCTCACAGTGCAGGGGGACGCTCGCAGTGCAGGTGGACGCTCGCAGTGCAGGGGCGCAGTGCAGGGGGACGCTCGCAGTACAGGAGTCGCTCGCAGTGTAGGGGGACGCTCGCAGTGCAGGGGCGCAGTGCAGGGGGACGCTGGCAGTGCAGGAGACGCTGGCAGTGCAGGGGGACGCTCGCAGTGCAGGGGGATGCTCGCAGTGCAGGGGACGCTCGCAGTGCAGGGGGTCGCTCGCAGTGCAGGACGACGCTCGCAGTGCAGGACGACGCTTGCAGTGCAGGGGGACACTCGCAGTGCAGGACGACGCTCGCAGTGCAGGACGATGCTCGCAGTGCAGGAGCGCCCAAGGAGGAAAGCAACCAGGGGGGCGATTCTGGGAAATATCACTTCCTCTGAGCCTAAAGGGTGACAGTGGGGTGGGATGGGGCATTCCAGGAACAGAGAACAATGGTCTCCAAGCAAGGACATCATTCTAGGAACCACAAGTAGCTGAAGGCCTGGTCTGGAGGGGTCAGGAGGAGCCAGGTGGCAGGCCAGGTCATCTGGGCAGTTGAGAGAAAATGTCAGTGAACACTGAGAAAAGGAACACAAAGATTCTTAGCAAATTCAAGCATAGTTTAAATTCTTTAAAAATTAACTTACATTTCCAAAAGGTTTACCTCTAATAGGTATAAAGGACGATGCCCAGCCAGGATCTGGGAAATTACGTGCTAATCAATATTCTCTCTCATCTTTCGGTTCATAGTTTGCTATGCCAAAAACTTTGGCCCCACGGGCATTGGCTTTGGAGGCCTTACACAGCAAGTGGAAAAGAAGGAGTGAAAGGTGTGCGACGCATACTCTCACCAGCCAATGGCAGTGCCCTAATCCACGGAGACAGAGCTGGCCCCACTTGAGGCTGGACAGTGTCTCTTCAGAAGTGATCAGAGGCTGTACCAGAGTGAGAACCAACCATTGGAAGAAAATACTGAAAATTTAATCTGTAACAGATGCTTTATTATTTACAAGTCCTGGGGCAGGAGAGGCAATAAATAAATGTTTTAGTGGTGACTTGTGAATCTGTCTTTTTCTTTTTCTTTTTTGCAGATAGAGGAAGGTTAAAAACAACAACAAAAAGAAAATAGCCAGGCATGATGGCACACCCCTCATCTGGGAGGCAGTGGGAGGCGATCCCTGGGAGACAAGAGGTTAGTTTGGTCTACATAGTAACAGGCCAGCTGGGGCTACAAGGGAGGCCCTGTCTTAAATAAACAAAAAAAAAAACTGATTTAAAAAACTAGCTATGGAGAATGGATTTCATCACTGGCTGTGAAAGGAATGAGAAGGAAGCCGGTCTTCCAGTCTGAAGTGGAGGTCTTCTCATCAGGCCAGTGGACAAGCAACAGGGGGCTGAGCGGAAACGGAGAATGTGAGAGCAAATCGCAGGAAGAAAAGAAACTAATAAAACTGCTGGAAGTTAATCCTTTTGTCCTATCATGAGCTTTGGGAAATTACACATTTTGTGGAAACTGAGAAATAACAACAAAGCTTGGCATTCAGTTCCATGTTACAAATGATAGAAGACAATTTTCTGTTATTGTAGAGCAATTCCGTGGGGTGTAGCAATTTTCTTCCAACTTCTCTTACATCAGATTGCCAGCCTCACAAATAAAGTGCAGCCAATCAGACACATCTTTCTCTGCCTCCTCTTTGGCAGGTCCCAGCGGCTCGGCTCGGCTGTATGCATCTTCTGTTCAGGCAGTCACACCACTTCCCCACCTACCTGCAATTCCTAATTATTTGGAAAGTAAATATAAATCTCTTGATAAAAACTATGAGAAACTAGGCAAAACCATGCATTTTCCTTTGCTCCAAGTCCCAAGAAAGGCTGTCTTTAAAACAAGCAATTATTTAGCACTGATGATGTGATGTCCTCGCAAGACCCTATGTGATTTTCAAGGGCTTATATTTTCAGGCTTGGTCAGGATGCATGTGCTACATGTACCCAGGAGAAAGCACCTAAACATCTGCCATCCTTTAGTCTCACATCCTCAAGCCTCCTTGATTCAGACTCCAGGGTACATCTAGAGCATCTGTCTGTTTACTCTCTTCTGGTAATACCTTAGTCTGCTAAGGCTGACGTAATGAAGTTACCCAGATACGGTGGCTTAAGCAACAGAAATCCCTCACAGTGCTGGAAGCTGGAAGTGCACGAGAAAGTGGTCAGCAGTGTAGGTTTCTTTTGAAGACTCTCTCCTTGGCTTACCCATGGCCATATTTTGTCTTTACAAGGTCTTCTATGTGAGTGTGTCTATGTTCTAGAGTTGGCTTTTAATAAGGACAGCAGAATAAATCAAGGTCCACCTAGACATCTACTTTTAACCTGAGTTACTTCTTTAAAGCTTTATCTTCAGATGCAGTCACATTCTGAGGTATGAAAAGTTAGAAGACTTTACTTATGAATTCCAGATAGGCAATTCCACACATAAAAGTCCATCATATAAGGACTTTCACAAGTTGGCTTCTTCCAGAGCCTTCCCTGGAGCTTTTGACAGTTTCTTCCACACAAGCTCTAGCTACACTCAAAGACTTCAAGCTGTCTGGCCATGCCCAGTTGTCTGTCCCTCATGCCACCTCTGTGGACCCTCTTTCTGCCTAGAGTTCCTGGAAGACAGAATCCTCTGTCTTTATTCCTTAAGCTAACTCTTTACCTAGTAAACTCCCATTCATCAAGTCACAAATCAAATGCCATTTGCCCTGTAAAGTAATTTCTGTAGTACCTGAGCAACACGAATCCACTTCCGTATTCCCAGAGTCCGTATGCAGTGATCACAGCCTTTCCTCCTTGCATGGAGTTTTGAATTCCCACTTGGCTTCTTGTTAGAATGTGGCCCTCTTTCATTTACAACACTCAACAAAGAGTAAGCACTTAATATCTGTTCAGTGAAGTGGGGAGAGAATGGGAGCCAATGCAGACTGTGCTGGAACGTAGTTATTATACACAGCAAAGAGGAAACTGAAAAAGTAACAAAACAAACGAACTTCACGGTCCAGTGTAACAGCCAAGTTCTCTGCTTCCTGGGCAAATTGTTTCAGAAAGTTTCCCAGAATCCACTGTTCTTGATTGGGACATGACATGGTGACCACTGGGATCCTGTGTGGCAATATTTCTTTGGAGGAGTCTTCGTTGTCTCCACATCTCTAGACACAGAAAGTCCAGTAGACAGACCTCTGCAGCGGAGAGGTCCCAGAAGGAGTGTGGTCCCTCCATGGAGGACACCAGGACCAAATGAACCTTATGCTGTATTTAGCCAGTACCAAGGGGTACTCCTTATCACATGAGCTCCTGACTAGTATGCACTGGAGCAGCAGATGTGCTACAATCAAGTTATTTTCCTTCCCACTGCTCTGGCTCCCACTGTGTACCAACAACTCCATGATCACATCCACCCAGCCGCTCCTTGGCCTTTCAATCCCAATGTTTTATTTGTAACGCTATGCCTTTTAATGTTATCTTTTTTGTTTACTCGTTTTTGTTTTGTCAGGGTCTCCCTACAGCCCCAGCTGGCCTGGAACTCACTGTATAGACCAGGCTGGCCTCAATCTCACAGAGATGCCTCCAGAGTGCTGGAATTAAAGACAAAGACACATGCCAGCATGCCTGGCTTTAATGTTATCTTATACTATAATCACATATATATTAGCTTTACCTCTCTCTATATTTACCTCTCTCTATATTATAATGCTCCATGATTATAATAGCCAATGAAATGCTTTATGTTCTGAAAGATGCAGCATGGTATGCAGTAGGTATTTGTGGAATAATAATTTGCCCAACAATAAATGAAATGTACTTTCCAGATCAGTTAGGAGCACTGGTCACTGAACACGGTGGTCTGAACTAGTTTGGAAAGTCTCAGGTGGGGAATTTGAATCTGCACCCAGGACTCTAACATAGTCCCTGTGATTCTGACTTAAATGGTCTATGGACAAGCTGGGAAAACTTACTTAGGGGCTATGAGAAAGAGAAAATCCTGTCCTTATTTGAGTCTTCAAACATGATTCTGACCACATCACAGCTTACTTAAAACTCCATATTTCATTCAACAAATTAATTCAAATATTGGATGAGCACTGTGCCAAGCAATGTTCTAGGCACTCGTCAGGGTGACCACACTGATTATCCATGGGACCCTGGTCCTTCTCACTTCTTTCCAAGTTAGTTCTCATCTGCAGGAAGGAGGAAGGATCCTCAGAAAACTGAAAGGTCAAAGTGGGGCCAGAGTGGCACTGGGGAAAAGAAACTGGGTGATCAGTCAGTGCTTCACAGGAAATGATGAGGATATACACTTTCATAACAAGAGCAATAGGACCCCAAGCAAGGACTCACAGAGAAATACCATGCCAGGGTTATGTATACTGTATCGAGAGTTCAGCTGAGTCAGCATTTCCTCCATCCAGAACAAGGGAGATTAGCAATTACAATCAGTTATCATCTAATATTTTCATGCTACTAAAAGTAGAAATGACTACTTAAGATTCCCTATGTTCAACTTCTAAATAAGATGGAAAACTAAATAAATCTTACTGATATTAAAATGGTGAAATTAGTGAATGTGTGAATTCATTTCATCAGTCAACTATTTTCTCAACTTAAGATTCTAAAGATGGGCTGGAGAGATGGCTCAGTGGTTAAGAGCACCGACTGCTCTTGCAGAAGACCCGGGTTCAATTCCCAGCACCCACATGGCGGCTAAGAACCATCTTTAACTCCAGCTCCAGGGAAATCCGATGCCCTCTTTTGACCTCCACGGCATTGCACAACATGAGTGCATCAACTATATGCAGACAGTGCACCCATACATGTAAAATAATAAATAAAATTAAAAAAATTAAAAAGATTCTAAAGATATGTCTCAATTACAAAAAAATTTTTATTAAGTGTGAAAGCAAAACAGATATATCTATTTAAATACTCTTTACATATTTATAGATATAACAAAGACAAATAACTTATCAAAAATTACAAGTTTAAAGAATAGCACTATTTGTAAACAGCCAATATGGTCTCTGAAAATACTCTATTTTATCCATAATCAGTGGCTACCATTTTTTTAAAAAAGTAACTCATATGTTCTTTTGGGAAAAATATAAAAGCTTTTGAAGGCTGTCTGCCAGGACTGTTCAGCAACAGACCCTCTTTCTAGATCTGACAGGGATGCATAAGGGGAGAGCTGTGTTTCCACAGAACATTTCACTTCCCTTTCAGCCACAGAGCATCGACATGAACAAACTGGTCAGAGAGAGTTCCGAGGTGCTTTTCTTCACACAGAGCGAAGAACTTTCTCTTTGGCTGGGTGAAAAACCATGGTGTACTGGGACGTCCAATCTACTATGCAGGGCTTCACTAGGCCGAAGCAGCCGCACTGAAAGAAATCTGCCAGGTTCTGTGTGAATCCAAGGCTGTCAAAAAGAGAAGAGACAGGTCTCACCACACTTCCCGAGTTGCTTCTGACATTCACTCTGTCCATCAATGCTCACTGAGCACCTATGATGCAACGTTCTCTGAAGATACTGCGGGAATTCAGAGGTAAACACACTGTTCCTGGACATATGGAACCTTAAATCTGAAAACTAGTTCCACTTTTGGATCAGATTGTGATTTTGGTTGATATCTGGTCAGCAACTCGACTGGGCTTTTCTACATTATTTCCCCTTCGGTCTGCCTACCACCATCATCATACAAAGCTTGTTTCTTTTGATTCTCACTGCACTCATTCAGACTTCATCTTAAAGCTCACATAGGCCCTTGATACATTCATAGCCCTTTGCCTCCCAAGTACAACCCTTCCAAATACTCCTCACCCAGATGTTCAAATTCAACTGCCTCATCTTTGTATTCAAAGCTATACCTGATGATACCCTCAAAGTTTGTCTTCTAAACCCATGTCTACAAACCTTGGGCTCCTAGACTGGCTGTTTTCCAATGACCAGAATTGTATCTGGAAGGCATACTCCCTTACCTCCTACTAATTCTCAAATTAACATCCACATTTTCTTGGAGCCCCATGAGTGTAACTGTGTTTAGTATCACTTTTTCTCCATTAAATTCCTGAAATAGTTTAATCTTATTGTAGTACAGAGGATACTACTTTTTTCTTTTTTTTTTTTTTTATTTCTGTATGTGTATGAATGTACTCGCTGCATGCAAGTCTGTGCACCCGTGTCGTGCAACCCGCGGAGGTCAGAAGAGGGTCTTGGATTCCCCTGGAACTGGAGTTCTCCTGGAATTGGAGTTCCAGACGGTTCTCAGCCGCCATGTGGGTGCTGGGGATCGAACCCGGGTCCTCTGCAAGAGCGGTCGGCGCTCTTAACCGCTAGGCCATCTCTCCAGCCCCCAGGATACTACTTTTATGCATGGCCCATACCCTATCTTTTCTGTGCCTAACTTAATGCCTCATGCAGACTAAAACGTGTGGGTCATGACGACCATGCTTGCTGTTAGATGGTCATGGTCCCAGCACTTGAGCACTAGGGCTGACCGACAGCAGCTTCCCAGAAAAGGGCTTCGGGTGTGGAAATGACTGAGTGGCAATAGGAGACATGGAAGGAATTACAAGTCTGGCTGAGGCCTACCTACCATAGAGTAAAATGAACCCAGAGGTAGGTAAGCAAAGAAGTAAAATCTTGGGTTTGGGCAGGATCTTAGAAGCTAGACTTAAAGTAGCCCTAAGGTCTTTAGTTCCTATGGGTTTATGCTGGCACGACTCAGCAAAAACGCCACAGCTCTCACCTGTAACCATCCCTCCCTGGAGCCTTCTCCAGGCCTTGGAATGTCCTTTCTTTCTTCTGTACCAGGCCTTATTCTTTATCATTTAAGGCAAAGTTTAAAATTCTACCTCTGTCACAAGGCTTCCACTCTTCAGCAAATGTTTAGCTCTAGCTAAATCACCAAGAGAAGGATTTTGCATGACTGCCAACTTGAACCAGTCGCCCTACTTTACACTACTCTCCATTCCCATGCTTCTGAAGCCTTCTCTCCTCTCTTCTCTGCTCTCCAAATCCTCACTGTAATCTCAAACCAGCTGCTGATTTTCTTGTCTAACAGCCAACAGTTTTGACTTGTACCAAAAGTACACTTTAAAATAGAATGGTGTGAGACTTGCAGCAAGCACTCAAATCCTTTCAGGGCTCTGGGTCACGTCTGCTGCACCTCCAGCCTCCAAGACACTGAGGTAGGTGGCAGAGAGGTAAGCTTCCAAGCCCCAGCTTCATACCATAAGAGCACAGACTTCTGACAAAGCACTCTCATTTTCAAATGATGACAGGTACTAAATAACCAATGCTCTAAGGGAGACACAGCCCTCCCCTGAAAATCTACCTTCCCCTAGACAGAGAGGGCTAGAAGAGTTACTGGAGCCACTGATAGGATTCCTGGCTCCAATGGATGGCCCATAACCACACACAAAAGGGCGGCAAGAATGGGATTTATCTATGTATATATACATGTATAAATATACATGATTTATGTATATATGTATGTGTATATATCGGCATAAAGTTGGGAGGGAAAATGTTGGGGAGGTTTAGGGAGAGCCAGAGAGGGAAAATTAGGGATACATATGATCATATTTCTTGTCTAACAGTCCAACAGTTTCAACTTGTACCAAAAGTAGGCTTTAAAAATAGAATGGTATGAGACACGCAGCGAGCACTCAAATCCTTTCAGGGCTCTGGGTCACCTCATACATGTATTTCATAATATAAGTATGAAATTCTCAAGAATAAAGAGAATTATTTTAAAAAAAGAAAAGAATTACTGAGGCTAGGAAGTCAGGCTGAAACTCTGGCAGATCACACAGCCCAATGCTTTCTGTAGAGAACTGTGTGGTTAGCCTGTGAGTCACACACTTAACTACATCAGAGACTCCTTGCCAGCAACACGACCTGGTGACCACATGGCTCAACTAGACATTCCTCAGCTTGGCAAAACTTCAAAGTCACTTGTTATCTGTGCTGAGTCCAGTACACTAAATTCCTTACCACCCTCAGCTCATGACCTTATCACTCAAAGCCTGACACTGAGAATTTCAAGAAAGGGGCTCAGCTCCACCAGACAGCAAGTTAGAGAACAGCATTAGGTTAGAAATCAGTGGCTGGGAAGCTTCCACAGGACTCAGTGGGCAGAAGAGGATGCACTCACTTGTACGGTGTCTTCCTAAGGGACAGTGTCTGTTTCATATGCCTGCTCTGCTTTAGCAGGCTGATTCTCTCATGAGACGTCAGGCCCAGAAATGCAATCTGGAAAAGATGGTTCGAAGGTCATGAAGAGCAAGGGTATCATGGCCATGCTGCTCTTAGATGCACACCAGAGGACACTGGTAAACTTTCAGTGCTTCACACAGACAACACCCTTAAGACTTCTGGATCATGGTGAAGGCAAAAAGTCAAAACTTGAGACTACACTTCCCTCTGCAAATTTAGTAGCTGCACTTTTTTCTTGATTGTCTGGTTTTCACTGTATTTGACTGAGAGACTTGAAACAATTCTTGACTAATTCTAGCCATGACTTACAGTCATGTTTAGATTTTCAACACTGGAACATACAACTATTGGCTAAATAAAACAAGGTTAGTATCGGTATAATTATCTCAATTTCTGTGTTCTTCAAAAAGGTGCCAAACAAAAAAGCTAATACACTATTAGTGAAAAACACCAAAATCCATAAACTGGAACAGTAAAGAATAAGATGATTTAAAAAAATCTTGTCATTAAGTCACAATAATTCACAAGGTTATCACATTTAAACCTAAGAGACCTCAAAAATCAATTTCCCTGCCTGTAAAATGGAGTTTCTCATATCACCCTCCATACTGTTACACAGGTGAGACACAGCTCCTGCTCCTAACCTGCTGTCTGTATGCTCAGCTTGACCTGATGCACTCAAAGCATATCAAACTAGAGTACTTAGGAAATCAAAGTTTGCGAAGTAGTGGGCTATTCTGTCCATTAACTGCTCTGAAATCTTGTTTTTGAAAATTATTTGAACCTTTTAGAGTCCATTTTCCTCCCTTAGAAATGTAGCTTTTGTTTTCTCATCCATTAAATTGAGATAGCACTCCGGCACGTTCTATACCTCAAAGGTTCATGAGGAAATAGCTGGGTCTGCTTTGAAAATTTCTTTATAAATATTAATGTAAATGACAGTAATGAGTATCAATAATCACTGATAACATCTAGTCTCACTACCTGAGTTGCTGAGGTTAGAGAGGTAAAGATGAAAGTCCAGTTCAGTCATTGTGAACTCTTTTCCTTAGCACTTTCGCCTGACTTCCTTCTCTTCTTTCCTGCTTCTTTCTGTTATCATCATTTTGCCCATGAAAGTAGAATTCTTTTGCTTTGGTTGAGTCATACTCTAAGCTCTTGGAATAACTGGTTCAAACTGATCACTGTTGCCCATGCCATTTAGGCAGGTCATAGCATCAGGAAGAATTAGGTTGGGCTCCTGGGGGGAAGGCAGCAGGGCAGGGCAGAGATGTGCAGAAAGCTGAGGCTGATGACTCTGGAGTGTGTACTTTCCTGATCATGTGGTTACCCAGTCTACTGCTTAGTGGCCTACTTTTCATTTCTCCCCTTCCATCTACCTAAGCTCTGACTGCACACAGTAACAGAACTGGAAAAACTGAGGGACAATAATTATCTTGCATTTAACACTTTACAGTTTATACAATGTTTTCACATGCCATATGGTCTAAACAAATGATACAAAGGGCCCTTGAATGAGAGTCTTAGATGAACCAAGTTCCCAGTTCTGATTTTGCTCAAGCAATTCAATTCAATTCTCTGTACCACAAATTAAAAGGTCAGATGAGCTTGGTCCTGGGTGTAGCCTCAGCAAACAATTTATTACGCTAACCTTTAAAGCATCCTGTGAGAAGAGATGGACATTCTTACTCTCATCTCACAGTTATTATGGAAAGAAATACCTGAAAGAGTTGATTCATTAAGAAAAAGGTTGACCATGAAAAATGGAAAGCTGCTAGCATGAAGATATAAAAAACCCATGGCGAACAGGCGGTAATCTGACTGAGGTAGATCCAGAGTCCATCTTCCTTTAACACTGAACCACAATGATTTGACCAATCTGTAAATGCACAAAAAAAGAACCAAATATTAAAAATGGCAAAAAAATTAGTTTTCATCCTCCAGGAAGATAAAATCATGCAGTTTTATTTATTTAGGAAAAAGCAGACAAGACAGCATGGATCAAAATTCACCTTTAGGGACTGGAAGGTGAGTTCAGTGGTAGAAAGCATGCACAACATGTGTGAGGGCCCAAGTTCAAGCCCCATGCCACAACTACATAATAAAACTGGGGCTGGAGAGATAGTTCAGTCGTTAAGAGGACCCAGGTTTGGTGTCCAGCACCCACGTGGCAGCTAGCAACCATTTTTAACTCCAGCTCCAGGGGATCCAATGCCCTTTTCTGGCCTCATGCACATAAAAATATTTTTAAAAATACAACAAAACAAAATTGAAACTTGTTTTCTTTCACTGTATGTTGGTTTAAAAATCTATCACTTTGCTGAATAAACTATTTTGTTAATAAAATAAAATCGAACAACAAAAACAAAAGCAGAACTTCAACTAGAGAAAGTTTACTTTCTGCCAGCTCAATTACCAGGAATAAGAACTGATACCCCAATGTTAGTGAGGATTTGATGGTGTCACAATAACAGTCAGCAGTAAAAGATAAGTGAACAGGGCCCAGAAAAATCTTTCCTAAAACCAGCACAGTCAGCACAAACTACTCTGGCCAGAATTTCTTAAAAGAGTTTGACAAATGAGAATGACTATATTTTATAAAATGTAATTACTTAAGAAAATTATCTTCTTCACTTTAAAGAAAGTTATGGGTCTATATTGTAGCACTGAACATAAACAGTTACTAAAGGTTCAGATGACTAGGAATTGCTGCACAGCAGCACAAGGTATAATACAAGCACTAGATACCACCAGGACACAGCCTATGACAGGGAGCCAGACATATTGGAGTCCTGCATTGGCCAGTATCCATAAGTATATATAAGGCCCAGGGACCTCATGACACAGACATGTCCAGGAAAAGAACATAAACGATGAATCAAATGGCCACAGCCCACTTCTCCCTCCAGGACTTACACGCTAACTAAAAAGACCTTCAGTGTGGGACTCCTGGCTCTGATCCCCGTCCATGCAAGTGGGAGCAGCACTTAAGGAGGACACAGGTGGGAGCGGCAGAGAAATACAAGGGGTGGATCGTCACAGCACCACGTTTTTGGGGGGGCGGGGGGGTCTTTTTGAGACAGGGTCTCCCTGTAGCCCCAGCTGGCTGGGAACTCGCTCCGTAGATGAGGCTGGCCTTGAACTCAGAAATCCACCTACTTCTGCCTCCCAAATGCCAGGATGAAGGCGTGAACCACCACACTCAGCTTACTGTATGACTGTTACAAGCACAATGACCATGCACAAGGGCTGAGTTATTTCTGACATGACAGTTCTGTACATTTACACTTGGAGGTTTCAGAAAGCTATAGACAGTGATAAGTAGTTTCAGATCCTGCTGGGACAGGAAGAACAGGAGCTCAGGACTCTACTATCAAATGTCTGTCCATTTCAGTCCTGAACTCCTATTTTCCCTGCTGAGTCTCATTTGATTTCCAACCATCTTTCATGAATATATGCCTAAAGCATCCTCAGCAATGGTCACTGGGTAACAACCAAGCAATACATCAGAGCAAATGATACTCTTTTAGAGCACCTTATTAGGACAGCAAGAAAGACCCACCTATGACCTGATGTAAGGAGAGAAGACTAGAATTTCCCACAGCAGGTGGAGAAAACATCTGTTGGGAAGGAGAGAATATTGGGTTTCTTTGAGCTTATTGATTTCTACTGCTCCCTCCTGGGAACTTTTTTGGTAATGCAGCATGATCTACACTAGAGCTCTTACACTGACTTCAGATTAGTATCAAGAGATAAGGCTGCAAGTAGCCATCCACATTATCTTATATAATGTAACAATCTTTTTTTTTTTTTGTTCTTTTGGAGCCAGGGTCTCTCTGTAACCCCAGCTGGCCTGGAACTCACTATATAGACCAGGATGGCCTTGAACTCAGAGATCTACCTGCCTCTGCCTCCTGAGTGCTGTGACTAAAGGTGTGCATCACCATGGCCAGCACTGTAACAATCTAATCTGTGCTAATTCGTTCTTTTTAAAAAAAATTTTTAAATTTATTATTTTTTATGTGTATGAATGTACTGTCTGCATGTAGGTTGGTTCACCCATGTGATGTAATGCCATAGAGGTCAGAAGAGGGTGTCGGATTCCCCTGGAACTGGAGTTAAAGATGGTTCTTAGCTGCCATGTGGGTGCTGGGAATCAAACCCGGGTCCTCTGCAAGAGCAGTCGGTGCTCTTAACCGCTGAGTCATCTCTCCAGCCCCTGCTAATTCATTCTTATCAGGTAGTCAGTGGTTAGAAAAGGACCACTCACTGTTCCCTGTCAGTTGTTTTCATCTTTAGGTAATTCTGACAGTTGCATAGCCCTTCTTGATGTTGATCTACTACTTTGCTCTCTGTAACTTCTAGGATGCTTTCTGATTCATGTCTTGTCTACTCTGAAAATAGACTTCACGAAAGATGAAAGGACAAGTGTTGGGCCCTGTGGGACCTAGAGAATGTGGCCTACTGTAACCCCCTGAGCCTGACTAGAGTTTAGTGACTTGTCTCTGGCCGGTCACTTCCGCATAGGAGTGACTCAGCATAGCCCGACCTGAAAACGCCTACAAGCAATATGGCAAGTTACTATTGGACCAAAGCTATCCATCCCCACTCTATGTATCTCCTCTCCTGCCTTCCTTTCTCCACCCCTCCCACCAAGCATATATAAGCCATTGTCTGACTCAATAAAGCGAGTCCTTGCTTTGACGAGACTCCCGGTCGTCGACACTCACCATCCCACTCAGCCCTGGAGGAGAGACAGGCTGGCCCCGCTCTCCTCTCTGCCCTACCTGCCGGAGACCCAGCAGACTGGTGCCTGTGTGAGGATGGTTTCTGTTCTAGTTTATCTTCCATTGCTGTGACAAAACACTCTGACCTACACCAACTTGGGAAGGAAAGGGTTTATTCAGCTTACATCTCCTGGGTCACAGCTCATCACTTAGGGAGCCCAAGGCAGGAACTCAGGGCAGGAACCTGGAAGCAGGAGCTGAAGCACAGGCCATGGAGGAGTGCTGTTCACTGGCTTGCTTCCCTGGCTCATGCCCAGCCTGCCTTCTTATATAGTACACAACAACCAGCCCAGGGTGGCACTACTCATTGTGGGCTGGGCCCTCCCACATCGCCTGACAATCAAGATAATACTCCACAGACGTGGCCACAGGCCAATCCAATGGAGCCAATTCCCCAACTGAGGCTCCCTCAACCCAGGTGTGTCAAGTTGACACTAAAGCTATCCAGCACAACTGACCCCTTGTCAACTTGACACACAAAACACATCACTATTAAACCACCACCTTTCCAGTTCTTATCCCCAAAGTATGATGTTAACATTAATCACAACCTAAGACAGTACAACCTTAAAAGCCCCACAGTCCTTAAAATGTCCAAACACTTAAAAGTTCAGTCTATTAAAAGTCTCTTAACTGTGGGCTGCTGTAAAATCCAAAACAAGTACTGTCTTATTTCAAAGGGAAGAATCAGGCACTCTCAAACAAAACCTAAGTCCACAAAGTAGCTCAAGGCTGGACACCTGGGATTCACTCACGATCTTCTGGGCTCCAAAGGGTCTCGGCAGCTCCCCCTCTCCGACTCTGCCATCCGTGGCACACTCATCTCTCAGGCCCAGGCCGACTCCATTCTACACCTACCGCTGCTCTTGGTGGTCGTCCCAGGGTACCGGCATCTCCAAAAAGCTGGGGTCGCTACTGAAACTGAGGCAGCACCTTCACCAATGGTCTCTTCTGACCTCTCCTGGTGCAAAGCCTCAGCTTCTCTCCATGACCCCTGCAATCCTGGGGTCTTCACAGCAACCGAGGTGCACTTCCACCAATGGTCTTTCCTGACCTCTCACAGTGCCAAGCCTCGGCTGCTCTCTGTGACCCCCTCAAATTTCAACACCGGAACCATATAGGAGACTCTTACACGTTACCAAGTCCGGCTTCTGGCTCGAGATGGAGGCTCAGGCCCTTTCTGGGTCACAGCTTCTGTGTGCTGACCTTGAAGATATTCTCCCCAGAAGATTTCACCTCAGTGATGCTGGTCTCTTGTTACTTACAGCTGATTTTTCAGCCCCAGCTAACCAGCATCAATTGCCCCAGTACCACAAAAGTTTCACTTCAGGTTCTGGTCTCTTGTTACTTACAGCTGATTCTCCACAGCCCCAGCTGACCAGAACCCACAGATTACACAGTCCTGATGATCTCTGCTCTCCTTTGAAACTAGAAACTTCACAAGCCAGGCCTCCATCTTCTACAACTCCTTCAGCAAAACTGCTCCAAGCTCCACAGCAACAATCTTTAGGCATTCAATGATCTTCCCAGCCCAAAGTTCCAAACGCCTCCACAATCCTTCCCCAAAACACCAAGGTCAGGTCTGTCACAGCAATACCCCACTCTCTGGTACCAATTTCTGTTCTAGTTTGTCTTCCATTGCTGTGACAAAACACTCTGACCGACACCAACTTGGGGAGGAAAGGGTTTATTCAGCTTACATCTCCTGGGTCACAGTTCATCACTTAGGGAGCCCAAGGCAGGAACTCAGGGCAGGAACCTGGAGGCAGGAGCTGAAGCACAGGCCATGGAGGAATGCTGTTCACTGGCTTGCTCCCCTGGCTCATGCCCAGTCTGCCTTCTTATACAGTACACAACAACCTGCCTAGGGTGGCACCATTCATTGTGGGGCAGGCCCTCCCACACTGCTTGACCATCAAGACAATACTCCACAGATGTGGCCACAGGCCAATCCAATGGAGCCAATTCCCCAATTGAGGATCCCTCAACCCAGGTGTGTCAAGTTGACACTAAAGCTATCCAGCACAGTTTCCTTCGAGAAGTTCGCTGACGGGTCATTCGGTCTGCAGGTGAGTGTACCTCCATAAATCATGGGGAAGTCTGCTTCCAAACCCCAACCCCTTTGTCCTCCCCCAGATCCTCTCGGGGGTGCTCCCTGCCCACTGCCACCTGAGCCTCCAACCAACCCCTTTTGGCCTCCGTCAGCACCCCCTCCTTATAATGGTGAAGCCCTCCTTGAAGGCGGCGCCACCACCCTCTACCCAGTTAATGTCAACCTGGGAGGTAACCGCCCGGCGGCCTGGTACCCCTGGGAGACTCAAGAATTAAAGGACCTCAAAAAGGCGGTGACTGAGGATGGCCCCAACTCTCCCTGGGCGGAGACCATCCTTGAAGGGTTGGCCCATCAGGTGTGTGTGGCCCGGGACTGGTATGGGTTGGCCAGGGCCGTCCTCCCTGGCCCTATGTTCCTTAAGTGGGTCGCCTTCTATCAGGAGGAGTGTCGGGTACAGGGAGAGTGTAACCAGAACACTCAGCCATCCATTCCCATTACCTATGGCATGCTCTGGGCACGGATGCTCAACATACCACCTGCCTCCAACAGGCTGCCATCCCCGCCCCTTATCAAGATCAAGTCAGGGTGATTGGCCTGGCAGCGTGGAAGAAATTAGATGAGGGCCCTACTGAATCCCCTGTGTCTGGGGTCACTCAGAGGGCCTCGGAGGACCTTCCTTCTTTCATAGATAGGGTCTAAAAGAGCCCGAGGAGAAAGTTCCCTGCTGGGGAGTTGAGGGAAAGGTTTGTGCGCTCCCTAGTCTGGGATGGAATGACCACAGACCACAAATTAGTATGTGCAGGACTGAGAAACCAATCAATGGTCAGGTGGATAGTGGCCTCCAGGGATGTCGGCACCACTTCTCATCAGATGCGAGCCATGGTGGCTGCCCTTCAGGCAGGCCGCCAGGAAGAGCTCCAGACTCTTATCAATACCCTCCGACAAGCCACTGTTTCAGGTGGGTGGACATGTTTTGGGTGTGGCAAAGAAGGCCACTTCCGCAGGGAGTGCCCTAACCAACCCCGAGGTCCTCCTGACCCCCACCCCAGGGAGGGTGGTCCCCATACACCCTGTCCTCGCTGTAAAAAGGGGTTTGTTTCATTGGGCCCGTGATTGCAGGTCTAAATTTAATCTTAAGGGTGAGCCTTTAAACTCCCTGTGGGGCTGCCCCCAGCCCCGTTAAAGAAGGGGAACAGGCTGGTCCAGGCTCATTGGACCATTCCACTGGTTCCTGGCTTGAGGCCCAAAACGACCCTAACAATAGGGGGCAAAACTTTCAAATTCCTCATTGATGCCGGGGCTGATTGAACAGTAAAATAAGAAAGGAAGAAGTGCCCCATTCTTGGCTGGGTGTGGGCGGCCAGTTTACATCATGGGAGACAGGCGCCTGGCTGCCCTGGACAGACCCTAGTGGAAGCCATGGGAAGGTGCGCCCTCTCGTGGTCCCTGGCCTGATAGCCAATATCTTGGGTCAGGACATTCTGGGTGAGGCAGAGGCCTTTATCACGATAGACCATAAGGCCTTTTATAATGATCTCCTAGACCAGGAGGAATATGAACAACAGCTCAAGCAGGGGTGGGAGAGCCACCCAAACTACCGAGACCCTTACTTTGACCAACCCAGACAAAAGCATTCCTTGGTCCACCCCCAATCTTAAGGGCCACTGCTCACCCCCCGGTAATTCAGATACAATGGAAACTGGGGGATTCCATATGGGTGGAGCAGTGGCCTCTTCCTACAAATAAACTCCAACAACTACACTCATTGGTCCAGCAACAGTTAGACCTGGGGCATCTAAAGCCATCCACTAGTCCCTGGAACTCTCCTGTATTTGTTATTAAGAAAGCTAATGGCTCCTGGAGGTTCCTACAGGATCTTAGAAAAATCAATGAGAGAATGGTACTGCTGGGAACACCACAGAGGGGGCTCCCCTGGGTCCTCGCTATCCCCAGTTCATACCATCTGACTGTCATCGACATAAAGGACTGCTTCTTCTCTATCCCCCTGCACCAACATGATAGTAAAAGTTTGCCTTCTCCCTTCCCTCTATTAACTTTCGGGGACCGGACTTAAGATTTGAGTGGACCGTCCTTCCCCAGGGCATGGCTAATAGCCCCATTTGCCAATATTACTTGACACAGCTCTTTACTCCACTCCTAAAGTGACCAAACATACTCTTTTATATCTATATGGATGATATAATTTTGGGCAGCCTTGAGGCCTCTGACCTTCGGGAACTCACCGCCAGATGACTCTCCATTCTACGGGAAAGCGGCTTTAGCGCTGCTGTGGACAAAATTCAGACTATCCCACCATTTAAAATTTTGGGGTCCATCCTCTCCTTGGACTCCGTTTCCCCTGCCAAACCTCAGCTTTCCTTACAGGAATCCTATAGTCTGCCCCAGCTCCAAAAACTTCTGGGGGAGATTAATTGGATGAGACCCTGGATTCCTGTAACCACTGAGGAGATGGTTCCCCTATTTGACCTCCTAAAGGGCCTAGATTTAAATTTGAGGGTGACACTACCTCCCCTTTGTCGGCAGGCACTTGCAAAAATACAACAATCCATAAATGGGGCCTCCCTAAAACGGTTTGACCCACATGTACCCATCTCCCTCTGCCTTTTTCCCGGGAAGACCTTGTGCACAGCCCTCTTGGCCCAAGACAGTGAGCCCATTCAATGGGTACACCTCTTGGTGGGGGGAGTACCAAGGGTGTATTCCATGACCAATCAGATCGCCGACTGCATAGTTAAAGGAAGAGAAGTGGCAGTCAGACTGTTTGGGACTGAGCCCCAGTTCATCATCACCCCCTACAAATCAACAGACTTTGCCTGGTTACAAAAGAATAATGACAAAATTGCGCTGGCACTTGAAGGATTTCCTGGCAAAATTGATTGCCATTACGGTGCTTATAAATGGATGAGTTCCTTCTCCCAGCTAGAATGGGAGCCTCCCCGACTTTTCCATACCTGGCCTGATCCTGAGTTCCTCACCGTATTCATGGATGGAGGGCGTCTTGGGGCCTCAGTAGTCATTTATCCACCACTACAAAAAGTGGCAGAAACCTACCCCCATAATAACCATCTCTTATGAGGTTGAAGGGTCGGCACAGTTTAAGGAGCTCTTTGCTGTTGTCCTAGCACTTGACTCTATACCTGAGCCCTTTAACCTGTTCTCAGACAGAGTTTATGTTGCCAATTTACTGCCTAACCTGGTGGAGGCCCATGTCAGGTTAGATTCTAACCCCATATCTCCTCTAATGATTCAGACCAGGGTCCTACTTAAACAAAGAACCAGCTCCATCTTCCTCCAGCATCTTAGGAGGCATCAAAACATGCCTGGGTTCCTTTCAGATGGCAATAAATTGGCTGACCAACTAGCTTCCATACCCCAATGCCATAATTTAATGGAAGTGACCCAATTCCACCAACTTACACATGCTAACTGGAGGGGTCTCAAAAACGAGTTTCCCCATGTGCCCGTTCAAGATCTAAAAAGAATTATGATCCAAAAAGAATTATTCGCACTTGTAGATCCTGTCAACCTTTTATGCAGATTCCTCTGCTTCAGGCCCCTAGGAGTAACCCTCGAGGCCTTCAGCCTAATCACCTTTGGCAAATAGATGTCACACACTATGCTCCCTTTGGAAAACTTAGGTATATCTTTGTGTCTGTGGACACCTTTTCTCGTGCCTGCTGGGCATCCGCACACATGGGCGAATAGACTAAACATGCTATTAGCCATATGCTCCAATGCTTTGCTACCCTCGGGTTGCCTGATCAAATTAAAACAAACAATGGCCCATGCTTCATAAGTAAATCTTTTATAGAATTCCTCCAAACATGGAAGATCTCACATTCTACTGGTATCCCCTATAACCCTCGAGGACAGGCTATTATTGAAAGGTTCAACCAAACCCTCAAGGCTCAGTTAAAAAAACAAAAGGGGACGGGGCTGGAGAGATGGCCTAGCGGTTAAGAGCACCGACCGCTCTTACAGAGGACCCGGGTTCGATCCCCAGCACCCACATGGCGGCCGAGAACCATCTGAAACTCCAACTCCAGGAGAACTCCAGTTCCAGGGGAATCCGACGCCCTCTTCTGATGTCCGCGGCATTGCACGACACGGGTGCACAGACCTGCACACAGACAGTACATTGATACACATACAGAAATAAATAAAATTTAAAAAAAAAAATAAATAAATAATAAAAAAATAAAAAAACAAAAGGGGGAATCCCTGTACCCTTATGATCAATTAAAGAAGGCCCTTTTTACGCTAAATATTTTAAATTTTTCAAAAGAAGAACCACACATATCTCCTTTCCAGAAGCACTGGTTCTCATCTGTCACCTATAGCTCTATTCGGGTCAGATGGAGGGACCCACTCACCAGGGTCTGGAGGGGACCAGACCCGCTCCTCACAGCGGGGAGAGAATTCAGATGTACTTTCCCCCAAAATGAAAAAAGGCCCATCTGGGTGCTGGCAAGAGACCTTAAATATCTCCCCCAACAGGGAGACAATGATAATGACCCCTCCAGGGAGTGTTTCACCCCTGAGGATGGCCCCTCTGCTCTGTTCTTCCCTCAGGAGCAGCCCAGGATGAAAGTGACGTTGCTCCTCCTACTGCTGGTTCTTGTCCCACCCAGTGACGGGGGACTTGGAGACCCCAATGCTGTCTCCAACGCCTGGAGGCTGGATCTGGAATTGTCCTAAACAAAATCAAGGAACTCAGGACTTCCTGCCCTACCTCCTTCCTCTGCTTGGACCCCTTCTTACAATCTTCCTAATTCTTACCCTCGGGCCCAGTGTGATTAACAAAATCACTCAATTTATCCAGGGAAGGCTAGATGTAGTAAAGTTACATCAGGTTGATGTCCACTATCACAGGCTCACCAGCCAGGAGCCAGGGCCTTATGAATGGCCATCTTCTTTTTTTTCTTAATTTTTTTTTTTTTAATTTTATTTATTTCTGTATGTGTATGAATGTATTGTCTGCATGCAAGTCTGTGCACCCGTGACGTGCAATGCCGCGGAGGTCAGAAGAGGGCGTCGGACTCCCCTGGAACTGGAGTTCTCCTGGAATTGGAGTTTCAGACGGCTCTCGGCTGCCATGTGGGTGCTGGGGATCGAACCCGGGTCCTCTGCAAGAGCGGTCGGCGCTCTTAACCGCTAGGCCATCACTCCAGCCCCCATGAATGGCCATCTTCATACGATCGCCTGACCCCCGCCCTCCATGTGGCCAATGATGGGTAAGACCCCAGAGAGACTGGGGCAACCTAAGACAGGGCATGGAGAGGCTCTTTGGCAGACCCCGGAGTCATGGCACCCAATGATGGGCAAGATATTTCTGCAGTCAGTCAACCTAAGACAGTGGCCAAACCTAAGTTTTTGTATCCCAAAGATGGATAAGAATGAGTTTGCAAGAATAGACAACCTAAGCCAGGGGCTATGTTTCTCCTCCTGCATTACAAAAACAAAAGGGGGAATTGTTGGGCCCTGTGGGCCCTAGAGAATGTGGCCTACTGTAACCCCCGAAGCCTGACTAGAGTTTAGTGACCTGTCTCTGGCCAGTCACTTCCGCATAGGAGTGACTCAGCATAGCCCGACCTGAAAACGCCTACAACTGATGTGGCAAGTTACTATTGGCCCAAAGCTATCCATCCCCACTCTACGTATCTCCTCTCCCGCCTTCCTTTCTCCACCTCTCCCACCAAGCATATATAAGCTGCTGCCTGACTCAATAAAGTGAGTCCTTGCTTTGACGAGACTCCCGACCCCTGTGTGGTTCTGTTCGGGTCATCGACACTCACCATCCCACTCAGCCCCGGAGGAGAGACAGGCTGGCCCAGCTCTCCTCTCTGCCCTACCTGCCGGGTTGACACTCACCATCCTGCTCAGCCCTGGAGGAGAGATAGGCTGGCCCAGCTCTCCTCTCTGCCCTACCTGCCGGGTTGACACTCACCATCCTGCTCAGCCCTGGAGGAGAGATAGGCTGGCCCAGCTCTCCTCTCTGCCCTACCTGCCGGAGACCCGGCAGACAAGCCTGTGCTGAGACAGAGGCAGCTACTGTTGGGTCACATGAGGAGGAAGTATACACCCTAGTAGTAGCCTTAAGAGACAAGATGGCTTGTTAAGAGAAACAGAACAAGTTCGTGTTTGTTTACTGCCTAAAAAAATGTTAAATGGCCTAGCACTTTCGTCCATGACACAGTAAGCGTGACAGTATACACAGCTGTCAGTACAAGGTGTGGGCACTCTTCACAAACAAAACGTAGTATGAAAACTGACTTCAGATTTAGAAATCAGAGAAAAAAAGACAAATAAGAGAAAGAATAACTATGTAAAAGTGCTGCTTCCCTTGTCAACACAGTGGTATTCTGTACCTACACACTAAATAAAGTGACTATTTTTACTGAGGAGAGATAAGGACAGTGTAAAGTCTGGCTCCTTTCTGCTAGGATCAATTCCAAGAGACAAGCTGGTCCATGAACCAACTTAGGTTTTCCAAGAATATGCTTCACTGTCAAGTGTGAGAAGCGCAGCTGTAGGAGAAGCACTGTCAAAAACCTTTTGTTTCTTTTGCTGTGATACATAATCTAAGCTTTTAAGATACTCAGGGTTGATGGTGGGTTTGTAACATTCTAACTATACTAGACCTACCTGAGCCAGCTCAGTACATTTAGCCACAAAGCATGCTGTAGGGAGTGTCTGGTGGGAAAGGGTCTGCACTGTGTCACAGCAAAAGGCAACCCAGTTCATACAGGTACTAACAACTTCCAGACAGGAAGCCCAAACAAATAACACTGGATATTTCTAGAGAGGGAGGCAGGAAGCTGAGGGATAAGCACATGAAGAATTCTCTCCTATGTATATTAGTCAATTAAAGAAAGCAGTTTTACCAGTTTTATAAGAGATTACTTCTATAAAAGTCAGTTCTAATTTACAGTTAGAGGATGACTTCATTACCTCCCTGTTTTTCTTTGTTCTATGAAAAAGAGGTAAGGAGGTCTCTCATATTGAAACTGTGCTGCACCTAGAAGGTGAAGTTCATTAGGACTCACTGTAAACAGATGTTACACCTATGGTCCTCAGAGATGTTTTTTTCAGCTTCTTAAGGTAAAGAATGTTAAAAGCCTCCACTTTGTTTTCTCATTATAGGTATAATTTACAGTTACCTGGGCCAGAGTGTAACAGACAAGAGATTACAAGGAAAAGAACTGGGTGGGTACATGAGCTTGTAAGAACAATTTGTACTTACAGACGAAAGATTTATATATAATCCAGTCACATACGACGGAAAGGAAAAACAGCAAGAAGATGTAATGGTGATGGTTTCCAAAACCTAAATCAGAAAGAAACAAAACATACTTAGTATTGTTAAGTAATGACTTCCCAGACAAGACTACTTTTCTTCAAAAACCTTCATTACAATGAAACAGAAACACGGCAGTTGCTTTGCTTTTAAATATTACTAAACCCAACAAAACGGCTGATGTGACAATCAAATGTCCATGCTAATTAATATTCCCCACTTGCTTTAAAGACAACACTTTGATTAGAACAAAATTAATAGTCAAAACCAGCTTTGGGCTGGGCAGACCACAGCCCATAAAAGACTGTGGGGAAAGGCATGAGGGTACCAGGCAATTAGACCATCTCCTGTATGTGTAGACTGCTTGTTATGCTTGAGATGGAAGCATGTTGACACTCACTGCTCTACAGGTACCACCACATCAGGGCCCCATTTTCTTCTGAAGCAGCAACAGCTGGTAGCATTAATACCACAATTGGGTGACCCAGGTTAAAGGGTGACAGTGTGCTACTGCAGACTGTCACCCAATTTCTTTGATCCAGTGTTCATACTTGCAATAGCAAGAGAATATAAGTCCTCTCTCAGTGCCCAGGCCTGTGGAAACTGAACAGGACTATGCCTGTGAAAACACTGCCAAGTGCAGTGTATAAACGCAGACAGGCATGATGCCAGTCTTCTAATCTTTATGACAGAATGGTGCCCAGGAAGACCAGGACCCCAGGAGTATGTACCCACATTTTCTGGAGGAGAAGAGAACATCAGAAGGTACGACAGGAACCTCAAGTTTCTTAGGATTATAAAACCATACCCCTGTGGAAGACTCAACCACAGCCCTCTGACATTCCTTGTGATGAAGCCCTGACCTTACTGTGATGGCTCACAGGGAACTCAGGGTGGCAGGGAAGCAAAGGAGTATTCCTGGGTAGAAGACAAGTCCCAGAACTCTGCCACCTCTTTTTATCTCCTACATGAGCACTGAAGGAAGGTGAAGAAGGTAGGAAAAACAAGTCGCCACACATGGCAGGAATAGAAGACTAAGATGATCTTAAAGAGTTACAACTTTTCAGCTCTAAAATGCAGATAGTAACACCAACTTCACAGGTATGCTGATGATCAAATAACACCAGGTATGAAAGCATTTCATAAACTCTAAAAAAAACTACAAAGAGACAGTCACTGTAATTAGCCATACCATAAGGATGATTCTCAAAGAAAAGCTACAGAATGGAGACCTTGATGGCCTTCCGATCTTTTCCCCATGGCCCACACATAACTGTACACATGGTGGACCTCACAGAGGTAAATGAAGAATTCAGTTTCTCACCTATGCACCGTCCAGTCCAAAAGCAGTGTTGATCATACCGAGCCACACAAGAGTTGCACACACGGCAATGGAGTGACCTTAAAGGCTTCCTTATCTAGGGGGCAATTAAGAAAAGTCTAAGCAAAAAACAACCTTTGGCAACAAATTGTGAATAAAACTTTAATCTTAAGTCATGAAACACTGGCACGATTAATCCTAAATATATGATTTACTCACACAGAGGCTCTGAAACCTTCCTAATGTCTATTTCTCTATGTAACAGTAAGCTTTCACTAAGAGATTTGATTCTAGAAATTCCTCACACTGGCTAAGGGAAACTCAGGCAGGAGCATACAGAGAACCAGTAACAGACTAAAAACCCAGAGACCTGAGCTCTATTCTAGGCTCCTCCAATAAGTCCTCAGCTGCAAAGCAAGAGGTGCTGGTGATAGTTCTGAGGTCACCATATGCCTCTGACTTAGGTTAGGTCTAACATGTTTCCTGACAGGGAAAACCAAACAAAAAGCACTACAGATAATTTACAAAGAAATTTAACTATGGGCAACTTCATGAGGTTATAACATTCTTCCCTACGTTCATGGCAGAAAACTGTTCTGACAGTAATACAAAATTAGAACCAGGTAAAAACAAAGGTGCATAAAAATGCCATGAAGATTTGACAAATGCTTACCTAAGCAATGTTACCTAGAATTTGCTTTTACTAAGAAAAACAAAATATTATGCCGAAAAGACTCACAAGACACGATGGACAAAATGTTCTGAAGTCCAGACAGCCAGTTTCTGCAAGAGTGACAATATTCTGAAAGACATCATGTTTGACTTTAGGAAGCATTCACCTGGGGAGTGCACTGTGATGGCTGCGCCCCTTCTCATAGCTCTCCTTCACCACCAGCTACAGAAGTAACCAGAATAGCAACCTGGAATACTTACCACAAAATCATTCCAGTGCTTGGAATGATATTGAGTTTTCAAGGCTGTCTTTTCAAGCAATAAGACAAGAAATCTGACTGCATAAAAATGCTATCCCCACACCTTCCTAAACTTTTTCATGAGTGGCACACATCTCCCATTTATAATCTTCTACAGAAGAACAAATATATGCATATGTACCTTCACAAAAAAAAAAAAAAAAAATTAACATAAAAAAAAAAAAAAAAAAAAAAAAAAAAAAAGGGAAGAAGGGCTAGAGAGATAGCTTATCGTTTAAGAGCGCTGACTGCTCTTGCAGAGGACCCGGGTTCGATCCCCAGCACCCACATGGCAGCTGAAAACTGTCTTTAACTCCAATTCCAGGGGAATCCGACACCCTCTTCTGACCTCCGTGGCATTGCACGACACGGGTGCACCAACCTACGTGCAGACAATACATTCATACACATATGAAAATAAATAGAAAATTTAAAAAAAATTTAAAAGGGGGAAGAAACAAAAATTATAAATGAACATGAAAACCAAGGGTAATAAGCACCAAAGGATGAGTTTTAGAGGCCTGGCTTTAGGCAACAGCAGACAAGATTCTCTCTAACTTCTAAGCATTCATGAGCAGTTGGAAAGTATAGTATGTCTTCTGTCATCTTCACATTTGAGGAAGAAAAGGGGGGGTATCTCCTCAGTTACTTAGGAGAAGGAATCAGCTTAGCTCCGATCTCATTAAGCAGTCAAGACAAATGACCCCAATCTAAAATTACAAGGAAGAGGAAGATCTGACAACAAAAACTAAGCCTGAAGAAGTCTGGTGGGTATCTTATGTTACAGAAAATAGAGGATTCCAAGGGCCTGGACAGATGGCTCAGTGGTTAGGAGCACTGGCTGCTCTTACAGAGGACTAAGGTTCAGTTCCCAGCACCCTCAAGCCCTCTAACAGCTGTCAGTAACTCCAGTTCAGGGGATCCAATGCCCTCTTCTGACCTCCAAGGGTGTACTTACACATGTGCAAGCACTATACACATACACATAAAAATAACAAAGAAAACAGGTGATTGTATAATTGCAGAAATCCCATTTTTGCTGATTTAGTCACTGCACATTTACATTGTAACTACTGTGTGGTAGGCACTGTAGACACAGCTGTGTCAAAGACCAACAGGCTTTGACTCTGAAAACTTCATTATTTTTTACTAAAAAACAAATAAAAACTATTAGGAAAGAAAACTCACCACTTTCCTGTCTTCTTCAGAAGCCTTACTGAAGCCTGGATCAGTTGCCCAAGTCTTGTAAAAAAAGTAGAGAAAGGCTACTAGGCTGAAAATGAAAGGAAAACAGAAACGGCTGCCTTCTATATGTTAAAGCCATGTTAAGGTACATGCCAAACTCTGTTAAGAACATCACGGTAATGAGAGCAAATGTTACCACTAGTACCTAAGAACCTCTCCTTTTTGCATCCTGCCCCCAAATTTCCTCTGTATAAACTTCTTCCAAAGTGGCCCAATTCTATGTTCTTCTCCTACAGGGGTCTGCTCTGAGTCAGTTAATACCTCATTAGTTGAAGCTCATGTTCAATATAAAAAAACAAACTCAATCATCCTGAAGACTGAAAATATCCAAGCCCCCAAAATTTAATCTCTAAAGGCGTGACTGTGGCTTTCCTTAGAGCACCCAGAAAATATTCTCTCATTTTTACAAAATTATTCAAAGAAAACACAAGACGTGGTTCAGAGATTTCAACTTTATTTCCTGATAAAGGAGATAAATGCTTGCAAAAATTTCTTACTGGAATGTTTAGTAAAAAGTCCTTCTAATTGTTTTAGGCTACATTAATTTAAGAAGTTGATCTTGGGGCTGGAGAGATAGCCTAGTGGTTAAGAGCACGACGCTCTTGCAGAGGACCCGGGTTCGATCCCCAGCACCCACATGGCGGCTAAGAACCGTCTGTAACTCCAATTCCAGGAGAACTCCAGTTCCAGGGGAATCTGAGACCCTCTTCTGACCTCCGCGGCATTGCACGACACGGGTGCACAGACCTGCATGCAAACAATACATTCATACACATACAAAAATAAATAATAAAAAAAAAAATTTAAAAGAAGTTGATCTTGCAAAACGAGTGCAAATTATATACTTTTTGGGAAAGGCGGATATTATGAATAAATTACTAAAAATGATTTCAATGATAAAAATTGTCCACTTTAAATGTTGTTTAACTGGCACAAGTTCTTCCTATAAAAAGCAAATCTTTGCTCCAGGGAAAAAATGAATATGCAGTAATAAGTCAATAAACTTTGCCCAATTTAAATATTATTGCCTTGACGTGGTAACTCCATTTGCCTTACATGGTGTTATCAAGTGTGATGGCTGATCATGGCTGTTAACCTGACTGGATCTGGAACTAAAATGTGATCAGATCATTTGAAGGCAAAGAACCAGCCTGAATGTGAGCAGCCCATTCAGGTGGCCGCCCAGTCAAAAGGACATGGAAGGGGAGATTTTGCATTTTGCCCGCTTGCTTTCTCTCTCATACACATTTATCTATCTTGTTGCTGTGGCATTCCTTGCCGATATTAGAACCAACAGTGCCAGATGGGGGCGCTGAGACACCCAGCCTCATGGACTGAGCAATTCCAGATTTCAGCCTCTTCATTGTGGAGCAGCCATTACTGGACTTGGACTTTAAAAAAATTTTTTATTTTTTTATGTGTATGAGTGTACTGTCTGCATGTAGGCTGGTGCACTCCTATCCTGTGCAATGCCGTGGAGGTCAGAAGAGGGTGTCAGATTCCCCTGGAACTGGAATTAAAGATGGTTCTTAGCTGCCATGTGGGTGTTGGGAAACGAACCCAGGTCCTCTGCAAGAGCAGTCAGTGCTCTTAACCACTGAACCATCTCTCCAGCCCAGACTCTATTCTGTAAGGCAATTTAACAAGTCCCCATATATATTCATTTTATCATTTCTGTTCCTTTAGAGAACCCTAATACACCAAGATATCTTGTATCAAACCAGAATAGATAAAACAGATTCTAAACTCTTGCTATTCAGATTGTGGCCAATGACCAGTAATGCCAGCTTGTTAGAAAAATGGAATATTGGGGACTGGAGGAGATGGTTCAGTGGTTAAGAACACTGGCTGTTCTTGCAGAAGACCCAGGCTGGAATCCCAGCGCCCACATGGTAGCTAATAACTGTCTGTTGACTCCAGTTCCAGATTTGACACCCTCTTCTGTCCTCTGCAGGTACTGCACAACATGGGTGCAACTTACACCAGGCACAGTTCTAAATGATATAGTGGAAGACCTTTGGTTAAAGCATTAGATCTTTTTCCCTTAAGTCTTGATCAACTCACATGATACATTCTCAAAAATGCATTTCATTTAGTCATAGGGTGATCTTGCACAGTAAGCTGACTGAATTTGTGTTTCCCATTCTGATTAACTTTTAGACAAATCCTAGGAGCACCATTGGATCCTCACCTAAATAAAGGGAACTGCACTCTAAACCTCACATGACAGGCTTCTGTGGTAACCACAAACACTCTTCATGTCCTTGCTTTAGGACCCTCTAGGATGTTCAAATCCTCACTGCCCTCAAGACTTAACCCACATTCTCCCTCCTGCTTGTCTTGTTACCCTTTCCTGAACAGTGCTTACACCTTAGATTATAGCTATTATAGGCTTCCCCTGCAAGCTGGTAACTCTCTTGCAAATGTAGAGCTAAAATTTCCTCCTCTGTATAACACGACCAACTAACTGGTTTTCATTCCTTAGATCCTGTGGTCTATACCACTGCTGCCCTTTAGATTCACCTTGCAATGCTTATTTCTGTGTTTGTTCAATACATTTTTCTATTTACATTAGAATGGCTCTAGAGTGCACTGGTTTTCAATTGACAGATTTCCCAACATCTGAAATTGGGAGGTAGTGATCACATCTTCACAACAACATTGCTCCATGTACAACAGTTTACTGGCTGTGCTCCTCTGCTTGTGGTCCTATTTTCCATTATCTTCAGAACAGATTTCAAGACGGCAACCCCATGATCAGTACGTACTGGCCAGTGCTAAGGAGAGTGACCTGCTGATGTCCTTTTCTTGGACATGCAAGTCCTTGTAGTACATGGTAACAGCTGAGTCACTAGCCACACTGGATATTCATTCAAAGCTCTTGATTCTCTCTTTACTCTTCTTCTTTTCTTCCCTGTCATAGTACGGAGATCAAGGGGCTTGTGCTGAACTTGAACTCATTTTGTAGGCTACACTCTCCTCAAACTTGCTGTGGAAGACTAAAGTTTGATTCCCTGACAGGAACATGATCCTTTACACCAGGCAGGGTAGAGCACACTCAGCATGAAGGAGGCAGAGGCAGGCAGATCAGAGTTCAAGCCAGTTGGAGATACATAATGAGTTGCAGGCCAACCAAGACTAAACAGTAAGACCCTGCCTCACACAAACACACACACACGGACCTGAAATTTAGATTCCTTCTAAAATTTAGATTCCTTCTGCCTGATACCAAAGACCATCTGCTTTCCATGGTACCCCCGATTCTCTTCGGTTCTCTTCCTGTAACAGACCATGGGCTGTGGGACAGAAGCCCTCAGCCAATTCTATCTGGTAGCCTGAGCAAGCCCAGTCTAAATATTTGGGCTTTGTCTTTACCAGGTAGTCCCCAGCTGATCCACAAAGCTTGGAAAACACTGACCTGTGGGTGCAGTGCCATCTGCTGACTAGCATGCCCTCACAGCAGCAGGTTCACAAGGGGCTCCATTGATGGCTTTATGCTGTACATGTGAGTGAACCATTCCATGCTGTTCATGCTGACACCTTAAATTCCAAATGCCTATGAAAATCAGTTCTCCTAATATAACGTAACACACCTTTACGATATTGAGCTGTTTCTAGCTATATTCAAGTGAGTATTTCTTTCTTCTTTTTTTTTTTTTTTTGTTTGTTTGTTAGAGTTAGGATTAGAGTTAGGGCACAAGTGAGTATTTCTATAATCAGTGTTAACAGACTACAATGAAATTACTTTTTTGTATATTTTTTATTCTGCAAATTAAAAACAATCTAATATAAAAATGATCACACTTTTGTACAAATTTTGGAATAACTGAAGTTTCTCATATTTTAAAAATTAGCCAGGCGTGGTGGTGCACACCTTTAATCCTAGCACTTGGGAGGCAGAGGCAGGCTGATCTTCAGAGTGAGTTCCAGGCTACAGGGAGACCCAGTCTTGATAAGACCCCCCCGAAAAAAAAAATCAATCAAAAACACAATTTTAAAAACTGTTCATTTGACTCCCACAAAAACATCAGCTATTCTCTTTCAGGATCATGCCCAATGCCCTAGCATTTATAAGCACTGGGTCATCTGCAAATGATTACTTATATGTTAAAAAGTAGCTTTTTATCAAATACTATCACCCAAATATTCATTAAGTGGTGATAAAGAAGGCTAGTGTCTACAAAGCTATCACCAAATTAGTAATTATGAGACAAAAGTTACAAGTAATAAAATATTTTTAAAAAGCCTAGTGACCTCTATGGTACCTGTGCCTTTTATTTAAGTTAAAGGAATCTAAACCATATTAGAAATAATTCTTAGAAATAAAAAGTATTAGCTGTGCACAGTGGCACATGCCTTTAATCCCAGTACTTGGGAGATAGAGGCAGGTAGATCTCTGTGAGCTCAAGGCTAGCCTGGTTTACATAGAGTATTTAGACCAGCTAGGGCTACAGGGAGACCCTATCTCAAAAAGACAAAACAAAAGAGCAAAAACATGGTCAAAGTCTGTAGATATATGCACTCTGAAAACCCATATGCCAATCTCATTCGCTCCTCTGAAAAAAAATTCTTGACTTTAGTTTATGCATTTTCCCTATTAAATACCCTGTTTTTTTCTTTCTAGACATTACCTGAAAGAGACATACTGAACACAGAGAGAATAAGCCAAAGGAACATTTCCATTTACCACACTTCTTTCTGGATCATAGAAGCAATGCAATGTTACAATGGCTTCCCAAAGTCCTTGGAAGGAGAGAAAGAAGTTTAGAGAGAGGTGGGGAGATTGCACACATGTCCATCTAACAATAAACCTAAACAGTAAAAATCTCTTCTACTTTACATGACTGGAAGACTACACATCCTTGAATTGGACTTAAACCTGATCTTCACATAATGGACTTATTCATTAGATTTAAGTTGTATTTTCTGTTTTAAATCACAGGCTGATTTCATTAGATCACAAAAAGAATAAATAGGCCATGACTAGAATTTTTAAAAAGAGAAAGGATAAAACAAGGTGAAGCAGACATTCAGAGTTTTCTGAAGCTTGTTTCACATCTACTTTGAATGGCAAGGCAAATTACTCTTGCTGAAAACCCTTGTCTTAGCTAATCATTGACAATCCTGCTTAGCACTGCTGAGGAAGCTACAAATGAGGCCATTTGGTACCCAGAACATTATTCAGCAACTGTAACTGCTGACCAAGAACCATTTGACCTTGAAGCAATCTCAAAATACCCTAACATATTATTATGGGTAAAGCTTTAGTTTCCTTCTCCACTGCTCTGATAAAACACTCTGACCAAAACCAACTTGGGGAAAGGCTTATTTGGCTCATACTTCCATGTTTCAGTTCACACTGAGGGAAGCCAGGGAAGGAATTTAGGGCAGGGACCTAGAGGAAGGAAGTAAAGCACAGACCCCGGAGGAGCACTGATTACTGGCTTGCTCCCCTGGCCTGTGGCCAGCCTGCTTTCTTATATAACCCAGGACCACCTGACCAGGAACATTTAATTTAAACTTAAAGGATATCATGAAAGAACACCGTGAACCAAGTTATAAATATCCAAAAAGTAGAACTTAGCAGAAAGACCGCTGGTAAGTACACAAGGTTCTTATAGCCCACCAAGAACCTAAAAGAAAAAGGAGGAACACAGGGCATTAGTGAGCTAAGGCACAGGTATGATTCATGTTCACTTCAGTGCTATATTACCCAATAAGAATGACAGCAATAATAGCATCAACAGTGCAGCTTTCAATTCATGACCTTCATATCCATGTGGTAATAGTGATGTACCATCAATACCCCACCTTTCACATGAGAAAGCTAAATTACAAGTTTTCAGATATATACATTCTAGTTCTTAAGCTACTCAAAAATATTTCACTCATAATAACAATACATTTTAAATGAATCTTTAGTGCTTATAGTGTGATATATATTTTTTACATATAATTTATTAATATTCCCAAACAAAAATTTAAATAATTGGGAAATTCACCTTTATATTTTAACAAGCTTTCTTCCAGAGGACAGCTCTATGTTTATGAAATACACAGATGTATACGACCTTAAGCTTTCATTCTAAACCAGCATGAGGCCCAGTCACTGAAAGTATACAAAGACTTCAAGTGACTCTAGTCGCCTCACTACAATCTCACTCAGACAAGCAACTTGAAGTCCATGTACATGGTACTAAAAATATTTAATACTATATCTAGTTTCAAAAGTAAAAATAAATAAAAGTCTTTCCACACCAAACTCAATATAGAAATTTTGTGAATAAATACACTTTACCAGATATATCTCAAAATTTATACCACAGTAAACTGTGGTTGCTAGTGGGTTATGAAAGTACTGAGAAAAAAGGGGCCATCAGGACCTGGGTCATAATTAGAATACAATTCTGTTTGGGAACTAAAGATCCCAACCTTTGGTACCCATCTGTTGCTAGGGCAGGTAAAAACAAGAGTCCACTGCAAACTCCATGAATGACCTAAGATTTTGCAGGGAAAAAACCACTCTTGGTCAAATTAAGTAGTAAAATGGATTTCCAATTTTGATAGACTTGCTACTCTGATAGGTGTCACAAGGCAGACTGGACCAAGAAGCAACTGTCCTGGTGCCTAATATTAGCAGAAGTTCACAGTGCTTACCTCCACATAACTGAGTTGAATCTGAAGAGAAGTGGGAGAAAAATATGGCACTGTGGATCAAGTTGCTATATGTATTTGACTCACTGGAAATGTATTCACATGGCAATTACAGAATATGAAGACCTCAACAGTTATCAAACCAAAGCTAGTCATACAATTCTTTTTCAATAATTTGGTTAATTTGGCTTTAAGTTAAAACATACAAATAGCTAAACAAAATTTCAAATGTTGCTGTCATAAGCAGAACCAACTGCCAGACTTTACTTCCTCTCTTAAAAAAAAAAAAAAGCAACAGCCATTATTCCTGACGATTGGCTTGAAATTCATTCAACAATCAAGTCAATCCAATCAGTGGAAAGTGAGTATTTTTAAGTTAGAAGTTTTCTGAATCAGACAAATTTAAGTATTTTGGTATTTTTCAAAAATTTGAACTTTATGCCACAATTAAATTCTAACATTCATTTCCACCCAATGATCCTGATCTTTTAGTAATCAGGTAAGATTCCTTTAATACTGTTGTTCTTATGACAAAAAGTAATGAATACTTCTCCCAGAAAGTGCTGGCAGGCAAAAGGACTTGGGAATGCTCACAGTCACTACCCAGACAGCAACGTTGCACTTCCTTTTATATTCTTTTCTATGGCTCATCATCATTACATTTTCTTTCATTCAGTGACTAAAAATTCAACAGCAGAGACACATTTACTGCTTTCATGGGCTTCACACTACAGGAAAGTGCTATAAAAGAAGAAAATAGACAAGCACTCGAGCTAATCAGGATGGCCTCATAGGGTGACGTTTGAACTCAGACCCAAGTGACAGCTCCACTTACGAAAAAATATGGTGTCAAAACACTTCAGGCAAAGACCTAAGCAAGGTCCAGGTAGGAACAAACTTGTGTTCCAGAAACAGAAAGTGGAGTGCAGTGTGGGATGGAGAAGAAGGAATAGAGTATCAGGGAGGAGTCTGCTTTATTCAGAGCAAAAGAAGAACGAGCTTCAGGAAGACTTGATACATACAAAAAAAGCAGAAACTGGTCTGCCTTGACTATTACGTAAGTGTGCACTGTAACGAGTCAGTAAGGAGACCTGCCAGCTGGGAGGCTCGGCAGGAAGTACTTATAAAGGGTTAGATATGGAAAGAGAAGAATCAAGGATGAAAGAAACTCCTACTTCATGTGAGGAACTAATGCCATTTTCCTGAGGTAGTGAAGAAAGGAGAGGAGACTGGGGTGTGAGTACTAAGCACTCTGTACAGCGACCATCCTGAACACTTCCATGCATTAACTATGAAGCAGGCATTATCACATTATCCTCACTACATTTTTGAAGAAACTGAGGCACAAAGAGGGAAAGCAGCTTGTCTGAGGTCAGACTACTATGTGTTAAGGCTTGCCTTGGCAGTATGACTCAATCAGTAACTAAGTATAATCATGTATATGTGTTTTCCTAAAAAAGAAAACTACCAGCTGGCTTTGGAAAAAAAAATTTTTTTAAAGTGAAAAAAAAAAGAACTACCTTGTATTTACTGTTCTATAACTTCTCTCATTTCCATCAGATTGCTTTAACTAAAAATCACTAAGAGCAAAAATAATTAGTGTAAAATGAATTGAGTTAAAAAGAGAAAAAAAATCTGAAAAATGGGTGAGAAGGATTCAAGACATAAAATGGCTACAGCATTCACCAAACTGAACATGTTACCAGGATATTTACTTTCCACCAACTGTCAGTTCGGTCTCATTGCTGGGTTAAGCAACTTGCTTTCAGCCTAAAGCTATACCACCAAACCCCTTTCTTTCTATCACCCTGAGGATGCTGTTACATGGTTCAGTAGTATTTATAGCTCAACATGGATCTGTGATTTCAGCCAATCAAGAAAAGAAATAGGTAGTTCCATCAAAAATGCAATAACCAGCTTTGCAAACACTAATATACACACCTTGGAAATGAAGATGTCAGAAAAAACAACATTACTAGAAGACATCCTTTTAAAAGCCAAGAATCTGAATCCAAATCCAGTATGAATCCAACAGCCCACAGGGTGATCACAGAAAGCATCAGCAGCAGGAAGAGCTATTGAGAGATTACACTTTTAGAACTTTGTGATTATATTAGTTCAGTACAAGATCTACTTAAGAATATAACAAGTTATATTAGTACAAGAACTACTTAAGAATATAACCAGAGATTTTCTTCAAAACTGCTGTTAAATTTAAAATGAGTGATTTATACATCTAAGATCATCTTTTAAAAGCCCTAATTTTATATAATTTTGCTTAGTGACATTTTGCTTTTTCTTTCCTTTAAGCAATGCTGTTTTTAAAAAGAATAGTAATGAAAATTGAAATTAAAAAATAACCTCTTTCAATTAGTAGTCTATATCACCAAGAATAAAGCAAACTAAATGTACCACACAAATCAATGTAGCTAAAACTAAACTGAAAGGATACAGGAACTCCAACTTGGGCACAACCTGGTGCTACCCCCGCCCCTGCCTCCCAGTAAACAATGTTGGGGGAACAATTCTAGAAAAAAAAAAAAGAAGAGGGGCTGGAGAGATGATCTAATGGTTAAGAGTGCTGACTGCTCTTGCAGAGGACCCGGGTTCGATTCCCAGCACCCACATGGTGGCTGAGAACTGTCTTTAACTCCAGTTCCAGGGGAATCTTATACCCTCTTCTGACCTCTGCAGCACTGCACGACATGGGTGCACAAACCTACATGCAGACAATACATTCATACACACATAAAAAAAAAAAAAAAAGAGACGAGCTTTGTTTGGGCAGTGGAATCGTGAATGTCTATCACATCCAGAAGAGACCCAGGAAGCAGACTAAAAGACAGGCCTACCACTCAGAAGACCTGAGATTTGCTGGCACATGGGTGGGAAAGCCATGAACGAGGAACTTCCCGAAACTGCCTGAAGCTAGAAAGGAGCAGACTCTGAACCAAGGTTAAAGAACAAGTCAAACTGCCCCAAAGCAGCTGAGAAAAACTGACCATAAAGCCATGTTGAAAACCTGGGGAAAAAGTTTCAGAGAAGCAGGAAGGAAAGAGTTATGAAAGCAGGGACTAAGCTGAGTGCAGTGGAGCACACCCTTTAATTCTAGCTTTTGGAAGGCAGAGGCAGAAGCAGGCAGATCTCTTTGGGATGGAGGCCAGGTCTACACAGCAAGTTCTGGGCTGGCTGGGGCTATAGGGAAACCCTGTCCTGAGAAGGAAAACCAAAAATAAATAAATAAATTTAAAAAGGGAGGGATTCTTGGTATCAAACATCAAATGGAGGTCAGATACTGAACTATTTCTTTTTTTTTTAATTAATTTATTTTTTATGTGTATGAGTGTACTGTCTGCATGTAGGTTGGTGCACCCATGTTGTGCAATGCCCTGGAGGTCAGAAGAGGGCGTCGGATTCCCCTGGAACTGGAGCTAAAAGATGGTTCTTAGCCGCCATGTGGGTGCTGAGAATCGAACCCGGGTCCCCTGCAAGAGCTCTTAACCATTGAGCCATCTCTCCAGCCCCAAGACTGAACTATTTCTATAGAATACTTGCTCTGACAAAGCTAAAAGAATGACAGTTCTGAGGTAGCAGAGTGTCTGCAGTGAGGCCAGGTTCTATGGCAGTGCAACTCAGTACCGTAACTGTAAGTCATCAACTCTGAGCACAGGGTCCTCAACAGCCAAGAGGACAAGTGTCTTCTGCCTTGGTGTCCTCCACTTTGCTTACCTATGAGCAGACCATTTCAAATGATATCAAACCTTTAAAATGTTCCATGTTCCAGCTTATAAGGAAGTTTAAATTTTTGTTTTAAATTTTTATTTATTTACTTATTTTCATATGTGTATGAATGTACTGTGTGCATGCAGGTTTGTGCACCCGTGTGGTGCAATGCTGCGGAGGTCAGAAGAGGGTGTCGGATTCCTCTGGAACTGGAATTAAAGACAGTTCTCAGCCACCATGTGGGTGCTGGGGATCGAACCCGGGTCCTCTGCAAGAGCAGTCGGTGCTCTTAACCGCTAGGCCATCTCTCCAGCCCCGAAGTTTAAATTTTTTAAGTTAGAATCTTTAACATGATCACAAAATAATTTACGAACATAAAAATTAAATGTGGACATCACAATTTTAAATCTCAGAGATAAGTCTCATTATACCTGAGCCACATCCTTCACTGAGGGCATCCTACACACAAGGCTCTGCTCTATACACTCAAGACATTAATGAACTTAAGGTCTATCTTTCATGGAGCTTAAATTCAAACTGAGAAGACAAACCATGAATTTCAAGATATGAAAAGCTAAACCATAAGGAGCCTTGAGGCCACTGTCAGGACTCAGCTTTTAATCTGGAAGAAATGGAGAGATGTCTAGGTGACTGAAAGGACCTGACTCACATTCTCAATGGTTCATCTGCTGGACTAGCATAGCACTGGTGAAGTGATGAGGAATCAAACTGACTTGATTCCTCATCACTTCACCAAAATGAATATAAACGAAATGTAGGAGAACCATAACCACCCCAGCATGGACATGGGGCATGACAGACTATGAGTAGAAAGCTGGAGTGCTACCTCCTGACATGTGAAGGACTAGTAGGAGGTGGGAGGGGGGCGAGTTCTGGTTTTGATGTGCTATCTTATAGATGTCAACTGCACAATGAACTGGATGGTCAAATAGGTGACTTAGTTTAGAAATCTAGAGAGGTGGGCACTGGAGATGTCAACATATGAATGGTGTTTTAGTGAATGAATAGAGAGAAAAGTTCAAAGGCCCCAGGGTATTCTACTCCTAAGTGGCAAAAGAGTGAAGAAGGAATCAAAGCGGAGTGGGAAGTTGCCTTACTCTCCTTCATAAATCTAAATGCAAAATAAATGTAACATTCATGGTGCTGTTGAATAGAAAAATCTCCTATGTTTATTCTGAAAGTATAATTACTAATTCTTATTTGATAAGACACTGCTACCATATTTGAGAACACAAAGCCAAGCCAATAAATGCCACTTTCCTTTTTTTTTTTTGCTTTTTGAGACAGGGTCCCACTATGTAGTCCTGGCTAGCCTCGAACTTGCAATGTAGACCAGGTTGGACACAAATTCAAAGATCTGTCTGCATTTGCCTCCCAAGCATTGGGATTAAATGCTAATTTTGATAAGAAATATAATAAATAAATAAAAACTAATGGGACTAGAAAAAAGGCCTTGGTGAAGTGGTAAAAGATCAGAGTCTAGAGATCAACTTAAGGCAGGACCAGCCGGAGCCACCATATGGACGTGGGGTGTGATGGCACAGGCAGCAAGGACTGCTGCTACATATGGAGATGCAAGGTTTGGCTCTGGTTGGGAAGCGGGCAGGTGTCTACCAGACACTGAAATGAAGAGCAGCACATGTTTCTCAAGAATCAAACCCACTTTGTATTTTGATTTATTCATTAGTAAATGTGAAAGTGTATCATAATATTCACAAAGTAACACACAGTTTTGGAGCCATTTACCCGAAAACTAATGCTAAATAGCCAAATCCCCCTCCTCCTTTGGGTTGTGGATACCCAGGAAAGAGACAACTGATGGACAGAGTACAGCATAAAGAAAGTTAATTCTCTACTCTCCCCCACTGCCCTAAAAAAGGCACGAAACTCTTCTATTCCACAACGAGACCCCATAGGGAAATACCTCGCATTTCTGCAGCCATCTCCACAGTCTGAACTTTTTGTTGGCTCTCATTTTGGCTTCTGTTTTCAGCATGTGAATAATGAGCTGATTCTTATTGTGTAGCGCCATATCAAGAGGTGTTTCTCCCTTGAAAACATAAGAAAGCTCAGTATTTTTTATATGTTACATTTTCTCACCAGAATCAGACTCAACACACTTATTTTACCTATTATTGCTAATGTTTATACTGTGATATCTAAACAAAAGCACACAGCTATGTGTTCACTAGGTTGCTGTTCCTCTAACTGCAGACACAGCACACTGAGGAGGGTGAGCAACCTGGCCATACCTTGGCATTTCGGATGTCCAGGCCAGAACCAGCTTCCAAAAGCTTGTCAACAGCACTGACATTTCCTGATGCGACTGCCCAGTGAAGTGGGGTGTTCTGATGTATTTTATCAACAACACTGAGAGAAGGATTAAACTTTATAAGGAATCCAGTTGGTTCTGGCCTGTCTCAAAACAATAAAATACCAAGAGGCATTAGTAGGGATGAAGATGTGAGACGAAAATGCCAACAATGGATTTTTAAGGCTAATTTATCAATTAACCAGTAAGCATTCTGAAGAACTAAGGAATTTCTTTGGAGTTCTATTTAGTTACAGAAAAGATTAAACAAGAAAGACAGCTCTTCAACTACAGTTTGCATATGAATAATATAATTTAGACATTAATACTGAGAAATAAGAGCTCACTTTCATGTTGTTGCTGTACTTAGTGACTGTTTTTGTTTTTGTTTTGTTTTGTTTTGTTTTTTGGTCTTTTTGAGACAGGTGGCCTGGAACTCGCTTTGTAGACCAGGCTGGCCTTGAAACTAAGAAATCCACCTGCCTCTGCCTCCCGAGTGCTGGGATTAAAGGCATGAGCCACCACACTTTGCTTTGTGACTAATATTTTTATTTTATTTTTATTTTTTTTAAATTTTATTTATTTTTTATGTGTATGAATGTACTATCTGCATGTAGGTTTGGGCACCCGTGTCGTGCAATGCCGCAGAGGTCAGAAGAGGGCATCGGATTCCCCTGGAACTGGAGTTAAAGACAGTTCTCAGCCGCCATGTGGGTGCTGGGGATTGAACCAGGTCCTCTGCAAGAGCAGTCGGCACTCTTAACCACTAGGCCATCTCTCTGGCCCCAGTGACTAATATTTTTTAAAACTGTAGATTTATCCTTAGCCAATATTAAATGCTACATAATTAAAAACTAAGTGTATTTATTACTTTTAGCAAATAAAATAAAAATTAACTTTATATTCCTTTCTACTCAATTAATAGATAAAACAGATATAAATACACAAGTTAAACATTCCTTTTCCAAAAAGCTTGGAACCAGAAGTATACTATAGTAAAGAATCATGTAAAGAATCTTCTCACAGACCAGCTATTAGTATCTTCAAAGGAGTCAGCAATAATACCTGAGAATTTCAAAATTTATAGCTTTCAGGAAAACATTATCTAGATTTGGAATTATGACACATTTAAACTTGTGGCTATCATTTGAAGTACAAAACAAGAATCAGTCATATCAATAAAGTATATGCTAAGAAAGCTTCTAGTCTTTAAAGAAACCTTTTATTAGCTTTCAAACTTTTCATCAAGCTACTGAAAGAGAAAAAATGTACTTCAATGACAGTCTAAGTATAACTTTAAAAATCCATGTCACATGCATAAGGTGGAAATCTTCAACATGCACTACCATCTCACAGAATGAGATCATAGAAGTTATACTTACAAAACAACCATAGAAACAGACCCAGAGGGAATTCAGCAACACTCACCCAATTACTTTGGAAGCTGACAACATGAGAGGTGTCTGTCCATTTACATCTGTCATATTCACACTCTAGTCAAAAAAAAAAAAAAGAATCAGTCACCAAAACTATAAACAGTATAAAAGTCTCATTTCTTAACAGATAAATACTTTTCTAAGACATTCAGTTCCACCATTGTTCTATAGAAATAGTTCAAATTTTACATTTCAAAAAAGTGCTTCATCTTCATAGGCTAAAAAAAAAAAAATCCATTGATATCTACAGAGTACTTTAAAGGGAAATCAGAATATATGCTATAAAGTGTCCTTTGTGAATGGAAGATAGCTGAGTAAAAGTAAAATGCTCACAGCCACCATGGAAAATGAGACTGAGACCTTGAAGTCATCAAGGTTAGACCTTAACTCACACGTGCATTCATGCTACCATTTGTCCGGTAATATCTAGCACCTCTTACCACTTCTATTTTTATACTTGCTTCACAGTTAAAACAGGAAAAATTCAAAACCCTCATATTTTCTGGCAACAAAAAGAAAGGCAATCATTCTGATGAGATAGGACCCTTTTACAGAAGGTCCAGGCCTAGGTCAGTGGCTGAAGGCTTAAGGCCTCTGGAGAGACAGCGCCAGAAGCATAAGAAGCACAAAGGACTCTTTCTCATGCATCTTTCCTAAATGAAGCCCAGGAGGTTGTAATTATTATTTCCTCATCTAAGTCTCAGAGAAAGTGCTTATTTCGAAGGAGCACAATCATTCCAGTGGCATTTGTGCAAACACGTTTCCATGCTATTCCAGGCAAGACTGTTAACACGTAACTACCTTGCTACCAGAAAGCACATTCCAGGCAAGCAAGCACGCTGACAGCAAACTCCCACTGCCAGTGGCCTATATTTAACCTCTGCCTCTGAAGGCAAGTCCTGTTTCATGGAATTACTCAGAGAACAGTAAGGAGCACATGTGCAAATTGGGTCCCATTTGTGCCCAAGTAATGAAAGCAAATGATGGGTTAATTTAGTGATCTGATACAATTTCTATAGTCAAGCACAAGAAAAATACAGGTTTGAAGTCAGGTTTCTGAAAAACTACAAATTACTGGTCTCATAAGAACTACTAGAGGCTTACAAGTTTCAGAAACATTACATGTTAGTGAGGATAATCTGTCGTTCTCTTCAGTAAAGTTGAAAACAGTCCTTAACAGCTAGGCTTACAGAGGTTACTATTTTAGTATCTGGATATCTACTAACTTCCATTTTAAAAATGAGGGTGGACTATGACTAATAATCTTTCCAGGCTCTTCCCATTGTGCCATCTGGAAGTGTAAGTTACATCTCAAAACGTACCTGTCCTTTTGAGATGAGATATGCTATAATAGGCATGTGCTGGAACAATACTGCCAGGTGAATGCTGCTAAATCCCTCTCCATCAATAAGAGTGGGGTCTGCACCATGCTGGAGTAATAATATGACCATAGGTAAATGTCCTTGACTGTAAACAGAAAATTTAAAACTGTAAAAATATGCTGTATTCTGTGGAAATGGAATTCATGTAGAAAAAGGATATCCAGAAAGAAATTAATAGTAAGATTTTTGAAATACTGATAGTTGTGCAAATGACTTTTACCTTTAAAAGAGATGTGTGAGCGTGCAGGTGCATGTGTGTGTATGTGTGTGTGTGTGTGTGTGAGAACACATTCAGAGGTCAGATGAGGGTGACAAATCCCCTGGAACTGGAGTTATAGGCAGTTGTGAGCCATCTGACATGGGTGCTGGGAAGAAAATTTCAGTCTACTGCAAGAGCAGCTCACGTTCATAACTGCAAAGCCATCTCTCCAGCTCCAAATGTCTTTTATGCAAATGCAAACTTAGAACTACATGGATCATGCTTGAGGCAAGTGGAAAACTCGATAACCTCTTGATCTAAATTAAACCTCATGCTGCTACCATGTGTAAATAGTAATTTCATATGATTAATGCTAACGAAACTTCAAAACCCCTCGGACTTAACTACTGATGTTTCAAAAACAAAGTAATTATGAGCTGAAATGGGGGAGCATAACAGTAGACTACTATAAGCATGATAGCAAGACGACTGATACACTGTGAAAATATTAAGAACCACTTTTTTTAAATACAAATTAATATTTTGCAGTAATGTAGCTTAAAGGAGATGAGTAACACTTAGTCCTTCTAAACACCTGCCTATGGAGAAAGGATTCAGCTCCTTGCCTTGCATGAATAACTGCTCACTTTGGTTACAGGTTCACATCAACCTCTCCAGCCAGAGAGAGGGGTTTCAACATCACTAACCAAAGAGTTAGGTAGACATACTTATTCCTTCAGCTTCAGAGAATCAATGACCTCACAGAAAAAGAGACTGGCTGGACAGCTCTAGTAAATTGACCTAGTTGGGATTATCCTGCATCAATTTCAAAAGAGTTTAACTATTAGTCCTTAAAAGACAGAAGGATACCTTATATTTGAGAGGGAGTCTATTACCTTAAAACAAAGTTACACTGTAGGTTTACAAATGGGCATCAGAGATTGAACTGATTGAGTTCACAGTTCACTAGCCTACTGCTTTCATTCATATAAACCAATTTTAAATATGTTCATTCTAGCTTCAAAAGAAAGAAACTTGCTATTCCTATCTGAATTTGATCAGTACAATGGGGTCCAGAATTACACACTAAAACATTTTTTCCAGAAACTCTACAGTGATAATTTCTTTTTAAATTGGAGGGAGAAAAAGAAAAGAAATCCATTCACATTGTATATAACTGTGGTTTAAGATATGCTACCACTAGCCACATATGGTTTCATTTAAGCATTGTGAAAGACACCTTACCGTATGGCCCAATGAAGAGGAGTTGAATTTAAATCACCACCCAACTGATCTACTACAGCACCTTTTGAAATATAAAACCTGTTAAAACCAATGAGAATAAGACAAGAAACTTAAATTCATATTAATGAAGAAAACTTTTTATTATTTTTTTCTTCTTACAGACATGGAGTCTCACCCATCCCAAGCTGACCCCCAACTCACTATGCTACAAGGGTGACCTTTAACTTCTGTTCCTCCTACTTCGACCTCCTGAGTGCTGAGATTAAAGGTGGGCATCACCATCCCCAATTTTCATGCAGTACTAAGGATCAAATCCAGGCCTTTATGCATGTTAGGCAAGCATTATAACTTCTGAGCTACATTCCCAGTCTGCAACTTGGTAGTAACAAAATTATAGTTAACTCTCCCTGAATGACTAAAATCTGTAGATGTCTCAAAATGTATATGGCAGTGTCAGACACCTCCCTGGTGAAATGCTTCTAGAATGCAAAGAATTATTCATGCTAAAACTAGCATTCTATTATCAGGCACATACCCAAAATGAAGTAACTTCTCTGCAAATTCTAATTGTCATGGCGTTCTTTAAATACTCTACATTCAAGAAATTTTATGAGCCAATATTCTGCTTAATTTGGAAAACCAAAGGAGAGATTATATTATTTAACAGTTCAAAATTAGAGGTATTACTGTGAATGAAATCTTTTTTTTTTTGGTCTTTTTGAGACATGGTCTCCCTGTATCCTCAGCTGTCCTGTCCTGGAACTCACTATGTAAACCAGGCTGGCCTTGAACTTAGAGAGATCCACCTGGCCCTACCTCCCAAGTGCTGGGATTAAAGGCATGCACCAACATACCCAGCTAGGGATGAATTCTTAATGTAGAAAAAAATTAATTTAAAATTAGTTTAGGTGCCAGGCCTGGGTCTTCCTGGAGTCGGGTTGCTTGGGAATGCAGCCCAAAGCGGGTGGTAAACTCCATCTAAGAAGGCTAAATGCCAGCACTAAACCCATAGTCAACAAGTACCATAAGGGAAAGTTGCAAAGAACTTTGAAGAGAGAGTTCAAGAGGGTGTGAAACTGTTAAGAGGCTTAAAAAAAAATTAGTTTAGGCAAGTCAGATATTATAAATGTTCTATTTTGGAAGCACAGAGTATGATGCATTAGGCAGCAAACCTAGAATGTAATGAAAGCTGCCTTCTGCTACAGTTTGGAGACGTTCATCTTACTACTTCGAGGATGCGCTTCATATATCACATTGCCGAAACAATATACCATGAGTTTGTCTGCAGATATAATGGGTGTTAGGGTATTTTAAACTTTAGGAAATGTCATTTTTTTAAAGCTCAAGGATTTTTAGATTTTAAAATATATAATCTAATATGAAATATATACATAATCACATACACATGTGCCTTTTACTTGCTAAAGTACAAACTGTCAGACCAAACAATGGGTAGGTGGCAGAGCTTTCTTTGTAAAGAACTATGCAGACCACTACATACTAAATTAAAAAATTATATTCCATATTTAATGTTTTAAAAGCCTATTCTTTACTATTTATTCTTCCTGCTATTATAACACAAAATATTTCAAACACAAAATATTTCAATCTCTTTTTTTCTGCTAGAAAAAGGTGAAACTTCAATCGTAGAACATTTGTTATGTTATACATTTCATTTTCAAAAATAATTTTCCCTTTACCCTATTAGCCTTTTCATTTGTTTATTTATTTTGGGCCTTTTTGAGATAGGGTCTCCGTGCAGCCCCAGCAGGCCTTGAACTCAGAGATCCACTGGCCTCTGCCTCCCAAGTGCTGGGATTAAAGGTTGCACCATGAGGCCTGGCTTAGTCTTTATGATAGGTCCCTGGACTGGATGATCTCTGTAGAGTCCTCTTCAACTCTACAGTAATTCATGTGCGTGGCAAAGCTAGGTATTAATTACAAAGAAGTTTAAAGGTAGTTTACTATTCATACATGAAAAAAAAAAAAAAAAAGAGTTCTAGAACTAAAAAGACACAGTTAACATACATACACATATACACATCTTACTTTACAAGATCCAGCCTGTTGTTGATGGCAGCCCAGTGAAGAAGGGACACATTTTCTCTGTCTGGTTGCCTTACATCATATCCTGCTTCTACCAACTCTTTACAGCGTTCAAATATCCCGTATCTCAAATAAGAAAAAGAAAAGCATAATTAATACTGTTAAAGTAATTTTATACTTATAAAAATTTCTTCCATTTACCGTGACTTTTCTTTATCTAAACTACTTTTTAGCCAACATAAAGAAATACTCATGTACTCATGGAGGACTGGTTCCCAGAGCGCTGTGGAGTCCAACATCTGTGCACGTTCAAATTGTTAGAAAATGTACTATTTGCATATAATTATGCATATCTTCCCACATTCTTTAAGTTAACTTAGAATGTCTAATACAATATGAACGTTATACCAACAGCTGTCATACCACATTGCTTAGGCATGAATGGCAAGATTGTATAATTGTCCAGGACAGGTACAGATTTCTTGAAAACATTTTTTGTTTTGGGGGGATTTGGGTTTTTGTTTTGAGACAGGGTTTCCCTGTAGCCCCACCTGGCCCAAAACTCACTATATCAAGTAGACTGGGGCTTGATTTCACAGAGATCTGCCTGTCTCTGCTGGGATTAAAAGCACCACCATTCCCAGCTTGAAAACATTTTGAATCCAAGGTTGGTTTAACTGTGGTTTTTGAACTGCAGAGCAGAGAATTCATAGGTAGACACTTCAACTATAATTAACGTACAAAGGGGACATGGGAAAAAGCCAAATGACAAAAGTAAAAAGCTTCATGTACCTACTGATCAGATTAATCCATCTGGAGTTAAACTTGATTTTCTAAAAGTTTAATACTCACATTTGCCCTCATTTATCATCTGGCCCTCTAGGATGTGCCAAGAACATACGGTACTGGTTCCTGACTACAATCTTCTCCCTGAATCAAATCACACCTAGCAAAAACCCTACAATGTGGGAGAACAGCTGAAAGAAAAGGTGGAAAGGGATAAATAAAGAGCATGTGGATGGCCTCATCTACAGTTCAATGGGAAACCAATAAAGGATCTAAAAGAGCAAAGTGCTCTTGAGTTTAAACATCTGCATTAGTGCCAGGATTGAAGCTTCTGAGAACAGGATGTGAACAGGGACCAAGAGCCTGGCTTGGAGGCTACGGTAGTGATCTCGATTGACTGGCAATGAGAACCCAAAGCACAAAGCAGATAATAGGAGTGGAAGAAGGTGACTCCAAGAGACCATCTGTTAAAGCACCATTTCTAATGGTTCAAGAATCCTAAAAATAATTCATTAGTAACATTTCTTTTCAACAAATACTAATTACCATAGCCCTTTTATTAAAATATATTTGTATTCAGAAGGACCCCAAAGTTTCAACTGGTTTAAGGTCAAAATGAAATCAACCAGCAGAATTTACTTCCCATTTTCCACACTGTTAAACAAAATGTTTTTGGTTGCTAAAACTATGTATGTGTACCTTTGCAGCATTTAAAAATTTTATTTATTAATTTTATTTTATGTGTATATTGCCTGCATGTATGTAAGTATAACCATGTCATACAATGCCTATGGAAGTCAGAAGGCAGCTTTGAATCCTCTGGAACTGGAGTTACAGTTATAAGTTGCCATGTAGGTGCTGGGAAGCAAACCCAGGTCCTCTGCAAGAGCAGCCAATGCTCTTAACTGCTGAGCCATTTCTCCAAGCTCTTTTGCAGCATTTTTAAGAGCTACGGCACATTTTTGACAACGCTAAGTGGAAATAGTATTAGTAAATTTTTGATAATGGTACAATATTTATATATTCCATCTTTAAAGATCAACTTGAACATTTTACTGCAAAGAATACCTGCTTTTATTGGAGAAACATAAGAGCACACATTAAGATTCAGGTGGTATACAGAAATCTCTTGTTTTATGTCTCTTTCTTTTCTCCTTCCTAAATAACTATTTAAAGCTATCTCTACAACCATTTGTGAAGGTCCAAAAGCTAAAGGAAATTTTGAGTGATGAGTTTTTACTAAGCTTCCCTGTGAATGTAGCTAATTTCTATCATTTATTACAGTAAGAGTATACTTAGTACCAGTATTAATGAACTACCAAAATGAAATATGAAGTACCTATAAAGTACCACAAATTGCACATATATAATTATAATTCAACACAATATAAGCATTAAATTGAGTATGTAGAAAACTTACTGAGTAGCTTTGACAATATCACAGTTACTAGAGTCTTCTATAAGAGGAAGAATTTCTTTTGCTTTGGCAAGTTCTTTGTTTTCATTTGCACAGATGCCATGTCGACCAAATGCTGGAGGGTGGGAGCCGTGGCTGTGATTCCTGCACTAAAGAGGAAGAATAATTGACAAAGCAGACATGAAAATTAATGTCATATTCAATTACATAATGAGTCATTTGTTACCATCACCAGTACCTATATTAACAAATTAAATTGCTTTAGTGAGGTGGATCTTATAGAAGATTGTATCTTTTTTTTTTTTTTAATTTTTTTTTTTATTATTAATTTTATTTATTTCTGTATGTGTATGAATGTACTGTCTGCATGCAAGTTTGTGCACCCGTGTCGTGCAACGCCGCGGAGGTCAGAAGAGGGTCTCGGATTCCCCTGGAGCTGGAGTTCTCCTGGAATTGGAGCTTCAGACGGTTCTCAGCCGCCATATGGGTGCTGGGGATCGAACCCGGGTCCTCTGTAAGAGCAGTCGGTGCTCTTAACCGCTAGGCCATCTCTCCAGCCCAGAAGATTGTATCTTAAAAGATGCTTAATACTACAAAAATCCAAATGATATATTTTGGCATAATACAGGGGTCATCTGAAAAGGCCTGTGCCTTTTCACTGTGGTAGCAGATAAGAGGATCATGGCTGACATTGTAGGAAGGTCACCAGAACTTGCTTTCAGAACTGTGGTGGGGACATTAAAAAATATTCTTCCCACTCACTAATGACTCAAGCTTGGGTATTTTCCTTTCCACTTGAAGATGGAACACAACCTGTGGCATGAGATATGGCAATGGTAATGGGCAGTCTCCCCATGATGATGCTATTTAAGACTGTCTTAGTATAGGCTCCTACTGTCTTGCAAATTTAAGCTTGATATGAAATCAGAGGGCCTGAGAGGACCATGTGGCAAGGACTGCAGGAAGCCTCTCGAAATCAAAGTGTCCCCAAGTGACAGACAGCAAGAGAATGAAGACTAGGTGAGTGTGGTGGTGCATGCTTTTAATGCCAGCACTGGGGAGGCAGAGGCAGGTGGGTCTGACTTCCAGACCATCTTGGTCTGTTATATACATTGAGTTCCAGGCCAGCCAGGCCTATGTAGTGAGAATGAGACCATGTGCCAGAGTGGGGGTGAGGTGATGAGACCTTTATCAAATGCCCAGAGGTGAATTCTGTTAATAAACTCTTGAGCCTGAAAAAGGATCCTCAGTTCCACAATAGAACATAGCTCAGCCTTGCCAGCCTCAGAGCAGAGGATCCAGAAACTGTGAGCTAATAAACCAATATGCTAACCCATTTTACATGTGGTAATTTTTCATGCAACAGATAACCAAGTTGAGGACAGGGTTCCATGAGGGCAAAAAGCATCATTGTCAAGGGAGTCCGTTGCCAGGCCTCAGGGGTCAGGTCAGCAATTCTAGCTACCCAAGAGATCATCAATTTTGACACTTGTCAACAACTTCATTAAAATATTGCCTGAACAAGCATCAGGAGAGGAGTTAAAATCTTCAGCACAAAGGGCACTTATGGAGTCAAACTTTTACAGCTTAAAATTTGAAATACAAAAAAAAAAAAAAAAAAAAAAAAAGCCGTGTGTGGTGGTGCATGCCTTTAATCCTAGCACTCAGGAGGCAGAGGTGGATCTCTGTGAGTTCAAGGCCAGCCTGGTCTACAGAGTGAGCTCCAGGCCAGCTGGGACTTAAAGGGAAACCCTGTCTCAAAAATACCAAAAATAAATAAATAAATAAATAAATAAATAAATAAATAAATAAATAAAAATTGAACTACTTCCCTGTTTTCTCAATGATTCCTAAAAATGCAAAGATATCAAATGTGCATACTATTTACATATATTCTAATTTAAAAAAAAAAATAAAAACAGGCTCTAACTTTTAATGATAACAATACCTCATACCATTCATTTGCATAATGGCCAATCAAGCCAATCTCTTAAACTATTCCAATTCCCAAGCAGGAATAAAGTATTCAACTTCAGTAAATGTAGTATATTGCTTTTTAAAGAAACAACCAAGTTGGCTGGAGCTAAAGTACATGTGAAAGGTCATGGGTTCAATCCCCAGAATAAAAAAAAAAAGACACTGGGGTAACACAGAGGTTAAGTGCAAATTCCTCAATTATTGTTAAGCAAACTAACAGGTACTTATCTACAATTTTAAAAGATGATTAAAAAAAAAAAAAACCCAAACACAGAACTTACACCTTCAAAATAGTTTACTTGAAAAATTAGTCCAATTCTATCACCTTGAAATGTTTTAAAACTGTTTCTTTTTTCTTTTATTATTGTTATGTGTATGAATGTATTGCCTTGCATGTATGTAAGTGCCCTCAGAGGTCAGAAGGGGGTGTCAGATTCCCTGGAGCTGTAGTTACAGACAGTTGTCAGCCACCTGTGGGTGCTGGAAACTCTTAACTGCTAGGCCGCTGCGCCATCCCCAGCTCCTAGAACTGTTTTCTTCTGAAACTGTCCTCAGAGCTATATAAAAGCTCAGTGGCCTATCTCATAAAATTTCTGATCCTCCTGCCTCCACCTATCTCCTAAGTGTTGGGATTACAGGTGTGTAACATATCTGCCTTTGGTTTCTTCTTTTATACAGTATACAGAATAACTATTAAATGGACCATATGAAACTAATGCCAAAGCTAAGAAAGAACACTGCCAGGGTCCTGTGAGAATGCCCCAACACAAGCTATGCTCTGTCATTCCCACACTAAAGAAAGTTTCCTGGCATTAGGAAAGTTTTCTGCTTTTCTTTATTGTTTTAACCCCTAATGTATGCAACCCTTAAAATCTTACATTTCACACTTTAAATCTTACATTGACTCATACTATGTGTAACCTTTGTTTTATTTAATATTAAGACATATAAGTTTCATCCATGTTGATGTAAAAAAAACCACGTAGTTCACTCTTATTGCTGTCTAATGATCCTATACATTAACATACCACCATCAATTTCTTTTTTTTTTTTTTATTTCTGTATGTGTATCAATGTACTGTCTGCATGCAGGTTTGTGCACCCGTGTCGTGCAATGCCGCGGAGGTCAGAAGAGGGTCTCGGATTCCCCTGGAACTGGAGTTCTCCTGGAATTGGAGTTTCAGACGTCTCTCGGCCGCCATGTGGGTGCTGGGGATCGAACCCGGGTCCTCTGTAAGAGCGGTCGGCGCTCTTAACCGCTAGGCCATCTCTCCAGCCCCCATCAATTTCTTTATCTTGCTGTGGCTAGATATTTGGATGCTACTAGTTTGGGGTTATCAAAAAGACTCCTAGGAGCATTCTTGTGTATGTCTCTGGGTATTTGTATGTAAATAATCCTTAAAACAGCACACAACTAGAACAGCAATTGTTGGCTTTTAAGATATACTTAACCCTTCTCAGAAATGGCTGTACAAACTAAGTTTCCAGAGCAGGACACTAGCACTTTTGTGCTCTAATCTTCACCAATATTTGGTATCGTCAAACTTTTGTTTACCTGTTTGAAAGGATTTCTGTTTGTTTTGTTCTTAAATAGCAGCACTAGTAACATGCTAGAAATGAGTTCTTTTGTGAGCTACTTGGAAACTAGAGTAGATCCTTCTACTTTTGTGCATAATAGAATAATCAGGGCTAGATCTAACAAGTTGCTGTCTTTCTATAAAATAAATATCCTAGAAAACTGGACAAAATTTCTCAAACCTATTTCAATTATGGACAACAGGAAAGTATGAATGTGATCTTCAGGAAATGAGAATTAAAAAAGCAAAAAGAAACATGGTGAGCCTTATTAAGGTCCCAAAAATTTCAGAATTATGGGTACGCTAAAGAAAACATTTGTCCGCCTGAAGATAGCTATGAATGTGGCCAAACACAAAGTCATAAACTTACTTAAAATACCACATCAGACATTTTTGGCAATTTTTTTTTCAACTCTATAGGTAACAACATTGTGATGATACAATGTTAAAGGCTTAGACATGCCAGTTAAAGCCTCATGCCCTCATTTTTATAAATTGAGGACCCAGAAATAATAGATGGGAGAGGCTGAGGTGGTTCAAGTTGGGAGAGATTTCAAGACAGAAATGAGCTAAGCAGAAAAAAAACAAAAGTGGGGGGGGGGGCTCTGAAAATATGCCAGGCATGTAGAACCAATTCTACAAGGCTAGGGGAAAAGCTGACTAGGGTTTCACAAGCTGGAACAAAGACCAGAGCTTACAAGTATCAGTTAGTTGGGTAAACTATGATGAGTCAAAATGGAGTCTGCTGGGTCACCAGTGAAGACTTAGGGAGCCACACTGCAAAGCCTAGACTACACCTAGAGTAAAGGCTATCCCAGAACCACTCAGAGGGACTTTACGTTACGCTTCAAAGGACTCACACTAAGTAGCAAGCAGCATAACTGGGTGCCAAAACAATACCCAACACTCTGCAATGAAAGGTGACACAAAACCGATATTGAACAGCATGCATTCAGAATATCCATTCGTCAATCAGAGTCACGGAACATCTGAAGAAACAAACACGAGGACATAGATAAGTAGACAGGCAACCCACAGTCTCAGAAAGCAGGGAAGAGACTGACTACTGTCTTAGCTAGCCCTCCTCTGCACTGTGGAAACAGGTGTCACCTGAAGCTTTCCGGCTCTCTCATGTGGCTGTGCAATTGTGACTATCAAATCCTCAGCCCTGTTTCAGGCTTCATTTTCTACATTTGTAAAAATGAAGGGGTGCTTGCTTCAGCAGCACATATACTAAAATTGGAATGATACAGAGAAGATTAGCATGCTCCCTGCATAAGGGTTGACATGCAAATTTGTGAAGTGTTCCATATTTTTCAAATACTTATATGTAAGTCAAACTGGGTAATTTTTTAGTAAAAACAATACACTCTCTGATGCTACTATATAGTTTGAAGTTTATGTCTCTATTTTCCTAAGTTCTAAGATTTATGAGAAAGAATCCCTTCTTTAAATTACATTTACATCAACTTGCTATGTAGGAATTATGAGGAATACAAAGTTCTATTTCTGTTTGCCTGTATGCAACATTACTGTTGAAATGTGAATCCCAAATGTTTTGGAATTAACCTACAGTTTATTTTCAGACTCAGAAATTTTGGTATAAGTGTGAAGGGTACATATTTGTATTTTGGAGTAATATAAAATTAAAGGGAACGACAAAAGAGTTGTTCAAATAACTGACCAAAACAGTAAACTTCTACATCAAAAAAGTTAAAAAAGACTAAGAAAAAGATGCAAGACAGGACTTAACATGTATGACAGAATGCGTGTGCTCTGGGGTGTGGGGGGAGCATGGAAAGGGAAACTGGTCTAAATTTGATTGGGAAAGGTTGTATGAAATGCACAAAAGCTCAATTAGGAAGGGAGGAAGGAAGGAAGGAAGGAAGGAAGGAAGGAAGGAAGGAAGGAAGGAAGGAAGGAAGGAAGGAAGGAAGGAAGTTAGTTAACTTCCATGATGGGTAGTCCTAAGAGGACCTGTATAATACTCAATCATGACTTGTACACTGGTCAAGATTCCACTGTATAAACAAGCTGCCTTATGGATATGGAAATAATGGCAACAAGGCTGTCTACAACGTTTCTGATGCCAGCTAACTCAGCTTTCCTTAAATCATTCATTCCAGGAAATGTAAAATAAATCTGGTGCTCCAATCACAACAGTAGGTTTAAAAGGATAATTATGATATATAAGGCACGGTTTCTGCTATAACTCATTTCTCAGATATTTACTCATAGGCCAGGACAGGGCAGATACAGGATGTGGCAGTAAGCACAAGAGACAAGAATCCTGGTTTTCCAGGAATTTACTCACTTCTTTCTCCATTCCCCAAATCCTAATAAGATATAGACAACTCCTTAGGCCTTGATCTAAAGAATGGGTAGATTCTAGGGGGCAGTAACCAATCAAACAAGATTGGTATCATGACTGGACCACCTGAAGAGAAATGCAAAAAAGCACTTCAGCAGGTGCCCAAGACCTCGACTCTGTCCTGCTACGGATCTTTGGAAAATAAGTATTTCCAAGTCTCACCTTCACCGAAAAATTAAATGGGTTAGACCAGACCAGTGGCTCTCATATCTTCCTAAGGTCATGGCTCTTTCTGAAAATGTTACTTAAAAATATGGTCTTTGGGGGCTGGAGAGCTGGCTCAGTGGTTAAGAGCACTAGCTGCTCTTGCAGAGGACGCAGGTTTGGTTCTCAGCACCCACATGGTGGCTAACAACTGTCTATAATGGGCATTGCATGAGATGGGTGCATTTACACACATGCAAGCAGTACACTCATACAAAAAAATAAAAATAAAAAAGTAATTTTTTAAAAAATCTCTGAATTAGATAATTCACTTAAAAGTCTTCTGACTAAATATTCTATGATTCTGTTCCACGTTATCTTTGGTCCACAAAGACTCAAGTTACTTCATAGCCTGCTTTTTTATTTGTTTTAGTTTTTAACTAAGATACAAGGGGGTTGGAAAGATAAAGAATTAACAAGAGAGAGAGACATGAGGCTAGCTGAATACTCATCCCCAGGGTAGGGGTGGGGGGCTGAACAAGATGTAAGTTTTGAAGCATATATATGCCTGGCAATTCTTATAATGTAGGTACCAAATTCTTTGACACAAGACCAAGAGGTGAGGATCAGCTATTAGGAGTTGATGGTTGCTGGGGAAGAGGTGAGGGCCTATGTTTCTTCCTCTTGACTTTAAGCTGTGTGGTCTGCTTTACTATTACTGCAGAAGTGAATCTGTGCCAGGTTGGACAGCCTAATCCTTAGAAATGGGCAGCTTCCTTTTCCTGTCTCTTAAGATACATTTATTTTAGAATCCAGCTATCATGCTGTGTAGAAGCCCAGGTTACATGTAGGTATCTACTGAGTCAGCATCAACTGCCAGACCTATGAGTGAGGACACCCATGAATGACACTAGCCCCAGACAGCAGATCACCCCCAGCTTATGAGTCTTTCCAGCTAAAGCTTTGGGCAGGGAGGAAGAGAAACCAATCCACCTGAATCAGCATGTCCAAATTTCTGATGCAGGGTCCATGTGTATGAAAACAGCTGATTTACACTGTTTTAGGGTCGTTTGTCACACAACAGGTGGCCAGAATGTCTTTAAGCTTTAAGGGAACATGGAAATATTATGTAATCAAATTACTTTTTAAATAGTAAGTACTCTTGAAGGTACAATGGACATTAAGGGGAAATCAAGATGGGGCTGGAGAGATAAGAGCACTGGCTGGCTAGGCATGGTGGTAGACACCTTTACACCTTTAATCCCAAAACCCAGGAGGCAGAGGCAGAGAGATCTCTGTGAGTTCAAGGCCAGCCTGGTCTTCATAGTGAATTCCAGGTCAGCTGTGGGGGTGGGGGTAAGACACTGGCTGTTCTTGCAGAGGACCCAGAGATTCAGCAAGTCCCAGCACCCACTTAGCAGTTAACAACCGTCCTTAACTCCAGTTCCAGGGGATCTGATGCCCTCTTCTCACCTCCACTCACTGCACCACATGGGTGGACTTACATACATGCAGGCGATAGACTCACACACGTTAAGATAAAAAAATAATAAAATATTCAAAAACAAAGAAAATTAAGACCTAGACACTGATAAGGGTCACTATCCTATCAAATAAAATGGAGGTGGCGATGGATGACAAATAACCATTAAAATGTCACCTATTAACAGAAGTGTCAAAGTTTCCAAATTCACTATTCATTGAACACCAGGGCTAGACTATACTTCAGATGCTCAGCACAGTGGTGAATAAAGAGAAGATCTTTCCCATGTAAAGACTTTAGAGAGTTGGAGAAACAAACCATGTGGGTACACCAAAGAGCACTCTGGGCAAAGCACAAAGCACAAAGCACAGAGGCCTGGAGGGACTTCAGCTGGGCCCTTACAGAAAAAGTAAACAGTAAAAGACGAAGTATGAAAGAACCAGACTGCACAGGAAAATTCTGGCCAAAACCTATCAGCACTGAACTTGCATTGGTGAACCAAACTCAATAAAAGGGCTGCTTCTGTCTGCTCTGGTCACGAAGAACAGGGCCAGACTAGTAGACATTCTCCTGGCTTTCTTCAACTTGTAGCATGTGACTGACTTCACTTTGTGGGTCTCAGTTCTCATTTCTAAAATTAAAAACAGTCACCCAAAGTTAGTGAAGATGAAGAACAGGAATTTTGCAAACTGTAAGCTCTCCACTGTATAGGAAGAAATTTAACAATGTCGATCGATCATCCTCTCTCCTATCCTTCTCTCCCTCTCTCCCTCCCGATGACAGGAAACTGGGGCAGAGGAAGCAGAGAACAGGCTTCTATTAATGAGTGGCAGGAACTAAGTGAGAGCTACTCTTAACCAACTTTTGAGGCTGAGAAAAGAATGTGACATTCAATGAAGAGTTTACACTCAGTGAAGAGTCTACACCTGAGACATTCAGTGAAGCATCTACACCCCTTTTCACAACCAAGTATACATGCAAATCCTTTTCTTTCTTTTAAAATCCAAGAGTTCCCAGTATAAAAAACACCTTGTGCAGGCCGGGCCTGGTGGCGCACGCCTTTAATCCTAGCACTTGGGAGGCAGAGGCAGGCGGATCTTTGTGAGTTCAAGGCCAGCCTGGTCTACAGAGTGAGTTCCAGGACTGCTGGGGCTACAGGGAGACCCTGTCTCGAAAAGACAAACAAACAAACAAAAACAAAAACAAAAACACCTGGTTCTCCACTTCAACCGGACTGGTTGGTCATAGAAGGAAAAAGGGGATCCCGAGGGACACTTTCAGGGTAGAAAAATCCTGGTAGAGCCCAACCGATGCGATCATTTATGAAAAACCTACACCGGACTCGCTCGAATTGGAGTTGGCCCCAGTTTTCCAGTCTGTGAAGGGGACACTTTGCACAGGGGACGTGGTGCACTTCAAGGCTCCCGACTGAGCATCTGCTAGGACTGGCGGGACCTGGAAAGGCTCTTACTCGACTACATCGGGAATCTGCTGCACGCCTGTCATCAGCCCAAGAGCCAGGACTGGGGCACAAGCGCGGGGACTGAGGGGAGCGGTGCTCCTCCCGGCTCGATGCTCCGGGCGCAGTCCTCCCGGCTCGGTGCTCGGGGCGCAGTCCCTGCACAGACGCCGCCAGCCGCCCGCGGGTCCCCGGCCTCACGGACGCACACCGGGGAGGGACGCTAGCCGCGGACGGCTCCAAGCGTCCTTCCGTCCCGCGCGCCCGGGTCCCCGCCGTCCCGCGGTCCCCGCCCGGCCTCACCTGGGAGCCCAGCCCCGGCGCCTCCATCACGCCAGGCACCCTCCCCGCCGCCGCTCCGGCTCTGACTGGTGCCAGCCAGCGCGCCTCAGCCGCCGGCGCCGCTCGCCTACTTCCGGCTCAGGCCCCGCCCCCCGCCGCGCGCGCTCGGAGCCGCCAATCAGCCTCTGGGAGCAATCGCCTCTCCCCTCGCCTGTGGGCGGGGTCTTCCGGGGGGAAGGCAGGCCGACTCGCAATACCCTTGGCTCCCACCGCACTCTGCAGCAGCCTCGGCGCCAGTCGGCTGCTGGGAAGGTCACCCCGACCTGTGGCGTGCTGGAGGGGGCCACCCGGACGCTAGATGGGCTCTGGGCTTTTGACCCAGTCCGGAAGCGACCAGGACTCCGACTTCGTGGAATCTTCTGGAAGGTTCATTGAGAAACTGCACAGTTCCTTACCTGCAAGTTGCCCTCGGACCCCACAGGCATTCGGTGACGCCGCACACCCACCCAGGATTAAGTAACTGCTGGAAAACTTCGCTTTTATGGAGTTTTCCAGGGAAGGCTGGAGAGAACCTCGACCAGCCTCGCCCTGCCCGGCTCTTTGCACTGCTTGAAGGAGCTGGCATTTAAGTCAGGAAGCTACTGCAGTATAGAATTTAAAATATTACGAATCTCCCACCCCATAAAATAGCACTAAACCATAAAGTAAGTGTCTAGAAATACAGCAGACTTCGGGGTTGACCCATTAGTAAGTCTTACTATAGACAATAAAATGATAAGTGTACTGTTACTGTTAGCGGCCCTACCTGTTGGACACACCATTAGATTACCCAGAAAATCCACACCCACAGAGGATAGGAAGCATCCTGTATCTCTCAGTTCCCAGAACAGCACTGGGACTTCGTGCTCTCTGTAATTGTAGGGAGTGGATGGGTGGTTGTACAAAGGTGTCCTCAACTTTTGTGATGCAAGGAAGGGCAAGTGGAATGAAAATAGAAGAGCTGTTGTTGGAGGCAGCCCTGGGAAGGGTTTCAAGAAGAAAAGAACCGCCGGGCATGGTGGCGCATGCCTTCAATCCTAGCACTCCAGAGGCAGAGGCAGGAGGATCTTTGTGAGTTCAAGGCCAGCCTGGTCTACAGAGTGAGTTCCAGGACAGCTGGGGCTACAGGGAGACCCTGTCTCCACAAGACCAAAAAAAAACAAAACAAAAACAAAACAACAACAACAACAAAAAAAACGAGAGCAAGCAAGGATGTGCTTATTCTCTGCTGTGACTTCCTCACAGTTATGGACTGGAACCTGACATTATAAGCCAAACAAACCCTGTCNTCTTCCTTTAGTCGCTTTTTGTCAGGATATTTTATAGCAACAGAAATGCAGCTAAAACAGTTGGTCTACCCTTACCCACTGACACCAAGTTCCTGTAGTTCTCCAGCATCACTTCCCGATATAAATCCTGGTAAGCAGGAGCCAGCTGCCCCCACTCCTCCTGAGATAAGTCCACAGCTATGTCCTTGAAGGTCAACAATTCCTAGAATATCAAGCAGAATGAGTCAACCCCTATCAAAGTCCAAGGAGCACTGGCTGTTCTAAGTTCTGAGAGATTCCAAAGTAATTTTGCCAAGGAAAGCCAGTAGTGGTGATCTTTTCTGTGAACTGTCGTGGACTGCAGTGTGCTGTGAAAGGGTGCTGTCTGCCTAGAAGCATGGATTCAGTGAGGAAGAGCCACTGAGGGAAGGGTATTCCAGGTTGGCATCGCACAGGCCTCTGGTTGAATGAACAACCTTGGCCTGTCTGAGGAGCATGAACAGCATGGGTGGAGGCAGCTTTGGGAAAGGGGAGAGTAGCAAGGGAAGACCGACGGGGTGGGCGGGAATGGAAAGGGGAGGGTTAGCGAGGGAAGAATGATGGGGGGGCGGGGAGGAAACGGGGAGAGGGTAGCAAGCGGAAACAAGACGAAGGGCCTCCTGTGGGCGGGAAAAGGCGGAGGGTAGCAAGGAAGACCAGAAGGGGTGCGCGAGGGAAAGGGGAGGGTTTAGCGAGGGAAAGACCGAGGGGTGGAGCGGGAGAAAGGGGAGGGTATGCCGAGCGGAAGACCTGACCGCGGCTCGTGGGCGGGGGGAAAGGGGAGTTGCGTAGCGCAGACGGAAGGGAAGACTGACGGGGGCCTGTGGAGGGGAAAGGGGAGGGTAGCCCGCGGCGAAGACTGATGGGGTGGTCAGGGGAAAGGGGAGGGTATAGCCGAGGCAAAGACCAAGGGGTGGGAGAGGAAAAGGGCTGCGCGGTAGAATAGGGAAGACTGATGGGGTGGGCGGGGAAAGGGGAGGGTAGCGAGGGAAGACTGACGGGGTGGGCAGAAGGGAGGGGGAAAGGCCGAGGGTTTAAAACAAACAAACAGATGGAAGACTGAGGTGGGGTGGGCGGGGGGAGGGAAAGGGGGGGGGGGGAAAGGGGAGGGTAGCGAGGGAAGACTGATGGGGTGGGCGGGGAAAGGGGAGGGTTATAGTAGCCCGAGGGACAGCTGACGCGGGTGGGCGGCAGGAGGAAGAGACAAGGGGAGGGTGGCGGTAGAGAGGGAATGAGACGGCGTGTTGTGTGGGCGGGAAAGGGTGAGACGAGAGGATACTAGCAGGGAAGACGACGGGGCGTGGGCGGGAAAGGCGATGAGCCTGGTAGCACGGGATCAAAGACCCGATGGGGTGGGCCGGGAAAGGCGGAGGGTAGCGAGGCGAAGACGACAGGGGGGGACCGGGAAAGGGGAGTGGTAGCGACGGAAGACTGAAGCGCGGTCGGGATGGGGAAGGGTGAGCCGGTTTAGGGTGGTGAGAGTGAAGAATGACGGGGTGGGTGGGGCGGAAAGCGGTGAGTTTGGTAGGAAGCGGTAAGACCAAGGGTGCGGCGGGAAGAGGGAGGGTAGCGAGGCCTCCAAGACCCGAGGGGTGGGCTGGGAATGGGCGAGTGGTAGCCAGAGGGTTTTCCCTTAAAGACTGACGGAGGCCGGGCAGGAAGGAAAGGGGAGGGTAGCAATGGAAAGAGACAGGCGTGGGCTTGGGAATGGCAAAGGGCGAGGGAGGGTAGACGAGGGTTCCAAGACCGCCCCCCAACCTCCCCCTGACGGGTGTGGGCCGGGGAAAGGCGGAGGGTTTAGCGAGGGAAAAGCCGAAAAAAAAAGATGACGAGGGTGGGCGGGGAAAGGGAGGGATAGCCGATGGAAAAGACAAACGGGCTAGTGGGCTGGGAGGGAAAGGGGAGCGCGTTTCTCGCCGAGGGCAGACCACGGGGTGGGTGGGCGAAAAAAAAAAACATGGGTGCCGAGTGGTTAGCGAGGGAAGACACACGGGGTGGCGGGGGGAGGAAAGGGGGAGCGGTAGTGTAGCGAGGGAAAAGACTGACGGTGGAGGCAGGAAAGGGGAGGGTCTAGCCAAGGGAAAAAAGACTGACAGGGTCGGGCGGGGACAGAAAGGCGGTGAGGGGGTAGCTGAGGGCAAGACTGACGGGGTGGGGGGCCTTTGAAAGGGTGAGGGTGTAGCAAGGGACAGACTGACAGGGTGGCGGGGAAAGGGGAGTCTGGTAGCGAGGAAAAGACCGACCCGACGGGCTCGGGTGGGTCAGAAAGGGAGCGTGTCAGCAAGGGGAAGACTGAAGGTCGTTGTGCGGGGAAAGGGGAGTGGCTTCTATTAGCGAGGAAGACTGAGGGTGTGGGGGGGAAGGCGCGAGTGGTCTTCGTAGCGACTGGGAATACTGACATGGTGTGGGCGGGAAAAGGGCTCAGGAGCAGGTATCTAGGTAGGGAAGACCAACCGGGGTGGGTGCGATACGGGGAGGTGGGTCGCTCAAGAAAGGGAGGGGTGAGAAGGGCATTAGACAAAAATAAAGACCAACGTGGGGGGTGGGCGAAAGGTGGGGCTTTATCGTGCTCTAGTACTTATTGGCCATCAAAGGATAGAGTCCACTTTAGTTAAACATTTTTCTGGGGGAAGTTTTAATTAATAATTTTATTTATTTATTGGTATGCATGAATGGCCCGTGAGGTATCATATAGGTTTGCTGCACCCGCTGTGTGCACTGCCTCACGGAGGCGTCGCACGGAGGGTATCGGAGCCCTGCGAACTGGCAAGCTTCTCCGGGAAGTGGAGGGACAGAGGGGGCGCTGGGACCGTCCATGGGCGAAAGTGCTGGGGAGCGAACCCGTGGGTCAGGTGGAAGGAGCAGTCAGTTGCTCTCGGAACAGCGGCCAGACTTCTCAGGCCACTTGAAATAGTTTTCTATGCTACGCTATGTCAATAGTAGGTAGGGGCAGCCAAAGTACAGTTTCAAACAAACCTGTTTTTTGTTATTCTCTAATGCCCATGTTACGACCGTACACTCGTACCCCCCATTTCTGACACCAACCAACCCACCCACAGCCTTCCCTGCCACCCCGGCACTCGTCATTTAAGTCAATCATGCCTCTCCTTACCTCCACCCCCATCATTGGTCTCCCTCTGCCTCCTAACACTTGCCACACTGCACACATGCATGTAGACATGATGAGCTAGGATCCACATCCACATAGGAGAACATGAGTTCTATCTTTTTGAGTCTGAGTTCCTCACTGAACATTATTTCCAAGTTCATTCATTTTCCTGCAAATTCTATGATTTCATCTTTCTTTAAAGCTTTAATAAAACTCCATTGTGTGTCATCACATTTTCAACTGTCATCGGTTGATCTATTTATCTAACACTAGGTATTGGCCGTTCCACTTTTTGCAACTTCAAATAATTACAGAATAAGCCACTGATGCTGCCAAGTCATTACTGGGGAGGATAGAGTCCTTTGGTAATATGCCCAAGAGTGGTTCTTCCTTCTCACTTCCCCTCCCATTTTCTTTTTCCCTCTCCCATCGTGACATAACAGTCATATAGTCTTCCTTCTAATTTTTTTTTTCAGAAACTCTCCGCTACTGGTGTGCTAATCGGTTGCATTAATTTATCATTCGCAGGACTACAGCTGCCTTCTCCTCTCACCTCATTCTCACCAGCCCTTTTTTGTGTCCTGATGATAGCCCATTTGGACTGGGCGGAGTTTGACTTTTCAATTAGTTTAATTTGCATTTCCAGGTGCAGAACAACTTTTTAAGTACCACCTAAATGGCCACTTCTGTTTCTTCTTCTCAAGAACTGTCCTGTGCGTGGTTCTGCTATGTGTTTGTCCCCCATCGGCCTGTAAGTGTCTTGGACGTTTGTCCCAGTTGGTGGCGCTGTTTTGGAGGTCTTGTAAGGTGTGGCCCCATCTGCGGGGGATGGTGTGTTGCTGGGGGCGGGCTTAGTGTGTTTTAACAAGCCTCGTGGTGTCCAGTCGCCCTCTCTCTGTTCCTGTGCTCTTTGTGAGATGTGACCCTCGGTCAGTTTGCCCAGGCTCCAGATCTCTATGCGCCATGTCCTCCCATCCATCAGGACTCATAATTCCTGCGAACCGCCAATGGTAAGCTCTCAAATAAACTTTCTCTTCTTATAAGTTCACTTGCGTCATGGTGATTCAATCACCAGCAACAGAAAACTGACTCATACAGTGTCAATGACCTTAGCACAGTTATCTGGAAGTTTTGGTTTGGTTGGGCTAGTTGGGTTTGGTTTTGCACCATAATACTCCCGTCTCTTTTTTATCAATACTTACGAGCTGACATCCTGCAAGTCTTAGGATGACTTTAACTCAAGGATCGAACAAAACTGTGTGCGAACTGGGGTTTAAATACCTGAAAACGGTAAAAAGGCCTTCAGCCCCCTCTAAGTGATGGAGAAAGACATGTGAGCGTGGCCTCAGTTAGGAGAAGCAAACTAAACAAAGCGCCACGAGCCAGCTTAGGGCTGGCCTAGGAAATTCCACAGCACCTATCTGAGTTTCTCCCTCACAAAAATAAGACGTTTCTGGAATTCGCAATCAAAGATAATGCTTCTACAGAACCCTCCGGCCCCGGTATACACAAACCATAACACTTCAGTACTCCACTTCACTTTTAAGATGATATCTGGTATATAAAAATCATAAAACAGAATGAAGGACTACGGGGGGGGAAACAAAAATACCAGAGCCACAGAGTCTTTGACGTAAAATGGTCTGTGACATTATCCAATCAGGAGTTTGGAGATACACAGAGGACATAAGGACATTTCCCACTGACACAGCTGTTACAGCAGTTAAAATGAGGCCATGCAAGCTTGCACTGTACTCGGTAAGGTTTGCTCAGTTGAATGCTGTACCTCTTCAGTTGGAGTCTGTGTACAAGTGCGTGCACATATTCCTTAGATCTAAAAAGCTTTGTGATTGGACGAAACACCAGACACAGGAGGAAAATATACCACAGAGAGAGCTAGCCTCATCCTCCTGCCGACAGTCGTAGAGGGTGGACATCTCGCTCATGCCATCCAGCCAACTCTACTTTCCGGTGTCTCCCTCCCCTTCTGTCTTTCTTTTGCATATTAGTTATGACATCTTCATAGGCCTTGGAGATGACACTGCAAAAGCTGCTATCTAGCAAGCATTAGAAGAACGTGCCTTTTACTACGGCAGGTGGCTCTTTGTACATGGTCATTGGACGATACAGTTCAAAGCAGCTGACTCTTCCCTTCTGCCTGGTGAGCTAAGCAGATGACTAATCATAACAGGCGAGCCTAGTGCTGAGGGGCGGGGCTCCATGGGTAAAGTGCTCCCTGTGCAAGTATGAGGATCAGCGTTTGGATCCCTAACACCCTGCCCTCGTGCTGTATAATGTAACCCAGTGCCTGGGGGGCGCGGGTGGGGGGGGACAAGCCCAGATCCTGGGGGCTCGCTGGCTAGCAAGCCTACATGAAACAGCAAGGTTTCAGGTTCAGTCAGAGATCTATCTCAAAAAATAAGATTGATCATACTATAGAAAAGAATACCCCATGTCCACCTCCTGACCTTTTACATACATGTGCGCACAACTGTCTACACATATGTAGGAAGCTTTCTTTTAACTGAGCAGGTACAGCTAGGGCTGCTAAGGCAGAAGACACAAAAAAGGGAGCACAGTGCCCCCCCTTGCCAGACACGTGCTCCCCACTCTTGCAGACACTTGTCCCACCTCTGCAGACACCTGTCCCACCTGGCTAGAGACACTGTCCACCTCGCAGACATGTGGGCGAACTGAACCCCTTGGTGCCAGAGCTGTCAGCCCTAGTACTTATGTAACCCCCCCTGAGCGTCTTGGTACTTCTAATCAGGTCCTCTAGCCGGACATGGAAGCTTTTCCCACCTTTGCGCCGTGCTGTGGCCCTCCCTTCTGCCCAAAAGACGTGCGGGCCCTTCGGCGACAGGAATTTTCAGGCGGATGGCTGTCGCCTTCTCCAGCTATGCCCACTCATAATTCATTTACCACACCACCAGCCTATCCAGGTTGGTGGTCATAAAGGATTCCGCTTGTTCACCCAATGCGCCTCACCTTGAACGAATAGCAGGCCTGCTTCAGCTCTGTATGCCTGCCCCCAAAAATACACGACATACGGCCTGGGAATTCTTTACTGATGAGTTAATGGAGAATTCTATTTACCTGCCCTGCTACAGCTGCCTTTATTAGCAAGATGACGTCAGTCTCCAGAGCCAACATTCACAGACCACACATTCCTATACTACTGCACACTGCTGCCCCTCACCCCGCATCTCACCTGGGCCACATTGTCTGCTCCTTCCTAGGGCGGGGTCAGAGAAATCCACTGACTCCCCTCCAGCGTGGTGCCCTGAGGTGTTCTAGCTGAGAACTAGCCCCATTCAAACTGGATCTTCCTACACACACACACACACACACACACACACACACACATTAGTTCAGTACTGTACACACACACAAAAACTCTTGATGTAACATCATGAACATACTCGGATGTTCTGGCTACGCCTTATGCATTTGAAATAATGATGTGTTTTGATTGTGGTCTGAGGCTGTGAAGCACTCCTTGGCATCTATTCTTTTTTAGAGCTCTTACCATTCAAACAGGATAATCTGGTAAAATGCTAGTTAGATTGAGTATTGTTTTCTTCCACTTGGTCATCTTAGTATGAATCCAATGCTTGTGGAGTTTTGTTTTAGAGGGATTCATATGTAATAAATAATAAATATTTAATAAATTCTGCATACGCACATATTATATAACAGGAAGAGAGTGAATACTTAGAAATGTGCTGCGATGCCAGGCCTGTTGCTCATGCCTTAGTCCCAGCACTCAGAAGCAGGTAGATCTGTGAGTTCAAAACCAACAAGGACTCAAGGACTATATAGTAAGACCCTGACTCAAAAAAAGGGGGGGCACTGGAGAGATGGCTCAGCAGTTAAGAGCCAGGCTGCTTGCAGAGGACACTGCGGTTCGTATTTCCAGGACCCACAGGAAAGGGAGCCAACACTTTCTTCTGGCCTCATGAGGCATTGCACAACAGGAGTGCACTTACCAATATGCAGGCATTACACTCACAAACATTTTTTAAAAAAGAAAAAAAAAAAAAAAAAATAAAAATGATTTAAAAATAATATAAAATAACACATGCGACAGAATGGATGGATGAAGAGATTAGGGTAAATGAAGAGAGATGTACAAACTCTAAGAAGTAAAAGAACATTCCACAGGTGAAAAATACAACATGCAAAGTAGACTAGACTTTAATGAAACAAGATCAGAGTAGCTGGTTCACAGGCTTACACCACCATGCTGGCTTAAAAAGCAGCTTAAAAATCATTAGAAGACAGCCAGTCAGGGTGGTACACACCTTTAATCCCAGCACTGGGGAGGCAGAGGCAAATGAATATCTGTGAGTTCAAGGCTAGCCTGGTGTACATACCATGTCCAGGCCAGCTGGGGCAAAAAAAAAAAAAAAAAAAAAAAAAAAAAACCCAATAAATTAAAAAAAAAATCATTAAAAGACATACAATGGAATACTGAAAAAATTCTCATCCAAAAGAAGGTAGGAGAAGATGAACAAAGGAAACAAGCACAGACAGCACAAAGAACAAGAAACACTTAGAACCAACCATATTGATGGCTCACTGTATAAATGAACTAAACAAATAAGATCTAGCTATGTTTAAAGTCATACCTTACGTATCAAGACACAAATATGTTTAAAGTAAAAAAGAAGAAAAAGTTCTGTTGTAAACAATAATGGGAAAACAAAACAAAACAAAACTCTGGAATAGCTAAATCAGCCAGAGCAGACTGCAGGAAAAGGCATGCTACTAGACAAAAAGAAGGCACTTCAAATAAGACTGAATGGGACAGAATGGGATGGTCATAAATCAGAGGCATATTTTATAATGGCAAGAGGGTCAGTTTAAGAAGGCAATCCTTGGGGCTGAGAGATAGCCTAGCGGTTAAGAGCCCACCTGATGATCTTGCCAGAGGCCCAGGGTTCGATCCCCAGCCCCACATGCTGCGGCTTCTAATAACCCGTCGGTAACGCCCAATCCAGGATCGAACGCCAGTTCTCAGGGCATAAGGAACTCGACCCCCTCTTCTGACCTCCGTGGCATGCACGACACGGCGTGCACAAACCTACATGCAGGCTCAGTTGACAGGCAGACACCTCCCCCCCTCCCCCCCCCCCCCCCCCCCCCCCCCCCCCCCCCCCCCCCCCTGACAAAAAAAAAGAAAAGTTAAAAAAAACAAAAAATAAAAAAGAAGGCCAATCTAGCGGACTGCCGAGAGATGGCTCGGCCGTTAGAGCCACCGACTGTAAATCTGATGATGCGGCTGGAGAGATGGCCTAGCCGGTTACAGCAGCCGTCGACTGCTTTCAGAGGACCCGGTTCGATCCCAGCACCCAGGCCTGAGAACCGTCTGAACTTCGATTCCAGGGGAGTACCTTCCGCATCTAGCTCCCCTTCATTACATATAAAAATAAACTAATTTTTCAAAAAAACTGAGAGAATATCTCTTAAAAACAAAATGAATAAGGACAATCCCGCTCGGGCATAGTGTAAGTGCCACTGCCTTTCATCCCCGCACTTTGCGAGAGGCCAGAGGCAACGGAGGATACTCAAGGAGGATCTTGTGAGTTCAAGGCCACACTGGTCTACACAGCCAGTTCCAGGACCGTGCTAGGGCGTACAGGAGACCTTTCTGCTCGAAAAGACAAAAAAAAAAAAAAAAAACAAAGCGCATCCTAAGCTGTTATGTTTTTAGATGGCAGAGGAGAACTATTCAAACTAAATGAGAAAACTGATTTTCTTTTTTTTTTTTTTTTTTTTCCTCAGGCCAGATCTTTGAATAAAACCTATCTTCTTCCACGTAATAATATATAAGCAAACTGACAGAACTAAAGAACCAAATATAATGAGAACTTTTTTAAACATCCTTGCAGCTAACCTGATAGAAACCCAGAAGGCCAAAAATTCATCAAAGACCGGGGGCTTGGGCTGTAGCTGTGCTCGGGCTGCCTAGCTGTAGCTCATGCATCGAACGCTCTGGCCAGTTCATCCCTTCTGCACATAACTGAATCCTGAAAGTCGCACACCCTGATAATCCAGGACTTGGGAGGTACAGGAAAGGGATCAAATATTCACAGGTCATTCTGACATCCCAGTGAATTCCTATAGGAGTCAAGGCAGCTGCGGATCGACGAGACCCTGTCTCAACAACGAAAAATTCCTCAAGGATATAGAAGGTTTGAACACTATAACTGGTTTAACCTAACTGATGTTTATAGACCAATACTTGCTAACTAAAGAATTATACATCTTTTTAAAATCTAAATTCTTTAAACTTTTTTGCTAAATTAATTTTATTTCTTTCTGTAGTGTATGATATGTACTGTCTGCATGCATGTTTGCTGACACCCGTGTAGTGCAATTCCACAGAGGAAAAAAAAGAAAAGAAAAGAACCTTTGGGGGTGGTCGCTTCCTAATCAGAGCTCTGTGTATTGAACACTTAGTATGTGTTGGCAGCTGTACCAGTGTTCTGCACACATAGCTAATCCATGACATGGATATTTTATCCATCTACTGGAAGAAGAAACCTGTTTTGATTCCATAAACTCCAAATAATTCAGCTGGTGAGAATCCAACCCCATTTCTCTTACTACAAAGTGCTTTGGTCAGTGTATTTTGGCTCTTCTATGTTCAAGGATTTATTAAAAAAGTGCTATTGAGGGGCTGGAGAGATAGCCTAGCGGTTAAGAGCGACGCCCTTGCAGAGGACCCGGTTTTGATCCCCAGCACCCACATGGCAGCTGAGAACCGCCTGTAACTCCAATTCCAGGAGAACTCCAGTTCCAGGGGAATCCGACACCCTCTTCTGGCCTCTGGGGTATTGTACGACGCGGGTGCACAAACCTGCATGCAGACAGTACATTCATACACATAAAAAATAAATATGGGGCTGGAGGGATGGCCTAACGGTTAAGAGCGCCGACTGCTCTTGCAGAGGACCCGGGTTCGATTCCCAGCACCCACATGGTGGCTGAGAACCGTCTGTAACTCCAATTCCAAGAGAATTCCAGTTCCAGGGGAATCCGAGACCCTCTTCTGACCTCCGCGGCCTTGCACAACACCGGTGCACAGACCTACATGCAGACAGTACATTCATACACATAAAAAATTAATTAAAAAATTAAAAATAAAATTTTAAAAAAAGAAAGTGCTATTGAACTTTCAGGAGGCTTGAAATCTGCTTTTGAGCTGCTACCCTACCATATTGGAAGAATCAGGACTAAATAATTGTTGGCACCCCACTTGTAGCGCAGGCTTCAGATTCCCCTCGCTCATTAGTTTCATGCCTCCAACAAGCTACTTCAGGCTGAGATAAAGCATATTCATGTCTCATGGCTATATGAGGTGAAGTCTCTATGTGCTGGCTACCATTATCCCTCAGTTGAAAAATCCCAGATTGCCCTAAACCGGTAGCCAAGACCAGGAGGCCTGAGCACTGGAGAGCTGTCCTCTTCTAGTTCTGAGGCTGGAAGTCTCAGATCAGGCTTTCCACAGGGTTGGTTCCTTCCGGGGCTTCTCCCTTTAGCTTGTTCATGGTCATCTTCTCCCTGTATCTTCCCATGGACTCCTTCTGTGCATGTATCTAATCTGTATCTTAATTTCCTCTTCTTAGAAGGACACAAGTTAAAGTGGATTAGGGTCCATCCTGACCATAGTTTACCACTATTACGTTAAAAAAAAAACTGTCTGCAAATACAGTCATATTCCAAAGTACTGGCATTTGCAAGCATTATATGAAGGGGCAGGGGCAGGGGGAGGGAAGTAGCCCATCCACAAGACTGTGTGACCTTAACCAAATCATTTCCTCTTTCTGTAAGTGCCCTTAATTATAAAAATTAAATGAAAGTGGAAGCAGGAAGCACTTTTCTTTGTGGTTCCCCTTAACTTTGATCACATATATATTTTTAACTCTTTGATTCCTCCAGGCAGGTGGTACTGTCCTCGGTCTAATTATGTTCCTCCTATGTAGCAGAAAGCATTAGGGAACCACTACTGACCAAAAAAGGGTCTTCTCTTGCTTTCCAGGGCTTCTTGTCCAGCACCAAGAAACAGACTCCTCTAACAGGCCAGCCAGTGTTTGCTTCTTGGAGTCAGCCTTGTAGTTCCTGAGCAGACTTTCTTCATTCTCCATGTTATAGGCTACTGGTACACATCTGTCTTTTTTAGTCTTCCATTATGCCTTGCACATCTGGCAAATGGTAAAGCCTGAAAAAAAAAAACGTCCAAACAGGTGAACAAACAACAATTACAATGTAAAATATGGTCTGTAAGGATGATATCAAAGGTGGTTCAAATCCATAAATCATTCTAATAAGTCCTGATTTCATAATGTTGAGAAATCACTTGATTTCTTATTAGTTTCCTAATGCCTACTGTTACAATAGGGTGACAACTGACTTTGTTCTTCCTGAATTTCAGATTCCAGCATCATTTGTTCCACATCCCTGGAAAAGCAATGGACATTTTTTGAAACATGGGATTGTGACTGGCATCATTTTGGTGTGTCAAAGCAAACAAATAACAATAGCAACAGTAAAAGCAACAAAATACACACATTTGTCTACAGAGAGTTTCCCACTAATACCAGCCGGGAAATGGCAGTGCTCTATGCTATGGAACTGGAGGGCTAGGCAGGATAAACACTTGCCGAGGTAACAGGTGTGGACTAAGCTCTTATTCTGTGCCAGGCACAGGCTAAGACACAGGAAAAAAAGTGGTGGACAACATGGCCTCTGCTCTTCCAGAGTTCTGATGGCAACAGATAAAGAGATAAATAGAGTGGCTGGAGAGATGGCTCAGTGGTTAAGAGCACTGGCTGCTCTTGGCGAGGACCCGGGATTGCTTCCCAGCACCCACATTGCAGCTGACTGTAATCCTAAGTCCAGTTCCAGGGGATCCAATGCCCTCTTTTGACCTCCAAGGGCATTGGATGATATGGGTACACTTACATACATGTAGGCATTACACTCATACACATAAACTAAAAATAATAAATAAAATATTTAAAAGGAGCCAAAAAGAAGCAGAGATGAAGAATCATGCTGAAAAGGAAAGGGTCCAAGAACCCATCTCAGCTTGGAGGATGGGCTGGAGAGTTCCCTCCAGACATCCAGAACCAGCTCAGATATCTTGCTCAGTCCCTTCTGCTCATGGATGCTCTTCACAAAGGTTTGAAGACCAAATCATGTGACATGAACTATTCTAACCACTACCATTAATATGGGCTAGGTTAGCAGTCTGTGGTCTGTATGTTATATTTTACTTGCCAGATTCTCAGAACCATGTGTATATGTGAGCCTGTGTGTGTCTGTCTGTTGGGGTGGGGGTGGGGGGGAGAGAGAGAACAAAAATTGATACTATTTACTTTTCCAGTTACTACTTTGAATTGTAATCATCTGCTGACACATTTAAATACCTACTCTTGCGCAGTTTCTCTGAATGTTTCAAGACTGTGACAATGACCCCCAGGATTGGGCATTAAAGGTAGCTTGGCTGATGTGGATATGGCAGGGCCCCCTTCTGTACCTTCTAAATGTGTCTCTCCTTGCTGAGGACTTGTTTGCATACCCATCTCCCCAGTCTCAGTACTCCTAGAAGACACTTGAATAGTCCCCCTTTGGGAATGGCCTTCTGGGACTCAAAGGCCAGGTTGGATTGTGGCCCATAGCACCATCTAATGCTCCCACCCCAGCCTCCATGGAACACTCTGGCTACATTCACATTTAGGATATCTGTCTCTCTCATGCACTGTGAGCTGTTCTGTGAGCACAGAACCTGACCTCGTCTCAACATAAATTTATTCCTCACACACAGCACAATACAAGGCCCGTGGGAGCTGCTCACCTTCAGCTGTTGAATGGAAAACCCAGCCAGATGTCTGTCATTTCTATTTATATCTCTGGCAGCTAGCATAATTCCTAAGTGCTCAAAAATATTGATCTAGGTTACAGAATCTCATCTCTGGCTCTGTACGGTTTCCAAAACACTTCACTCCCACTTTTGTGGAGGCTCCAACAGGCCTGTAGAGTAGGCAGAGCAGGGACTGGCACCCTCCTGAGACACAGAGTCATCCAGCCACATGATGTCTAAGAGCGGAGGCCAAGAATATCCATTGATCAGGCCATTTCCTCCGGTGGCTGTGGCACCTTTGGTGACTAAGGAGACGAGTTCAGGATTCAGGAAGTACATACAAGGTCAGAGCCTTTCAAAACTCCATACGGGTGTCTTTTCACAGGTGTTCTTTTAAACTTACACCCTCCCTGCAGAGCCAAGGTAGAATGTGGATGGGAAAACTCACTTTCTATTTCACCCTAGCAAGGTCTCACCACTCTGACCCTCCTCGTGCTCTCTTCTGTAAAATGGAAATAGTAAGAGTACCCAGTTTATAGAGAAGTCCATGAAGATGTGGGACTTCTGCTAGGATGTGACCACAGCTCCCACTCTACAGGATTTTAGGGGCACGGGATCCACTGCTTGCCTGTCATGATGTCTGTGCATCTTTATTCATGTTCTTAAAAGAGAGAAGCCACTTGGCAGTTCCTTACTGAGTGGCTTATGGGGTCCCCAGTTACTTATCTATCTTCTCCACAGAGGTAAGCAGCAGTTCCTGGTTTCTGCCGAGATCACCGAGGGCTTCAGGCTGGAGCAAATCACTGGGAATGAAACCTACAGTGCATGGAATTCTGAGCACTAAAGAGTCATTTGATCTTGAACCTAAAGACTGCATTTTAATGTCCTAGAGCCACCACAGCAAAATGCTAAAATGAGTAACTTAAAAGAACAGACAGGTCTGGAGGCGAAAAGTTCTACATTGAGGTGTGATCAGGGCCATGATCTCTCTGACGCTTAGGGCAGGAGCTCCCTTGTCTCTTCCTCTGTCTGGTGGGCAGTCTGCAGGCCTATCATTTCACCTCTGCTTTCATGCCAGTCACCTGGAGATCCCTCTCTGTAGGTTTCTCCTGTCTTTAAGTTTATTAATGTTTATTAATAAATAACCCAGTGTAACCTTGTCTTAACTTCATTATTTATGCTAAACCATATTTCCAAGTATAGTCACATTCACAGGTGCAAGGAGTCAAGACTTCAATGTGTGTTTTTGGAGGGCACAATTCAACCCACAACAGAGAGTGAGGGGAGGAAGTGAGACCTTATCTAATTCTCTTGCATCTCTGATAGGCCCTGAGATAGCATAAGATTTGATGTGGGAAAAGAATGACAGGAGAGATTCCAGTCTGAGGTAATGTGGGCCTGATAAACCCACTATGGCTGAGACGTAAGTAAGCTGGCTTACCCCAATAACCCGGAAGGTCAGAAGGAGATGGGAGCTGCCCCCCTCCCCGTTTGGACATCAGGTGCCTATAGCCCGCCCCCAAGTATAGCTTGAATTGTAGCATTCCTAAGCTTATCTCTCCTGAGGCCTACACACCTTAGTCTTGGGAGCCAAATGGTGCATTGGCCATTTGCCCTCTCAGGAAGCAAATGGTGCAAAACTTAGCCATTGCAAAACGCACATGGACTTTCTTCTATCCTACCCCCATCCTTGTCAAGAGCCTGCCAAATACTATATAAGTCCTTAAGCTCCTGCAATAAAATGAGTTTGCCCTCAGATGCTGACTCTGGGGTCTTTCTTTTGACCATCAGATCCATTGCTTGCTCCAAGGACCTTCTCTGCTTCTCCCCACTCTGCCCCCCACCTCCTTGCAATCCAGGCTGTCATGCTGCATAGAGCAGGACTGCCACACAAAGAGCTGGCTGGTGGGTGGGGTGGGGGCAGGAACCCCATGGCTAGAGACTCCACAAGATGAGTGGTACTTCCTAGAGGGACAGGCCAGGGTAGGGAGGATGATGAGGGACTCTGGGAAGCTGAGAGACAGTGAAGCCCATGGGGTTCCTGGAGGGCTGGGAAACAAAAGCATTGGAAAATTGGGAGAAGACAGAGTCTACTGTCATTGTCAAGTATCTGCCACGTGGGTGGGGAGAATCCAGAGTAAACTTTCTGTGCCAGCTAGGACAGGATGAAATAATAGGTTTTCACAGAGCAGGGGAGAGACCAAGAGAGGGAAAGGGGAAAGGGCGGGTAAAGGGGAAGAGGGAAGAGGAGGAGGAGAAGACAGAGAGGAAGGAAGACTGGAAGATGATTGAAAGGGTGAAAGGGTGGGTAAAGGGGAAGAGGGAAGAGGGGGAGGAGAAGACAGGAAGCAAGAGCGGAAGATGGTTGAAAGGGGGAAAGCGTGGGAAAGGGGAAGAGGGAACAGGAGGAGGAGAAGACAGGAAGCAAGAGCAGAAGATGATTAAAGGGAAAGGGTGGGAAAGGGGAAGAGGGAAGAGGAGGAGAAGACAGAGAGGAAGGAAGAGTGGAAGATGGTTGAAAGGGGGACAGGGTGGGAAAGGGGAAGAGGGAAGAGGAGGAGGAGAAGACAGAGAGGAAGGAAGAGCGGAAGATGGTTGAAAGGGTGAAAGGGTGGGAAAGGGGAAGAGGGAAGAGGAGGAGGAGAAGACAGAGGAAGCAAGAGCAGAAGATGGTTAAAGGGAAAGGGTGGGAAAGGGGAAGAGGGAAGAGGAGGAGAAGACAGAGAGGAAGGAAGAGTGGAAGATGGTTGAAAGGGGGACAGGGTGGGAAAGGGGAAGAGGGAAGAGGAGGAGGAGAAGACAGAGGAAGCAAGAGTGGAAGATGGTTGAAAGGGGGAAAGGGTGGGAAAGGGGAAGAGGGAACAGGAGGAGGAGAAAGAGAGGAAGGAAGAGCGGAAGATGGAAAGCCATTAATTTTTTTTATTTTTATGTGTACAAGTGTTTTGTCCTGTCCACATGTATGTATGTGCACCATGTGTCTGCAATGCACATAGAAGCCACAAGAGGACATTGAATGGGTGCTGAGAACCAAAGGAGTCCTCTGCCAAGTGCAGCCAGTGTTCTTAACCACTGAGGGTTTCTCCAGTCCCCTGGATGCCACTTCTTGATTCTAGGGTATTGGTGACTCCCTCCTATGCACCCCACAGCACAGCACTCTGGCAGTATGGGTACCTTGCTGCATTTTAACTGTTATTAGTCTGCCTCTGCCTCCTATCTGTGACTCTGTGAACCCAAGGTTCTTTTTGTTTCCTTTTGTATTCCAAGAGCATATCTCCCAATAAGTGATTGTTGCGTGAGGAGGTAAAAAATTTCAGGAACCCCATCCTAAACACACAGCTAGGGAGGAACAGGCCAGAAAGAGATACAAGCTCATATGACCAATTTTTACATTCTACATAGGTCCTTGTACCATCCGAGCTGAATAAGGAGGATAGCTTATATCCACTTCAGGAAGCTGGGGAAGCCTGGAGAAAGCCCAGGGTGCAGGTGCCAAGACCAGCCATATGACAAGGTCAAATATCCCAAAGCTGTAGAGGCCCCACATAAGCCAGTCAGAAAGAACTAACAGGACTAGGATGTCCCCAGGGCAGGGCCAATCATAAAGGAGACACAGACTATTTGTCACTGGGTGATCTGAATAGAAGGCATTAGAGACCAGGCTCTAGTGCTGATTAGAGCTGGGCCACAACTCAGACCCAAAGACAGGCTGAGTCTCCACATGCCTTTTCCTAGGTCAGCTTCCTCTTTCATGTAGGAAGCAGAGATTGAGCCTGGTGAAGCAGCTGCTAGGCCAGGGGAAGGGGCATTGGACAGGATTCTGGACATCCAGCCTTCAATTCTACACAGCCATCACTAGCACACAGCCTCTGGAGAGACATTTCTCTGGTCTTATGACTTTTCCAGAAAAACAGACCTGTGGAAATAGCACAACTGAGTAGCACTTTGGAACATGGTGCTGTGGGAAGCCCCCCATGCTGTTCCTCATATGCCATGGACAAGAAAACAGAACACTCAGCTCCAAGCCAGGATGGTTTGATCTCAGCCCTCAGTCAAAAGACATGGATAGGAGATCACCCTGCAGTGCAAGACAAGGTGGATTTCTGCCTCTGAAAGAATCACTTTCATGATGTTACTCTGTGCAGAATCTTGATGGGCTCATGAGCAGAGCAGAAGGAAAAAAAAAAGAAGTACTCGTGGGACATCCTGGAAGACTGGGCACTCTGGCCTCATGCCCTATCACAGCTACTTGCTTTAGGTAATTCACTTAGAATATTAAAATTGGTGAAAATAAAGCTGAGCATGGTGGCGCACAGCTTTAGTCCCAGCACTCGGGAGGCAGAGGCAGGTGGATCTCTGTGAGGTCAAGGCCAGCCTGGTCTACACATCGAACTCCAATCCAGCTGGGACTAAAGGGAGACCCTGTTTCAGAAAGACCTAAAAAATAATTGGTGAAAATATTCCCAAATAAGCAGAGTCATCTTAATTGGATAAAAGTGGAATATTATAATTAATAAACATGAATCTAAGAATTCTGATATATCTGGGCTAGTTTAGAACAGTTAACACATATAAATTTACAAAAATTAATTATTAACACACATTTGATAACTTTTCACTGATGTATAATTTTGACTTATAGGTTTATTTACTTATTTTACTGTATTTGGTTGATTTGGGTTTGACCCAGAATCATAAATCAGACAAGAATTCTAACTTCAAGGATTAAACTGGGCAGAAAGCAAGAAATAATTTCAGAGCCAGCAAGATGGTTTAGACAAAAGAAGACATGCTAGTCATGGAGGCCAAAGGACCCTGTGAAAGAAGGATGAGAATCCTCCTTCCAGATGACTGGCATTTCAAGGGACAAGTGATATAATACTGTTTTGCAGAATAAACTGTCCCCTCTGCTCCCAGACTCTTCATGTTTCTGCACTTCGTGCTGCTGATAGGACATTTTCATACTGTGTTATAAAGATGTGCTGTATTCCATATTGTAAAGAGGAATCAGCACACATACATTATTACCAACTTAGCAAATGTGTCTTGTTAACTATGTTTGTTCTGAGTTAAAACCTCTCCTAGCTCAGATGCTCCCAGAGGAGCACAAGGTTGATACCAGCAGGAGCTAACTTGACTCATCATTTCAAGAGCTGAGTTCAGACACCCACAGAATGAGGGAAGAGTGAACAGTGATGATGAGAGAAGTGCAGGCATCACAATGCTCAGAAACATGATCCCCTGACCAGGGGGCGAGCCTGAGCTCCTCAGAAACATGCCTGATCACCTGAGCAGGGGGCAAGCCTGAGCTCCTCAGAAACATACCTGATCACCTGAGAAGAGGGCAAGCCTGAGCTCCTCAGAAACATGCCTGATCACCTGAGCAGGGGGGCAAGCCTGAGCTCCTCAGAAACATGCCTGATCACCTGAGCAGGGGGGCAAGCCTGAGCTCCTCAGAAACATGCCTGATCACCTGAGCAGAGGGCAAGCCTGAGCTCCTCAGAAACATGCCTGATCACCTGACCAGGGGGCAAGCCTGAGCTCCAGAATGACTGACTTCCTTTCCACCCCACCCTCATATAATCTGTCAGCTGGAGATGAGACAGAATGCAGATTTTTAAAATGCGATCCTATTTTTTCTCAGATGGTTGGCTCTCTGAATGAAGCACAGTCTTAAGATTCAATTCTCATCCACTTACATTATGACAGTTTGTCAATGTATTTATTTCCTCTTGAAGACTGTGAGTTCACTGTGGTGGGAAAGTCTTGATGCATCTGTTAGCTCTCTCCTTCCATGGAGAAGGGCCTCCCCTTCACTCTCAGTGTGGACTGTCAGTCTCAGTACCTGTCTGGGTTGAGTTCACGACCCAGACCTGATCAATCAGGATTCTCTATGCCATTGGGACAAAGCAGACTTCAATCTATGTCCTTCCACTTAATTAGCTCTGAAGATTCTTGACAAATTTCTTTCCTTTGAATGATGAATTTTCAGAATATAAGCTTGAGGCCAAAATTTATTGACTTAGTATTTATTGAGGACCTGAATGTTGTTAGGGTTAGGAGGGTCTTGTCTTGTGAATGTACACTTCCCCAGAGATTTCACAGAAGACTGAGTTGATACTGAGCTTTGTGAGGCTGGGGAAGCCGCCATCCCTAAGGCTGGGGATGAAAGTTGGGAGGCACTGTGAGCAGATCCAGAACCTCAGAAGAGGGAGGACTGGGCTGGACTTTGAGCCACAGATTTCCCAAGGGTGGCCATTGCGAAACTTCATGGGACCTTAAGCTGGTGGGGAAACTTCTTTGGCTGAGGAAGCAGATACCCCCATAGTTGGTGAAGTCCCCAGATGCTCCCATCTGCAGGAGGGATGCTAGGAGAAGTCCTTAGCAGAGAAAGAGCCTCTTCTCTCTTCCTCTCTTCCAGTTCCCCATTGGCAGAGGCTCTCTGCAGGCTGTTTAGCCAGGAAGTATAGGGTTCAAATGCAGCTCTAAGGTCCAAGCCTCTTATAGCTGAGAGCAGTTAGTAAAAGGCCAGCCCAGTGTGTATGACCTAGTGCTTGATGTAGGCACAGGAATGACAGACTTAAGCAAGATAGACATAAACCCACTGTCCAGCAACTGCCTTCTGGAGAGTGAGAATAGAGAGTTAAAAAAAAAAAAAAGCGTAGACACAAAGAAATCAATGCACTTATGTAAAACACAACTTGACCTCGGCCTTCTGGAAGCCAACTATAAGATGCAAATTGCTTAAGTAGGGAAACTGTCAGTTTTCTGTTACTAGGGTTGGAGTGTGATGATCAATTCCCTGGTCAAACACCAATCTAGATATTTCTAGGAAGTTATTTCTAAGATGTGCATAACATTTAAACAAGTAGATTTTAGCATTTGGCCACATGTGGTGTGGATGGCCTTCATCCAGTTAACTGAAGGCCTTAAGAGCAAAGATTGGGCTTGCCAGTCCCCCCAAGAACATATGTCCTCCCTTCAGCTAGCAGTATAAAAATGCCGACTTTTGGATTTAAGATGGCAGCATTAGTTCTTCCCAAATCTAGTTCCAGCCTGCTGACTTGTGTATGCTCTCAGACTTGCCACTCTCAAACTGCATGAGTCAATTCCTTTAAAAAACTATCATGTATGTATGTATGTATGTATGTATGTATGTATGTATGTATGATCTATCTGTATATCTCTATCTATCTATCTATCTATCTATCTATCATCTATCTATCTATCTATCTATCTATCTATCTATCTATCATCTACCATCTATCATCTACCTGCCATCTACCTGTCTACTTATCTATCATCTCTCTGACTATCATCCATCTAACCTTTCCTATTGGATCTTTTTCCCTGGAGAGCCATGACACACAGAGCAGGTGGAGAGGCAGAGTAGAGATGTGGTTCCAGTCAGTCACACCTCTGTCTGATGCCATTGGGAGCTCTGCAGTGTAAACCCCACCAGAAGCTTGCCCTGCTTGAGGCAAAAGAGTGGGACTTTATAGGTGTGCAGCAGCTCGCCTCAGGGAGTCTGCCAGAGAAGGGTATTGCTGCAAGTTATACATTGGTTACTTGTAGTTTCCTTTGTTCTCTCTCTCTCTCTCTCTCTCTCTCTCTCTCTCTCTCTCTCTCTCTCTCTCTAATGTTCATATATACATATGTTGTGGAGGCCATAGACCAACCTGGGTGTTGTTCCTCGGGTGTCATCTACCCTCTCACCTTCTCTTTAGAGACAGAGTCTCTCATTGCTCTGGAGCTCTGGGGCTCCTCAGTTAGGCTAGGCTTCTAGGCCATGAGCCCCCGGGACCCCCACAGGCCTCCACCTTCCCAGCTTTGACCTTACCCCATGCAGGTCCACCCCTGGCTTTGTTATGTAGGTTGAGGCTGGGAAGGTCTTCACGCTTGCACAACAAGCATTTTAGTAACTCAGATACCCTCCCTAGCCATTTTTAAGGCCATAGTATTTTAATTCCAGAATGTTTCAAATACTAGACAATACTTTCATCATCCAATGATAAATTGTAAAGTATTTCTTTAGTTAGAAAACAAGCTGCAGGTCTTGGCTTAAGGGCATTAAGAGTTCTGATTTAAGGTTCTGGGTTGGCTAACTCAAGTGACCTTAAAAAAGGTACGTAGCTTCTTTGAACTTTACTTCCTGGATATTCTAGAAAGCTAGCCAAGGAAGTAACTCACTCCACTCAACCCAGTTCTCCCACTTCCACCCCCACATCCTGGCCCTTCACTGCCAGGTAAATGGCACTTCCTTTGGAAGTTTTCCTGGTCTCCCAGGAAGCCACTTTCTGAATAATCACTCCAATTTTTCCCAAGACTGAGACTGTTCCCGGTTCACTGGACTTCTGATGTTAAAGCGTGTCTCTGGAGATGTCTGCTGTCATCCTACCTACCGGTACTTGTTTATGCCAAGTTCTTTCACAAAGGAAGTAATGAATTATTTTTGGAGTTGAAAAAGTCAAGAAAAGAGCTGCTTTTCTCCATCCAAATTCAGAACCCCATAAAGAACCCAGGAAGGGCCAGGCGTGGTGGCGCACACCTTTAATCTCGGCACTTGGGAGGCAGAGGCAGGTGGACCTCTGTGAGTTCAAGGTCAGCCTGGTCTACATGGATAGTTCCAGGACAGCTGGGGCTACAGATATACCCTATCTCAAAAAGACAGAAACAAACAAACAAACCAATAAACATGACCCAGAAAAGTCAAACATACAGGGAGAAAATGCTGGCTTTATTAGTGATGAACATTGATAATTAGAGAAGGGGATTAGGGCTTCTAGCCAATGGTCTAACATTTCATCTCCTCAGAAGTTAGTCAACTGCAGGGTTGGAGAGATGGCTCAGCAGTTAAGAGCACTGAGTGCTCTTGCAGAGGACCCCAGTTCAATTCCCAGCACCCACATGACGGCTAAGAACGGTCTTTTTTTGTTTGTTTTTGGTTCTTTTTGAGACAGGGTCTCCCTGTAGCTCCGGTTGTCCTGGAACTCACGCTGTAGACCAGGCTGGCCTTGAACTCACAAATATCTGCCTGGCTCTGCCTCCCAAGTGCTAGGATTAAAGGCATGCACCACCATGCTGGGCTAAGAACTGTCTTTAACTCCAGTTCCAGGGAATCCAACACCCTCTTCTGACCTCTGCAACATTGCATGACACCAGTGCACCTATTAACATGCAGACAGTACACTCATACACATAAAATAATAAATTAAAAAAAAGTTTAGACAACTGCAAGTCCCACTTCCCTTGAAGCTCTGAGAACATCTGAGTGTGGGATGGAAGGAGAGAAAGCGAGATCCACCCTGCACTCAGGCAAAGCGTCCAAAGCTTGTCTTCCAAACTCTCTCTCTCTCTCTCTCTCTCTCTCTCTCTCTCTCTCTCTCTCTCTCTCTCTCTCTCTCTGACAGGGTCTCCCTGTAGCCCCAGATATCCTGACACTCACTATGTAGACCAGAGTGGCTTTGAACTCACAGAGATCCTCCTGCCTCTGCTGAGTGCTGGGATTAAAGGCATGCACCATCACGCCTGGCCCAACCTCTCTTATTAGATAAATCACTGTTGTCTTTGAGATGAGAGGAGGGAAGGGCATGAAGAGAGGGAGGTGGAAGTCAGGGAGGAGGGGTGTTGTAGCCTCCCTCCACAAGAAAGCATGGAGCCAGGGGAGAGGAGAATTACCAGAGCTGTGTGAATAACTGAATAAATAAAGCAGTAATGCCAATGCCGATCACACTTCACCTACCATTTGCTGAGGAGCCTGGAGTTGTTGCAAGTTAGAACCTGCCCGCTGGTTCTGTCTCCAGGGGGAGTAGCCTCAGCATGGCAATTCCTCTGTGTCTAACTCACATCGACTTCCTCAGCTCTTCTTCCAGAGCCACACTGAGAACGTAGTTGTTTTCTGGTCTTTTCAGCTACTGAAATACATCCTTCAGTTTCAAAGATGGAGCACTCACCTGTTTGGTGGGTAAATTGTTTCCTTGGGATGGGGAGCTTTGGATTTGCTGGTAATGCTAATGGAGTTGGTGAAGAAGATGGTAATGAAGTTACACGAAGTATTAGCTAACAAGAGTTTCCTGGAAGGGTTCCGTATGTAGACAACAGTGATTTAAGGCTATGTTAGGACAGAGAAGATTTAGTTTAATTAAAGACTGTGATCATGGTATCTCCCTTGCCAGGTAAAGACTGTGGAAGTTCCACATCGTGTTCAGGTGCTGAAACTCAATCTGAACCTTGTTTCCCAAGGGCAATCACTAGGCGGATACCAAGAGGCCGGCAGCTCATAAACACATGTTGTAGATTAACCTGATTCCCCAGGGACATTAGGAAAGCTGGAAACGAGGCCCCGAGTCAGCTCTGGTGAGGAAAGTGGTGTTGCTTGTGTGTGGAAAGAGACATCATCAATAGAAAAGCAAAGGCCAGGAGTCCAAGAGTAAGGGTTATTTTATTTTATTTTTTTATTTGAGACATATGTTGTATGCAGCCCAGGGTGGCCCTGAACTAGTTGTGTACCCCCGGCTGGCCTCAACTTCTGATCCTCCTGAATATTAGGGTTATAGGTGGATACCACCACACTTGGCTCAGCAGTGTAAGATTTTTATCTCATGTTAGTTTATTACAGACGAATGAATCTGGGTTCTCTTTATCTGGAGCTCTTCATCGGTGAATTAAGGTAAAAGAGACTGGGTTAAATACTTCAAATGGTTCACCAAGAATCACCATCTACCTAGCACCTCTACTCTCATGGACTCCTCAGGGAGGCCCTCTCTGATGGTGTTTTCTAGATGGCTCTGTATCCTCTGTGTCCTCCTCTGTGTCCTCCTGCATCAAGTGCTGTGCCCCACTATGCCATGTGCAGAATATTAATAAAAATATATTGACACACTGCCTCCCCATTTAATATTTGCATTGTGATTATCTGAAGCAGCTATCTTCTGAGTCCTCAGATATTAGCATTCCCAACCTCTCCAAGTCGTATTTCATAGCCTCTCTAGCACACATCTATCCAGGAAGATTTCATCATGAAGAATTTCATTTCTCATAATGGATTTCTCCTCTAACTTGGAACTGCTCTCGATTACTTATTGCTTCTGGCTTGCTGGCCTTGGGCTGCCTGTTTAATAATTTTATGGCACACTGAACTTCTGCTACCTTGCCAGCTTCTTCCTAGAGGAGAAAAACTGCAGCCCAAACACCCCCAGAGGCCAAGCCAACCAACCAAACAAAAAGTCTATGCTACAATGTGGGGGCAAAGCCCTTCTCTCAGGAGGAAAAGAATCATGTTATCTCAAAGTGCTGTATCCTATTTATGAGCTAAAGGAAATGCTGGACAAAAAACTGTACTGGCAGGAGTTGGAGCAATCAATTAATTATGAATTAGTATCTGTGTACAGTAAAATCCTTGTGTAGTAGATATCTAAGTATAGTCTTTTTATTGATTGAGCATTTCGAACATGTATATAATGTATTTTAATCAAGTTCAGGCCTCATTTCCTCCCCCCCCACCATCCTCACCACCATTATTCCCTCCCAGTTTCATGGGTTCTCTCCCCCCATCCGCAAACTCATTTTGTGCTTCCAGTGTGTGCATGGTTAGGCCACTACTGGAGCATGGCTAGCATCCCAGGCCACTCCAGGAAGAAAGCCGACTCTCCCTCTCCCAGCACCCAGCACTTGCCCCTAGCTCCTCAGCTAGGGGTGGGACCTCATGAGCCCTTTCCCCATCCATGCAGGGACTTTTAATATTGCTCAGGTCTCACACACCATCTCACAACTGCCGTGAGTTCCTATGTGCACCTGCCCTGACTGGAAAACTGTTCCCTCATAGTCATATACCGCCTCTGGCTCTTACAATCTTTCTGCCCCCTCTTCCATGATGGCCCTTGAGCCTTGGGAGGAGGGAGTAGGACACAGGTCTCCCTAGATAGGGCTGAGCATTGTATAACCTCTTAGTCTCTGAACATTGACCAATTGTGGGTCTCTATGTTAATCATCATCTACTTCTAAAAAACAAACTTTTCTGATAAGGGTGAGAGATGCACTGACCTACGGATATGATGATAAGCCATTAGGAGTGAGTTTAATACTATTTCATTTAGCAGAATAATAGTAGTAGCTTTTCCCCTAAGGCCTATGCCCTACCTAGCCTTGAGTTCTTGGTCGTGTTAATGGTACCAGGTATGAGTTCTATCTCATGGAATAGGTCTCAAATCCAATCTGAAACTGGTTGGATACCTACCTAAGCACAGTCCTAATAATCTCTAGATTATGGTTAAAGCATAGCTACTAATAATAGAGACCTTTCTTTTTTTTGGTCTTTTTTTGAGACAGGGTCTCCCTGTAGTCCCAGCTGCTCTGGAACTCACTCTGTAGACCAGGCTGGCCTTGAACTCACAAAGATCCGCCTGCCTCTGCCTCCCAAGTGCTAGGATTAAAGGAATGCGCCACCACGCCCGGCTGAGACCTTTCTTATTAGCAATGGAATGTGCATGGAAATACATAATATTGTTGTATAATGTGTGTGTGTGTGTGTGTGTGTGTGTGTGCACGCGCATACACACACACACTTAGACTGGGAAGAGAGATGTTAACACTTAATGAGCATATTTATTTCCTGTGGTTTCTGTTGATACAATGGTCACTTTTTTCATGGCTATGACCAAATACCTAAAAATAGAAATGTAAAGGAGGAAGGCTTGTTTGGTCTTGCATTTTGAGGATGCAGTCCATTGTGGTGGGAAGGCACTGAGGCAGGCGGGGCAGGCAGGTCCACACTGTGTCTGCACTCAGGAAGTAGGACCACAGGGGTGGGACCACCCACTTTCAGGTGGTGTCTTCTCTCCTTACAATATTCTCACAGACATGCCCAGAGGTATATCTCCCAGAGAATTCCAAATTCAGTCAAGCTGACAATGAGATTAGTAGCCATAGTTGGTAACTTAAAATAACAGAAATTAATTCTCTCAGTACTACAGGGGAGCCAGTATCAATGTGTTGAGATCAGGTGTCAGCAGAGCCACAAGCTTTCCAAAGTCTCCAAGAAGAATCAGTTTTTCCAGCTTCTGGAACTTTTCAGCATTCCTTGGCACATGAAAACATCTCTCTCTGCTCCATTTTCACATTACCATCTCCTGTGTATGTAAAACCCCTTCTTTCTGCCTTTTTTAAATATACATAGGATTCCATTAGGAACTACCTCGTATAATCTAGAATAATCTCCACAGCTCAACACCATCAGTTTGATCACAAAGAGCCATCTCCTTCCTTTTATCGCAGAAGGTAGTTGCAGTGGTTTGAATGAGAAGTATTCTCCATGCTCTGGTATCTGAACATGTGCTCCCTTTTTATTTCCTTCCTTTGGAGTCGGAAGATGTTCTGGGTACCTGAAATGGTTCTGTCAGGGCTTCCACTGAGATCTGGCCCTCAGCTTGCTTCTGCTGCAGACCAGCTTGCCATGTGAACCTGACATACACTGATAATAAGCTTTCTTTGCTATAAAACAAGAAGTGGATAGAATACCTGTCTTTCCCGGATTTCAGGAATGTAAACCATTTCCAGACACACAGGCTTTGCCCCATGGAAACTGTTTCAAAAGCTGACTCATTCATGGTGTTATGTGACCTTAAGAAAATTGCTGATTGAGGTTTTTTTTTTTCCCCCTTAAAATGGGAATGATAATACCAAGGTTCCAAGGTTGTTAGTAGAAAAGAGTGCATCTGAGATCTCCTGAGACCAGCCAAAGCGCAGAAAGGTAGGTAGGAACTGGATGCTTCAGCAAGGCTGATTGTTGATTGACTTAACCTAGTTAATCTGTTAATCCAGTTGTCTTTGACTTAATTGGCTTTTGTGACTGTGGGGGTGGAGGTAACCTCCCAGCCGGTATTAAAGGTGGGCTTGTGTGACTCTTGAGATCTGAGATCTCCTGAGGCCAGCGGAAGGTACCGGGGTGTGGGCTGAAAAGCCCCCCCCCCCACAACTGGGAATATGAAGAGGCATCTGAAGGAGGCAAGCAAAGCAAGCCTTCAACACAGTGAAGAGGCATTTAGGACTCACATTGGAATACAGGCAAGGAGAAGCCAGGAACATGAAGAAGAGACAACACCGGAAAGGGGCAGGATAATCCTGCACCAAGCTCTACCAACCCTATGGAAGATTCCTACAGTGGGATCCCTCTGGGGATGCCCCAGGACACAGATATCAGAAACACAATTGGGAACATATTTAAAGAACTACAAGATTATAAAGAGCAAATCAAAGAACTAAGAAAAGAGAATGAAGAACTCAAGAA
>VZQC01003255.1:8129196-8240207 GCA_009823505.1 Rhizomys pruinosus | reverse complement strand
TACATGCATGGCCATGTTTATTTCAGCTCTCTTCACAATAGCAAGGAGCTGGAACCAACCCAAATGCCCCTCAACTGATGAGTGGATAGAGAAAATGTGGTACATCTACACAATGGAGTTCTATGCAGCAGTAAAGAAAGACAACATCATGAGCTTTGTAGGAAATGGCAGGAGTTAGAGGACATCATGCTGAGTGAAGTAACACAGTCCCAGAAAAACAAACGAAGAATGGTATCCCTCATCTGTGGATGCTAGTGCCAATTACCTAGTTGTAAGTATTTCTTGTGCATGGCCCCTTGAGCCTTTGTCTAAAGCAATTGGGAGTGATGCATATTGGAAACAACAACAACAACAACAACAACAACAACAACAACAACAGAAAGGACTGCATCAAAGAACTGACTGAAACAGTGAACTTCTGCTGAAAACAGTCAACTTCCACATGGAGAATATTGAGAAAGACTGAGAAAGAGATGAAAAGCATGTTTGGCAGAATGCATGAGCTCTGGTGGGGTGGGGGGACCTGTTCCACAGGTCTAGATTTGATAAAAAATATATATAAATAAATAAATTAAAAAAAAAGAAAAGCAGTGCAATGTCAAATGCTTGGCATGGTACCTATTGTCTAACAAGGACTCAAGCTTGCAAGAGTTATTATTTTAAAGGAATTATTTTAATCAAAAGAGATGATCTTGTTCAGCAGGAGGCGCAGCCAGGGAGGGCAGAGGACTAAGAGCAATTCCAAGCAAGATCTTGGACTATGAAGGTCAAGATCAGGTAGATTGTGTTAGAGAAATGGTTATGACAACAGTTATCACACATGACCCATTGTCCCAGGTATCACATATGCAAACTTATTTAACCCTTCAGTAACCCTATTGCCAAATATTATTACTAGCATCACCTTTTACAGACAAGGAGTAAGAGGCCAAATGACTTGGCCAAGGTCACATAAAAGATGGGGCTTTGATTCCAGGAGTATCTATATTCACAGCCTTTGCTCTTAACTAAGGTAAAAGTGGCATGCTAGGAGAATGCCTACCACTATGCCTTCTGCAGAGTGGGTATTCAACACTGCTGCTTCCACACCTCTGGTGGAAGAGCAAGATCGCCCTGGAGCTAGGCTGGAGCCGAGCCACATTCTAACCTCTGGGGGAGAAACTAGTGTTGGTGAATGTTCCACAGGAGGATAGTGTAGAGCATGAGAGTGTTGGTGAGTGTTCCACAGGAGGATAGTGTAGAGCGTGAGAGGGTTGGTGAGTGTTCCACAGGAGGATAGTGTAGAGTGTGAGAGGGTTGGTGAGTGTTCCACAGGAGGATAGTGTAGAGTGTGAGAGGGTTGGTGAGTGTTCCACAGGAGCATAGTGTAGAGTGTGAGAGAGTTGGTGAGTGTTCCACAGGAGCATAGTGTAGAGTGTGAGAGGGCTGGTGAGTGTTCCACAGGAGGATAGTGTAGAGTGTGAGAGGGTTGGTGAGTGTTCCACAGGAGCATAGTGTAGAGTGTGAGAGAGTTGGTGAGTGTTCCACAGGAGCATAGTGTAGAGTGTGAGAGGGCTGGTGAGTGTTCCACAGGAGGATAGTGTAGAGTGTGAGAGGGTTGGTGAGTGTTCCACAGGAGCATAGTGTAGAGTGTGAGAGAGTTGGTGAGTGTTCCACAGGAGCATAGTGTAGAGTGTGAGAGGGCTGGTGAGTGTTCCACAGGAGGATAGTGTAGAGTGTGAGAGGGTTGCTGAGTGTTCCACAGGAGCATAGTGTAGAGTGTTAGAGGGATGGTGAGTGTTCCACAGGAGGATAGTGTAGAGTGTGAGAGGGTTGGTGAGTGTTCCACAGGAGCATAGTGTAGAGTGTGAGAGGGTTGGTGAGTGTTCCACGGGAGGATAGTGTAGAGTGTGAGAGGGTTGGTGAGTGTTCCACGGGAGGATAGTGTACAGTGTTAGAGGGTTGGTGAGTGTTCCACAGGAGGATGGTGTAGAGTGTTAGAGGGTTGGTGAGTGTTCCACAGGAAGGGTAGTGTAGAGTGTCAGAAGCGTGAAACTAGGGTTGGCGAGTGTTGAAAGTGAAGATGCTTCAGGTTATGTGGACGAGGGAAGCAGACCCAATACTATCCTTCACCCTACTATCCTCACCCCTCAAACATGGGCAAGACAGGAGGTCTGCCCGTGAGGACAGATTTGGGTTTTTGGAAGAGTACTGTATTGAAAATAGAGGCTATTTCCTTTACTCAGCTTTCGTTGGGGAAGCAGAGGAAGCTCTTGATCAGCTTCCCTCTCTGTGGCCAAGACCCCATTTATTGGTTGGAAATGCATTTAGATGAAATTCCAGAAAATGTGACTAGAGGTCATCTTGAGCTTGTGCTTGGTGTGATAGCACGTATTGGATATGCTCAACAATACCCCCAGGATCCCAGGATTTCTTTGGGCTCTGCCAGTCTTTGATCATTGGTTTTCATTTTCTAGCTCATCAGGCTGTTTGAAGACTCTTAAACGGTTTTCTCCTGTTTAAGGTAAGATGAAAGGAGAAGGGTAACACCTTGGAAGCTTTGCCTCTTGACACTATCCCTTAAAATACCCTTCTTATATCTCATAACTAGATTGCTTACTTGCTCTTATGCTAATCAATGGACAAGAGGGATTTCAGCACCGTGACTGGCTTTGACTAGTCAGGATTTACCCCACTGAGCTGGGATAAGGGCCTGCCTTTCAGATACTGTGGGGCTCTAGGCTTTCCCAGTGCAAAATGGTAAGAGGAAAAGAAAAAGCAATTGGGCTGATTAGTAGTATCTGCCACATCCTTAGAGAATCAACGGGAATGTTTGGTATCTACAGAAAGGGAAGATTGACATTGCGTTCTGCCCCGAAACCACGGGGCACACAATGGAGGTTGACGACCTAGAGGAGAGGATGGGGGGACAAGAGACACAAAGAATGGACAGCAAGACAGGATTTCTGATCAAGCTGACCACGTTTTATTTTCGAGCAGGGTTTATATAGGATTTGGACAGGGGTAGGGTCAAGGGAGGAGGAGGCAGCTTGTGTGAGATGGGGTGACTTCTGGTGTAGCCAATGGGTTTTTGCCACATTATGAGTCTCTAGGCAGAGTCCCATTTTGACCTAGGTCTGCTGAGTCACTCAAACGCGGAAGTGACTCTGAAGACAGGTCCTGAAACTCTAGTCAGGCTCGAAGGCCTAAGAAAAGGAACTCCTTGGCTCCCCACAGCGTTCCATGACTGGCAATTTGCTGTGTGTGTCTGTCTCAGTGCTGTCACATTCGGAAAACATAAAGCTGGGAAGGGCCCAACGGGGGCACTGAAGACTCCAGATGGCTGGTGGTTCCCACTTGATGTCCATTTGCCTCATGCCATTGGGGCTCTGGGCTTCTCAGAGACCCACATTGCTGCTGCAGAGGGCCAGCTACCACCTACAGAACACTGTGTGCATTGACATTGCAGGTAAAGAAGTGGTTTGTGGTGGAAGATTCACCTTGTGAAGGGCCTGCCAATATAAGGAGAAGCCAATGATTACAGCCAGCAGAGAATTGTTCTTAGATATAGACAGGACCTGGTTGATAAGGACAGAAGGGCAGGGTCAGATCCTTTCCTGCATTAACACAGCAATTCCATGATGAGAGTTAGGCTGGAACATGCCTAGCTGCAGTGTAAGACAGACTGAGATAAATGTCCTATCAAAAGACAATGCTATTTTATAAATGAAGAAACCGTAGCTCAGAGCGATTAAATGACTTGCTTGAGTGTTGCACACCTGTAAGTGACAGATGCATCCATCATATCTGGGTCTTTTGGAATGTCTTTCTTGGTCTTTTCTACCATACCACACTGCACTGAGAATCCAGAAAAAAGAAGTCTGGCTCTACTTTCTCAGCATCTGCTGTCTCTGATGGGTTTACTGCCTTAGTGTCGTTGTTCAGCTATGGTGGAGCCTTGACTTAACCTTCAAGCTTTTCTGTCCTGGGGTCCTTGTGCTCACCTGGAGGCTAGTTGAGGTAGGGAGGAGGTTTGGAGCCACTAGGAGGTAGAACTTGCTCTATGTCTTCCAGGGAGTTGATGTTGCATTTCACAAGTCTTAATAATATGGGTTTCCTGCAATATGAAGTAGTCCCACTGCTAGCATGTTATCCTGAGGAAATAATCACACATGCATTATAAGCATACAAACAACATAAAACAACAAGATCTTGGGTCTTAGAAGAGACTAGGTGAAGGCAGAACACTCGTAAAATAGGACACTGTGCAATCAGTTATTCAGAGTGATGATGCCAGTCTACAATTATTATTATTTTTTTAGATATTTTTTAATTTTTTAAATTTTATTTATTTATGTATGTGTATGAATGTACTGTCTGCATGCAAGTTTGTGTACCCATGTCGTGCAATGCCACGGAGATCAGAAGAGGGTGTCGGACTCCCCTGGAACTGGAGTTCTCCTGGAATTGGAGTTTCAGATGGTTCTCAGCCGCCATGTGGGTGCTGAGGATCGAACCCGGGTCCTCTGCAAGAGAAGTCGGCGCTCTTAACCACTAGGCCATATCTCCAGCCCTTGTCTACAATTATTATATGGAAATAAGCTTACATGATAAATCCCCAAATAGGCTATATGTGCATTCTGATCCTATCTTTTGTAAATAAATTATATTTGGGTATGTATGTATAGACAGTGTGAACTCTCCTAATCGACTTCCAACCACTTAGTTGACTCAAGTGACTCGATTCTCCCCCTTCTACATGGAAAGGCTTCAGGCTGATGCTCAGATTGGCTGAAAGTTCCAGATGGAAGGCTTTAAAGCATTGGAGCCATCTACTTCTGCTTATGCTAGACAGCTTGTGTGCTTAGCAGGGTTGCTTGTATAACTATCCATGTCATTCTCATATACCAGTTGTACTGAACAGCTTTAATTGTCAACTTGACACACCTGGGAAGAGGGGGCCTCAGTTGGGGAATTGCCTTCATTAGGCTTACCTGTGCTCACGTCTCTGGGGCATTTTGTTGATTGTTAAGTGATGTGAGAGGACCCAGCCCATTTTGGACAGTGCTACCCCTAGGCAGGTGGTCCTGTGCTATATAAGAAAGCAGGCTGAGCATGGGCCAGGGAGCAAGCCAGTGAGCAGTGTTCTTCCACAGCCTGTGTTTCAGCTCTGGCCTCCAGGTTCCTGCCTTGAGTTCCCACCTTGGCCTCTCTCAGTGACCTGGGAGATAAGAGCCAAATAAACCCTCTACTCCTCAAGTTGGTATTGGTGATGGTGAGTGTTTTGTTACAGAAATAACGACGCTAAGACAGAAATTGGTATCAGAGAGTGGGCTATTGCTGTGTTGGACCGGACCCAGTTGTTTTGGGGAGGATTATGGAAGCATTTGGAACTTTGGGCTGGAAAAGCCATTGAGTGCTTAGAGCTTAGTGAGCTGTGAAGCTTGGAACAGTTCTGCTGAAAGGGGTGTAGATGATGGAGGTGCAGCTTGTGATGTTACAAAGGGAAGTAGAGTACGGAGCTATTTGTATGATATTTTGAATTGAGAATCTGTGGTTTCTAGTTAGCTGGGGCTGAAGAATCAGCTGTGATTAAAAAGAGACCAGCATCATTGTGGCACACGGAAGCTATGGTGCAGAGGGCCCAAGCCTCTATCTCAGGCTGGAAGCAGAACTCGGTAATGTTTAAGAGTCCCCTGCATGGTTCTGGTGTTGAAGGCATAAAGGGGTCATGGAGAGAATCTGAGGTTTTGTACCCTGAGAGGCCAGGAGAGCCCACTGGTGAAGGTGGAGCCTATTTCAGTAAAGACCCCAGCATCCTGGAGATGCCAGGAGCATGGGACCAAGTACAGCAGCAGGTATGGAGTGGAGCCGGGCTGAGCCTGTGAGAGACGAGCCGTGTGTGCTGTGGATGGAGCCGGGCTGAGCCTGCGAGAGACGAGCCATGTGTGCTGTGGATGGCCAGAGAACTGGAGGAGCTAAAATCCCTGGGAGCTCAGAAGATCGTGAGTGAATCCCAGATGTCCAGAGAGACTTTGAGCTGGTAGTGTTTGGAATTTTTAAGGAGTGTGGGACTTTTAAATTTTTACTGGTTTATGATATAATATTAATGTTATATAACATCACATCTTGGGGAGAAGAAATGAAAAGGGTGTGACTTAATAGTGATGTGTTTGTGTGTCGTTGACAAAGGGTCAACTGTGCTGCTTAGCTTTCGTTTTGAACTTGACCCACCTGGGTAGTGGGCCCTCAATTAAGGAACTGCCTCCATTGGACTGTCCTGTGGCCATGTCTCTAGAGCATTTTTTTGATTATTGAGTGTTGCGGGAGGGCCCAGCCCATTGTGGGCAGTGCCACCCCTGGCAGGTGGTCCTGTGTTATAAAAGAAAGCAGGCTGAGCACAGGCCAGAAGAACAAGTCAGTAAGCAGCATTCCTCCATGGACTGCGCTTCAGCTCCTGGCTCCAGGTTCCTGCCCTGAGTTCCTACCTTGGGCTCCCTCAGTGATGAACTGTGACCTGGGAGATGTAAGAAGAGTAATCCCTTTCCTCCCCAAGTTGGTGAGTGTTTTGTCACAGCAATAGAGAAAGTAACTAAGACACCGATTCATCTGAATTTTAATAAATATTATGAAAATAGGAAAAAGAAAAAAGAGCTGAAGAAAACTATGATGAATGATTGGGAGAATTCAATTTCATTTTTGCTTATTTTTATTATGTATAGGTAAGGTAACTCTACTCAGAGCAGGAGCAGTCAAAGAAATGCAAGTGCGCCCTCTGAGAAAGCTTCACAAGCATTTTAAACTTCTCTTTCTTCTTCAAAGCCCAAACAATAGCTTGTCTATAAGAAAGGCAAAGTGGGGCTGGAGAGATGGCCTAGCGGTTAAAAGCTCCGACCGCTCTTGCAGAGGACCAGGGTTCGATCCCCAGCACCCACATGGCAGCTGAGAACCGTCCGTAACTCCAATTCCAGAACTCCAGTTCCAGGGGAATCCGATGCCTTCTTCTGACCTCTGCGGCATTGCACGACACGGGTGCACAAACCTATGCAGACAGTACATTCATACACATAAAATAAATAAATAAATAAATAAATAAGAAAGGCAAAGCTGAACCCCTTTCTGCCAATGGACAGCATACAAGAGACAGTGTTAAAATATCAGTATGTTAAGTTAAAAGATACAAATATAAATATATTCTTATAATTTTCATTTATTCAATTAAATTTTTGCTTAACTTAGGTAGGTATTCTTTTCATCTAAATTAAACTGAATACTGATCTCATATAATCAGATACTGAATAAGTCTAGAAAAAGAAGAAACTGACATATCTAGAAGAAAATAGATGACAGGTTATTCTTACTTTTTTATATCTTTCTTTTTTAAATTTTTATTTATTTTAAGGGACTTTTTACATCTTTCTATACTGGCTTTTTAAAGTACAGCTGTCTATTGCTTTAATAATAAACCCTTGCCATTTAGGAAAGGGAAAACAGAAGAACTTTGGTGTTAAGAGAATGTCATGTTGATCCTTCCAGAGTGCTCTGGGGAGAGAGTGTCTGTCCTCCCCGGTCACCTGTAGTCACTGGGATTATTTTGTTTTGTATCTAAATGGTGGTAAGAAGTGTGGCTCCTTGGTTCTGCCCCACCCTGAGAGCCAAGTGACATAAGCACTCAGACATCTCAGCACTCTTAATTACTATGGGAAGGGTGTACCAGAGGGATGGACGTTCTTAGGTGACAACGTACCTAAGGGGCCTATGAGTCAGTGAGGTTATAATCCAGATGGTCAATGAAGAGGAGCAGTTTAAATAACTCGAATTATTCTCTTTTCACACAGGTTGATGGGAGGTACCAAAGGCCACAGCACTATGACAGTAGGCAGAAGACTTACAAAAGCCACAAAACCCAGCATGGATGCGGAGGTGGGCGAGAGGCCCCAGCCCTGGCTGAGGATCTTTTGTCAACTGGTAGCTGCTGGGAGAGGGCGAGTCAGCTTTCTTTATTGGTGTGACCACAGACGGGTTGACCGGGCCCCAGGGGATGGACCCACACTGAAGAGCATGTGCAGAACACACATGAGACTTGCCATGAAGGGGGCCGTCAGGGGGGTGCAGATGGGGAGAGGTCTGAACATGGCACAAATACACTGTGAAATTCTCAAGGAATCAACTGTCCTAGTCACTTTTCTGTTGCTGGGATAAGCACTCTGACCAAAGCCAACATGGGGAGGAGAGGGTTTATTTGGCTCACACGTCCAGATCACATCCTTGAGGGAAACCAAATCAGGGAAGGACCCTGGAAGCAGAAGCTGAAGCAGAGAGGAATGCTGCTTCCTGGCTTGCTCCCCTGGCCTGTGCTCGGCCTGCTTTCCTATACAGCTCAGGACCACCTGCCTGGGGGTGGCACTATATTTTGGGCCCTCCCACATTACTCAACAATCAAGAAAATGCCCCATAGGCCATTGAAGTTCCCTTTTCTCAGATAACTCTAGTTTGTGTCTAGGTGGCAAAGTGACTAGCATATCAATAAACATATTTGAGAAATACTCTTTTCTTTCTGGGGAAACTTCAAAATTAGATAATTTCTCTTTAATTAAAAAATACTTGCTAAAATCCAACTTTCAATTGTAATAATTCTGAAATTTTGATTAAATTGTTCAAAGTGTTAAAAAAATGAATGGAGGCTAGGGAGATGGCTCAATAGGTAAAATGCTTGCTGTGAAAGAATGTAGACCTGAGTTTGGATCCGCAGGACCCATGTAAAAAGCTGAGCATGTTGGTACATGCCCGGAATCTCAGGGCCTGGGGGTGTGGAGACAGGAGGATCTTGGGGGCTTGCTGTTAGAAGCTCTAGCCTAGTTAATGAGCTCTAGGTCAATGGGAAACCTTGTCTCAAAAGATAAGGTGGAGAGCAATGAAGGAAGCTGCCCAGTGTCAAGCTTGGTCTCCATGTGTACACACAAGCACACACACACACAGGTGTACACACACACACAGGTGTACACACACACACACACACACACAGGCATACACAACTGTGCACACACCCACACAGGCATGTACTACATGCACAACCTGCCCACCCCCAACATACAACCAAATGGAAATAAAAACCATTTCTTATTCCAGTGCCTTCCCATGATACCCTCTGCTTCAGTTCTGGAAAGATGGATCATCTGACAAGAAAACAAAACAAAAACTTGACAAGGTTGAAAGTCCCACCTTTGGAAGTGGAATGACAACTATTCAGGATTACTTTGGGATTATGAGACTTAGCAGTAGTCTGAAGAAAGAAGAGAAAAAGAGAGTGATATCTTACAAGTTCTAGTGAAGGTGTCGCCTGTCTGAGGTCAGAGATCACAGGTTTGAATCCACTTTACTTACCCTTGATGAGAGAGACTATAACATCAAGAAGACAATAAACATTTGCTTACCTTACCTTTGTTTTCCTAGGCACGCTGCTTCATATACAGAAGGCATTCAAAAAGAAGTGGAATAAATGACCAAATGGTATATCAGACACTCAGTAAGTACAAGGCTATTTTGGTTCTTCCTTCCCAGTGCAGTTTTTAAGATACCATTTAGCATATTATTTAGAAATAATTATAAGCTCTTAGGAAGTTGTAAAAACAGAGAAGGCCCCTGTACTACTACTTCCCTGCAGTAGTGACACCGCACATCATAGCAGAGCATCGCCATACCTTGCACTTGTTCATATCTTTGTGTGTCTTTGCACAATAAAGATGCTCTGCCCATCACCACGGAGGAAGCCTCTACTGCCACCTTTCCAGCCCTCTCTCTTCTCCCTTTATCTTCAACAACCAGTTGTCTCTTCTCTGTCTCCACAATTCGTCATTTCGAGACCATCTTATAAATGGATTCACGTAGTATTGCACTTTTTGAGACTGGCTTTTTCCACTTGGCAAGGACTCTTAAGACCCATCCAATTGATTTCATGTATCAATAATTCATTCTCTCTCCTTGCTGGGTCATAGTCCCTGGTGTGGCTGTACCACAGTGTGCTAATCTTCACCCACTGAAGGACATCCTGGATGTTTGTATATCTCGCTGTTATAAATGATGTTGCTATGAACACTGTGTATAAGATTTTGTAAGATTATTCATTTCTGTGATATCAGTGCCCACAACTGTGGTCGATGGGCCATATGGCACATAGATCTTTAACATTTTATTTTATGTGTATGAGCGTATTGCCTGCATGTTAGTGCCGCTGTGTCTGCCATGCTCACGGGGGTCAGAAGAGGGTGTTGGATCCCCTGGAACTGGAGGTACAGATGGTTGTCAGCTGCCAGGTGGGTGCTGGGAATCTAACCATGTCCTCTGCAAACAGAGACAGTACTGCTGAGCCATCTCTCCAGCCCTGTATCTTTAATATTTTAAGAAATTGCAAGACACATTTCCAGACTGAATCCACCACACTGCATGCTCACCAAGAATGTTTGCCAGATCTGGTGCCTCTCGGCCTGCACTTGCTTCTTCAGCGTTTTTGAAATGGGCATTCTAGCCAGTGTTAGAATTTGGTGCTTCTAATTTGTATTCCCTATACCTAGCAATGCTGACCATCTATCTATATTCTCTGTTCCTGTGTCCACAGTCTTTGTTCATTCTCTAATTACATTATTTTTCTGAGTTTGAAAGTTCTGTATTTAGAAAAGAAGTCATTTGTCAAGTATGTATTAAAAGTACTTAGAACTTTTCATTTAATCTTAATATAATGCCTTTCATAGAGCATGTCTACTTTTCATTTTTTCCTTGTTTTATATTATGGTTGGTACTGTGTCTGAGAACTTTTTTCCTAACTTAAGATCCCAAACATTGTCTTTTAGGCTTTCATTTAAAAGCTTCATGGATTTACGTGTTCCACTTAGATCTATGATCTATCTGGGCCCATGTGCAAGGTGTCAGGGCCGACAGAGTTTCATGTTATTGACCTTCTGCCCTTTGCAGCAACACCAGGTTCTACAAGAGTCACAGAAGGAAGATGATTTGCAGAGAGGCAGGATGTGTAAACAATTCCTCATAAGAAATTAATTGCCCTCCCATGTTCTATAAGGAGCTTGATGCTATAGAAACTAAACATACCAGTGAGTCTTTCTTATGTAATCACACTGTACAACCAAATGCTGTCAATCATGTGTCCCCAGGAAACTCCCATTTCCCATTGTACCACAGTGCATCCCACAGACAATTTCTGTTGGAAGCAGAAAGTGAACATTGGAAATTCCTGTTACCCATAATAGTGTATCATTTAAAGTTAGGAAAGAATGACTCTACAGGTAATTACTGACACAGACATTACTGTCTGCCCAAAGCCTGTGATAGGATGTTAAGGTATGATGTGACAGGGATGACTCATTCACATATGGGAGGCGCTTCCTGGAGAAGTGATGTTGAGCCTGAGGCCTGGTAGAAAAGTGCAGAAATCTAGGCGGACCGGAGGAGGAGTTGCAGCAGTAGTTATGAAGTGTCTTCCAGGGCGGGTATGACAGCACATACAAAGACTCAGAAGTCAGAGCCAGCATGGTAGGCACAAGGGCTTAACTATCCAGTACTGCTGGTGTGCAAAGTGAAAGTAAGGCAGGCTCAAGAGACAAAGAACCTTGAAGGTGATGGTAAGGACTTCATCCATTTCATGGGGCACCAAGGGTCCGCTGGATGACTCTGAGGAGCAGTATAACATATCCAGAGTTGTACTTTAGAGATCCCACACTGGACTGATGATATTCTAGGCATCAGGCTGTGCCAAAACTTAGGAGAGTGCTGGCAGTGACAATGGAACCAGACGGTGCGGTGCGGGTGAGCAATGGCGAATGCTGTTATACCTAGGTCGAATCTGAGGCGGACAGAGGAGGGACATTGAAAGACTGTTTTGAGAAACGAGGAGGAAGAGTCATGAAGGGCACCAGAATGGAAGGGCTGCGTTGAAGGGATGGCTGAGATTGGAACTTTTGCTTGGATGTTCCCCATAAGACAAAAGCAGCTTATCCCTTCTCTGCTCAGCAGAGCTGTGCTTTCTGTGATTTCATTGTGTGGGTCTAGCTTCGGCCTTCAGGGACCACAGAGAACTGTCCCCCTTCCACTGGCTGTTTGGCAGTCTTAGCACAGACATGGGCTACACTTTCCCAAGTGCCCTTTTCTCCAGATTACTCTCCTGGCTCCTCCCATCTCTTCCCAGCTGGCTGTGGCTTTCCAGTAGCCTTTCCATTCCCCACTTTTGATTTAAGTGTGTCACGCCTAAACTTTGGCTAAAGTCTGACTAGGAAAAAAATGAAAAAAAAGGAAAGAAAGAAAGATCCCCCTTTAGAGCCTGGAATTTGTTCTAGCATTCACACAGAACTTGGTTCTTGTAAGGAAAGCTACAGCTGTACTGTAAATATTTGGGCAACCAAAGTCATCCATCCCCAACACAATTGAGATCTGTGGTCATGCAGGGCATTAGGAACAGGCCAGGGCCAAGAGCTCCAACTAGAGAAACAGGGTTAACAAGGCTCTCACTGACTCACCCTTCAAACACCAGGCAAGCTAGGTCTAGGAGCCTGTGACCCAGCCTTACCAGGAAGTGGATTTCCTGCTTTTTATCCTTAAATGAGAATCAAGACAGCAGTAACTGGTTGCTGATCAATGATGAGCATATGGTTTGGAGTGGGGGATGGAGAGCACAAAGTTGGGACCCTGGCTCTCTTCAAGAAATGTGCTGAAAACAAACGATACCAAGTGCTGGAGAGGTTGTGGGGAAAGGGGAACACTCATCCACTGTTGGTGGGAATGTAAACTCGTACAGCCACTATGGAAAGCAGTGTGGAGATCCCTTGGAAAACTTGGAATGAACTTGCCAACCGACCCAGCCATACTACTCCTAGGCATGTACCCTCAAGACTCACCCCACCACAGAGATACATGCACGGCCATGTTTATTTCAGCTCTCTTCACAATAGCAAGGACCTGGAACCAACCCAAATGCCCCTCAACTGATGAGTGGATAGAGAAAATGTACATCTACACAATGGAGTTCTATGTAGTAAAGAAAGATGACATCATGAGCTTTGCAGGAAAATGGCTGGAGCTAGAAGACATCATGCTGAGTGAAGTAACACAGTCCCAGAAAAATAAATGATGAATGGTATCCCTCATCTGTGGATGCTAGTGCCAATTACCTAGTTGTAAGTATTTCTTGTGCACAGCCCCTTGAGCTTTTGCCCAAGCGGTTGGGAGTGATGCATATTGGAAACAACAACAACAACAACAAACAGAAAGGACTGCTTCAAAGAACTGACTGAAACAGTGAACTTCTGCTCAAAACAGTCAACTTCCACAGGGAGAATATTGAGAAAGACTGAGAAAGAGATGAAAAGCATGTTTGGCAGAATACATGAACTCTGGTTGGGTGGGGGGATGGGGGGGACACGGGTCTAGATTTGATAATCTTGTACAAAATAATTAAAAATAAAATTTAAAAAAAAATTAAAAAAAAAAAAAAGAAATGTGCTGCCTCGTTGTATGTATGGGTGACCATGAAGATGTTTACCAAGAAGATGGGGTCACAGCCAGACCGCAAAGGCCAGGGGAAGTATCAGTTATCAGAAGTGTAAGGATGTGGGGCTGGAGAGATAGCCTAGCAGTTAAGAGTACCAACTGCTCTTGCAGAGGACCTGGGTTTGATCCCCAGCACCCACCTGGCGGCTGAAAACTGTCTTTAACTCTAGTTCCAGAGGAATCCGACGCCCTCTTCTGACCTCTGCGGCATTGCACAACACCTGGTGCACCAACCTACATACAGACGGTACATTCTTACACATAAAAAAAAAATAAAATTAAAAAACAGTTCTTAAAAAAAGTGTAAGGATGTAATACAAGGGTAGGAAAAAGAAAGTGCAGGGATTGAAGCGGTGAAGGAGGACCCAGGAAAGGAAAGAAGACACTGTTGTCATAACAGAGACTGTGTATGTGCAGACCCAGAAACAATGCTGTGCAGACAGACTGGAGGTCCTAGCCATAGAGAATGGATTCTCATGGTAGCTGGGGGAGCCACCAAGGGTTTGTGAACCAGAGAGGAGACTATTCCAATGAAGAATGCTTTAGTATTCATGTCTGATATACTCTGTCTCCTCCAGGAGAACAGAGCTCTGTGATATCTGGAGAAGACAAAACCCTTCCAGAAAATGGTCCAGGGACTCCAGAGAGCCCTCTGGCTGGCCTGGGTTTAGCTCAGTCTCAGGTGATCTTTTATGCAGGATATAGACAGAGAAAGAAAGCAAACTAGTTGAAGTGATCTGAGCCACTTTGAGTATCACCAGTGAAACGTAGGATTTGGGAGCAGCACTAACTACATAATTTTCAGGGCCCTTTTTTGACAAATTACTAAGAATTTCAAGATGGCAGCATAAATCCAAGGCGAGGGCTCTCAGTATAGAACCTCACAGCAGGCCCAGGGCTCCCAGTATAGTACCTCACAGCAGGCCCAGGGCTCCCAGTATAGAACCTCACAGCAGGCCCAGGGCTCCCAGTATAGAACCTCACAGCAGGCCCAGGGCTCCCAGTATAGAACCTCACAGCAGGCCCAGGGCTCCCAGTATAGAACCTCACAGCAGGCCCAGGGCTCCCAGTATAGTACCTCACAGCAGGCCCAGGGCTCCCACTATAGTACCTCATAGCAGGCCAGGGCTCCCAGTATAGAACCTCACAGCAGGTCCAGGGCTCCCAGTATAGAACCTCACAACAGGCCCAGGGCTCTGCATATCACAGGTCCCCTTCCATGGCCCTTTGTCTGGTAGTAAAGATGCACACATGTTCCTATACAAAAGGGTGTGGAGTGGGATCCCACGTTCACAGGGTCACAGCAAGTCATCTCGCTCTCTGTGCTGGGCCAGTGGAAGCCGGGTGTTCCAGCTCCTATGGTCAGCTTATGGGTCTTGAAAAGAACAATGGACAGTGGGCAGGATACTTGAGTTCTGATCTTGGCTTAGCTTCTAACTTTGTGAGTCATTATCTTCTGGGTCTTAGTTTTCAGGCTCATCACGAGTGTTCAGTAAGGTTTTTTTTTCCCCTCTCCTTTCCACAAGACAGGGGAAGTTCTAGAATCTCTACAGCATCTTCTTGCTAGAACATCTGTGGGAAGACAGGAGCTCCAACCGAAGGCTTTTCAGCTGCAGAATGAGCTCTGTGAAAGACATTTACTTCCAAGAGCAAACACCAAAAAGTTTCTTCTCTTCATCATAATATTTTTCTATTTCATAGCTCACACTGATTCTCAGACATTCTTCCCACGGACCTCTTTCCATATGTCTCAACCAGCCTTCGCTTCTATAAAATGTGAGAACTGGACCTGGAGTTCTTCAAGGTCTCTTCTTAGCTCTCAACATCACACAGTGTTGGGGTAGACTTATCTCTGTCAGTCAATGGAAGCTCACTGAGCTTAGGAGTGACATACAATCCATCTCCGAATCTCCAGCTCCCGGTATAGCATCTCGTGTTCAAGCAAGAGCTGAATGGATAGAGCTATAACTCTGTGGGCAGTGGGTAAAGGCCCTCGCCACCAAACCCAATTGCCACCAAGCCCAATGTGACAACCTGAAGGAGAGAATCAACTTTTACAAGCCACACTGTCCTCTGATCTCCACTTGGCTACCACAGCATGTGTGTGCATGCATGCACACAGACTTTTTTTTTTTAATGTAAAGAAAGAGTAAGATTTCAGAAGGATGGTGGGGGACTAAAAGTAAATGAACCGTGTACGTAAAGACAAAGATGCAAACAGAAACATTGTGGAAGACTGAGTGCTGGAGTGACCAACACTTCACTATGGAGGAATGAGAAAAGTTCAGAATAAACGAGGACTCCAGATTTCATAATTCATCAGTTAGTGACCACTGAGAGGCTAGGCTGCTGAAGGCTAAGGTATGACTGCAGGAGAGGGGCTGCCTGCATAAGCGGATTGTTCAAGAAGCTGGGTGGCCAATAGCAGTATGCTAGGAATGTGGCTGGACATGTGACAGAAGAAGAAGACTATGTTAATTATTATTATTATAATTACTTTAAGGACATAATGTATTTGCTACCCGAGAAGGAGGCAGAAAGGAAAAGGCTGAAGATTTTCTAGAGAGAGTGGAGGCAGCTGAGTCAGGAGGGAAGGGGACTAAGAGCGCAGCTCCTTGTCCCTACCAATTTTTGTACCTGTAAATCCGACAAGTGTATCTCCGTGGCCTGTGGAGGGAATGTGAACATTAGCGAGGAGGTGAGCACAGTGGCTTTTAAGTTTCCTTCCCACTAACTCTGAGGCCACCTTGTCCAAGAGGCACATGCTTCAAGCCCATGATGGCAAACACATAAGCATATCTTTGTGATAGTCTATTAATTTCATATCCACTAACCTACCTCACTAATTATCTCATCATAGAAAGTGGAACATTGCTATAAACTCCACTCGTTCTGTAGAGTGGCCCTGGGATGGACTGTGGCACAGTAGTTCATCAGATGGAGAAACAGGACCTCAGCTCTTTCTATAGCTCTTAGTGCCCTTGGGCACATGCCTTCTCTGTAGCTTGTAAATTTCTTTGGAAAAACAGAAGTTTAAAATAGACAACTGGATTATTTCTACATACTGTGATTCTTGGGTGTCACAGAGTCATCCAGGGGGAATGAATACTCACCTCTATGCTTCTTGGGCAGCCTGGTGCTTAGTCTAGTCACTCAGGTTCAAGGGGAAAAACAGGTCTCATAAGGGCTGTCCTTCTTGGCAAGTCTGCCTCACATCACTGGGAGTCACAGCGCTGGCATCAGCTCCAGCAGGAAAACTTACATGTTTGCCAATTACATTCTGGACCCTCCCTTTTGGGCTATGGCACCACCATGACCAAATCATGTTTGGCAAAGGAAGCCTTATGTCTATGTGCTGGTGACATTACATAGGCCAGTGATGAACCTTGGTTGCTGCCTGGGAGAGTAAATCCTGACTAAGTTCCAAGTTTTAAGTTTATAATTTGCCTCGTAATTTGTCAATCGGTCTCTACAAAGGATTAATGAGAGACTGATGGATCTTTGTCATTGAATCTATCATGCCAAATTAGCCATCTGTTACATCCATTAATCCATTTAACATTGGACACTGAGAAACTTTTAAATGCATTAAATGTATTTTATTGAATGGATACATGGTTGACTGGATGAATGGATGATGACGGATGATGAATGAGGAAGATCATCAAGAGGGAGGTGGGCGATGCTTCAGCAGACTCAGGATCCATTCCATAACATTATTCATTTACTAGGTATATGAAAAAGGTATTTTTTAGTACAAGTGATAGAAACTTGCATCAAGATGGCTTATGAGGGGATAAAAAAGACATGCATTTAATTGAGTAATTGAGTAACAAAGCTAAAAAAAAAATTACAGAGTTTGCAAAAGTCCCTCTTTATCTTGTAGCTCGACGTTCATCATCCTTGGAGTTTCTCATTCAGTGGCTACATTTAGCCTCCAAGGGCCCCAGGTTTGTCCTCTTCAAGCTTGGCAATCCCAAAGAAAAGACTGTCTGTCTCTCAGGAGTTCTAGAAAAAGCCTTCAAGTGGCTTCTCGGTGGCCCAGCCTGGGCCTGTGCTCATTTCTGAACAAATTCTATGATTAGGAGGGTGCTGGGATCTGATTGGCTGGGTCTGTTCTGGGTCCATCAACAAAGTACAGGGTGATATCATCTCTAGTATGGACTGAGAGTGCTCACAGAGCAGCACTGCATTGGCAGAAGGGAAAGGACTGGACACCTGCTTTAAGGCTGTCTCTCTGCTGCTTGCAAGCTTATGGTTCTGGCCCCTGTGCTTGCTGTGAAGCCCTCTAGTGATGTGCTTTTGATTTTTTATGTACATTTTATATGCTAAGGCCTAACTTATCCAGCGCTTATACTCAGCTGTCCCTCCGTGCAGGTTCATCCACTGGAGTCTAGTCAGCCTATCTAGAGTCACTCCCTTAAAGAAGACCCACTCTCCCTCACCTCTCAGTAATAAGTTGTCAATAGTTCCTCATCTAAGGTTGGGACCTGCTGCCCATTTCCCCGGTTCTATGCTGGGTTTTTGTCTGAGTGAGTCTATGTGGGTCTTGTTCATGCTGTCACCATTGCCATAAGTTCACATGTGCGAGTTATCAGAGGCTTGAAAGCCTCTGTTTCCTTCTGTTCTGTTTATGCACCAGCCCTGGCTCTTACAGTCTTTCCACCCCTCTTCCACAGTAGTCCCTGAGCAGTGTGGTGGGTGAGGTTCAGTAGAGGAGTCCTACCCAGGGACACCCACTCTGAAGTCCCTTATTCTCTAAAACATGGCCAGTTGGGGCCTTCTGTGTACATCACGCTCTGTTATATGAAGAAGCTTTACTGGTGGGAGTTGAGGGATGTGTTAGTAGTCTCTCCAGCCCTGTTCTGCCATGTTCTATGACCTTAGGTGTAGAGGTTCCACTGTAGATGTGTCAGTCAGGGCTGGAGCCCTTTGCTTGCAGTCTGTTTTGTATCTGCAATGGTTCCTCTTCCCTCTTTTTTTTTTTTCACATAAATTTATTTATTTATTTTTAACAAATCTAGACCCATGTTCCCGCTCATTCCCCCACCCCACCAGAGCTCGTGCATTCTGCCAAACATGCTTTCCATCTCTTAGTCTTTCTCAATATTTTCCATGGGGAAGTTGACTGTTTTGAGCAGAAGTTCACTGTTTCAGTCAGTTCTTTGATGCAGTATTTTCTGTTGTTGTTGTTGTTTCCAAAATGCATTATGCCCAACTGCTTTGTACAAAAGCTCAGGGGGCCCTACACAAGAAATACTTACAACTGGGTAATTGGCACTAGCATCCACAGATGAGGGATACCATTCGTCGTTTGTTTTTCTGGGACTGTGTTACTTCACTCAGCATGATGTCCTCTAGCTCCAGCCATTTTCCTGCAAAGCTCGTGATGTCGTCTTTCTTTACTGCTGCATAGAACTCCATTGTGTAGATGTACCACATTTTCTCTATCCACTCGTCAGTTGAGGGGCATTTAGGTTGGTTCCAGCTCCTTGCTATTGTGAAGAGAGCTGCAATAAACATGGCCGTGCATGTATCTCTGTGGTGGCGTAAGTCTTGAGGGTACATGCCCAGGAGTGGTATGGCTGGGTCGGGTGGCAAGTTCATTCCAAGTCTTCCAAGGGTTCTCCACACTGCTTTCCATAGTGGCTGTACGAGTTTACATTCCCACCAGCAGTGGATGAGTGTTCCCCTTTCCCCACAACCTCTCCAGCACTTGGTATCATTTGTTTTCTTGATCCTAGCCAGTCTTATTGGAGTAAGATGATATCTTAAAGTGGTTTTGATTTGCATTTCCTTAATGATTAGTGATGTTGAGCAGTTCTTGAGGTGTTTCTCAGACATCTCTAATTCCTCGCTTGTGAAGTCTCTGTTCAGTTCTTTGCTCCATCTATTGAGCGGGTCGTTTGTTTTCTTTTTTCTTTGTTTTTTGAGTAGTTTATATATTCTGGAAATCAATGCTTTGTCAGATGTATCTGCAGTGAAGGTTTCCTCCCACTCTGTGGGATTTCTCTTCACTTCCTTGATTGTTTCTTTTGATGTACAGAAGCTTTTGAGTTTGATGAGGTCCCATTTGTCAATTGTCGACCTTAATTCTTGTGCAGCTGCTGTCTGATTTAGGAAGTCTTTTCCTACGCCTATGTCTTGTAGTCTGCTGCCAACTTTTTCTTCTATCACCTTCAGAGTTTGGGGTTTCACGTTGAGGTCTTTAATCCATCTGGAGTTGACTTTTGTACAGGGTGAGAGGTAGGGGTTTAATTTCATTCTTCTACAAGTGGTGATCCAGTTTTGCCAACACCACTTGCTGAAGATGCTGTCTTTTCTCCATTGTGGTTTCTTGGCCCCCTTGTCAAATATGAGATGGCTGAAATTGTATGTGCTCAGATTTGGATCTTCGGTTTTGTTCCATTGGTCAACAGGTCTGTTTTTGTGCCAGTACCAGGCTGTTTTTATGACTATAGCCCTGTAGTATAGTTTAAAATCTGGTATAGAGATCCCTCCTGTGTAGCTCTTTTCACTCAGGATTGATTTGGCTATTCGGGGTCTTTTGTTTCTCCAAATGAATTTAAGAACTTTTGTTTCCAAGCCTGTGAAGAAACTCTTGGGGATTTTGATTGGGATTGCATTAAATCTATACAAGAGTTTTGGTAAAATGGACATTTTTACAATGTTAATTTTCCCAATCCATGAGCATGGGAGGTTTTTCCATCTTCTGAGGTCTTCTTCAATTTCTTTCTTTAAGGGTTTAAAATTTTTGTTGTAGAGGTCTTTGGTGTCTTTGGTTAGGTTTGTTCCTAGGTATCTTATTGTTTTTGAGGCTATTGTGAGTGGGAAGGTCTCTTTGAATTCTTTCTCCAGTTGCTTGTTCTTGGTGTAAAGAAAGGCCATTGATTTTCTAAGGTTAATTTTGTATCCTGCCACTTTGCTGAAGCTGTTAATCGTTTCTAGGAGTTTTCTGGTGGAGTTTTTTGCATCTCTTAAGTAAACAATCATATCATCAGCAAATAGGGATAGTTTGACTTCCTCTTTTCCAATTAGTACTCCTTTAATATCCTTTTCTTGCCTTATTGCTCTAGCAAGTGTTTCAAGCACTATATTGAAGAGGAGTGGTGATAGGGGGCAGCCTTGCCGAGTTCCTACCTTTAAAGGGAATGTTTCCGTCATTTCCCCATTTAGGATGATATTGGCTGTGGGTTTCCTGTATATGGCTTTGATTACATTGAGGAATGATCCCTCCAATCCAATTCCTTCTAGGACTTTAAGCATGAAGGGATGCTGGATTTTGTCAAAGGCTTTTTCAGCATCAATTGAGATGATGGTGTGGTTTTTGTCTTTGATTCCGTTTATGTGTTTGATGATGTTTATTGATTTTCGTATGTTGAACCATCCCTGCATCTCTGGTATGAATCCAACTTGGTCATGATGGATGATCTTCTTGATGTGGGTCTGTATGCGATTTGCCAGTATTCTGTTTAGAATTTTGGCATCTGTGTTCATGAGGGAGATGGGTCTATAATTCTCCTTTTTAGTTGTATCTTTGCCTGGTTTTGGTAATAGAGTGATGTTGGCTTCATAGAAGGAATTTGGGAGAATTCCCTCTGATTGTATACTTCTAAACAGTTTCAGAAATAATGGTTGTAGGTCTTTTTGAAATGTTTTATAGAATTCTGCTGTGAAACCGTCTGGGCCTGGGCTTTTTTTAGTTGGGAGGCTTCTTACTACATCCTCTATTTCTTCATATGTTATGGGTCTGTTTAAGCTGCTGGTCTCCTCTTGGCCAAGCTTTGGTGATTCCCAAGATTTCAGATATTCATCCATTTCTTCTAGATTTTCAAACTTGGTAGAATATAGGTTCTTGTAATATTCCCATATAATTTTCTTGATCTTTTCCTTGTCCGTTGTGATATTTCCCTTTTCATCACAGATTGTATTGATTTGGAGTTGTTCCTTCTTTCTTTTTGTTAACTGGGCTAGAGGTCTGTCTATCTTGTTTATTCTTTCAAAGAACCAACTTTTGGCTTCATTGATTTTTTGTATTGTTTTCTTTGTTTCTATTTCATTGATTTCTGCTCTGATTTTTGTTATTTCTTCCTGTCTGTTGCGTTTAGGGTTCATCTGTTGTTGCCTCTCAAGTGCTTTTAGCTGTAGTGTTAGATCATTCACTTGTGCTCTTTCTGTTTTTCTAATGTAGGCACCCAGGGCTATAAATTTCCCTCTTAGGACTGCTTTTAAGGTATCCCATAAGTTTTGTTGTGTTGTATTGTCATTGTCATTCAGTTCCAGGAATGTTTTTATTTCTTTCTTTATCTCTTCCTTGACCCATTCATTATTCAAGAGTGTGTTGTTTAGTCTCCATGTGTTCTTGTAGGCAGGAGGGCTTGTCCTGGTGTTGATGTTGAGCTTCATTGCACTGTGGTCTGACAGGATGCATGAAATTATTTCAATCTTTTTGTATTTGTAGAGGTTTCTTCTGTGTCCCAGGATGTGGTCGATTTTGGAGAATGTTCCGTGGGGTGCTGAGTAGAAAGTGTATTCTCTGGTATTAGGATGGAATGTTCGGTAGAGGTCTATGAGGTCCATTTGGTGTATCATATCGTTCAGTTCAGATGTCTCTCTGTTTATTTTTTGTCCTGTTGACCTATCCAAAGGACTCAGTGGGGTATTGAAATCTCCCACTATGAGTGTGCTGGGGTTAGTCTGTGACTTGTGGTCCTGGAGAATTGTCTTTATAAAGTTTGGTGCACCAGAATTTGGGGCATATATATTCATAATTGTGAAATCTTCTTGGTGGATTGTTCCTTTGATGAAAATGTAATGGCCTTCTTTGTCTCTTCTGATTTCTTTTACTTTGAAGTCTATTTTATCCGATATTAAAATAGCAACACCTGCTTTCTTTTTGGTACCATTTGCTTGGAATATTTTTTTCCATCCCTTCACTTTAAGGTGGTGCCTGTCCTTGAAGGTAAGATGTGTTTCTTGCAGACAGCATATCGATGGATTCTGTTTCCTAATCCAGTCTCCCAGTCTATGTCTTTTGATTGGGGAATTTAGTCCATTAATATTTAAGGTTATGACTGATAGGTTTGTGTTGCTTCCTTTTGCCTTATTATCCATCTGCGGTTTTGATTTAGGTTTCTACTTCTGCAGTTATGCTTTTATTGATTTCTCCTTCTAGTTGCCTGGGGTTGGTTGCTCCTTTCTTCTGTTCTTTGGATTGCTTCAAGTATTCTCTGAAGGGTTGGTTTTCCGGACATGTATTCTTTCAAGTTGTTTATGTCATGGAAGATTTTCCTCTCTCCTTCCACTATGATTGACATTTTTGCTGGGTATAGTAACCTGGGCTGGCATCCATTGTCCCTCAACACTGGGAATGCTTTGCTCCAGGTTCTTCTTGCCTTCATCGTTTGCTGTGAGAAGTCCGTTGTTATTCTGATAGGTTTCCCCTTATAGGTCACTTGTTGTTTTTCTCTTGTCGCTTTAAGAATTTTCTCTTTGTTTTGGGTGTCCAGCATTTTAACTATGATGTGGCGTGGAGAATTTCTTTTCTGATCTTGTCTGTTTGGAGTTCTATGTGCTTCTTGTATTGGTATTGGTTTGTCCTTTTTTAGTTTGGGGAAGTTTTCATCTATTATTCTGTTGAAGATCTGATCAATACCTTTCTCTTGGGATTCTTCTCCTTCCTCTATTCCTATGATGCGGAGGTTTGATCTTTTCATAGTGTCCCACAGCTCCTGGTTGTTCCATTTTTGTGTATTTTTAAATTTTTCATAATCTTTCCTTGAGGTTTTTAGTTGTTCTGTGTTGTCCTCCAGGTCTGATATTCTTTGTTCTGCTTCCTCCATTCTGCTTCTGAGGCTTTTTTCATTCCTTTCCTCTTGAATGGATGAGTGTTTGATTTCCTTTTTCATTTCCTCTTCTGATTTCTTTAGTGTTTCTATTTCTTTTTGGAGCTTCTCGATCTCTTTTTGTAGCTCTTTTGTTTGCTGGTTGGTTTCTTTTTCTTTTTCAGCATGGGATCTTTTCAGTGTTTCTACTTCCTTCCGGAGCTTGTCATTCTCTCTCTCTCGGTCCTCATTCTCTTTTCTTAGTTCTTTAATTTGTTCTTTATGATCTTGTAGTTCTTTAAGTATGTTCCCAATTGTGTTTCTGATGTCTGTGTCCTGGGGCATCCCCGGGGGGATCCCACTGCAGGAGTCATCCATAGGGTTGGTAAAGCTTGGCGTGGGATTATCCTGCACCTTTCCAGTGTAGTTTCTTCTTCGTGATCCTGGCATATGGGCTTCTCCTTGCCTGTATTCCAATGTGAGTCCTGAATGCCTCTTCACTGTGTTGAAGGCGTGCTTTGCTTGCCTCCTTCAGATCCTTCTTCGTAATCTCAGTTGGCGGGGGGGGGGGGGGGGCGCTCTTCAGCCCGCGCCCCGGCACCTGCCGCTGGGCTCAAGAGATCTCAAATCTCAAGAGTCACACAAGCGTGCCTTTAATACCGGCTGGGAGGATAACTCTGCCCCCACAGCCACTAGATCTAATCAAGCCGAAGACCACACCTTTAATCCCAGCTGGGAGGATAACTCCAACCTTACAGCCACAAAGGCCAATCAAACCAAAGACAGCAGGACCAAAGGATCAACAATCAGCTCGCCAAGACACCCAGTTCCTGCCTGTCTCCCCCTCTTCCTGCCGCTGGGTTCAGGAGATCTCAAATCCTCTTCCCTCTTAAAGCCTTCCCCAACACTAGGCTTTCAAATTCCTACCCCTTTTTAAACTATGCCATTTAACTTTTCATGCCACCTAACTTGACAACAAATCATTAAGTGTATTCAGAAGGCGCACAGCTCTAGTCAGGCCAAACAAGTTCTGCCATGACTAAGACCTTCTGGCTTCACACAAGGAACTCCCAACTGACAAATATCTTCCCGCATTGTTCCCTAATTGTTTCAGGGTAAATTGATCTCCCAGACAAAACTGTGGACTCCTCAGCAGGGAGGCCACATCATCTTTCTTGCCACAGCTGTCTGGGCTATCAACCAAGGGACCCAAGGGCCTTTGGCATCCCTGCACTGATCTCAAACATCTCAACCTTGCTAAATGGCCCAGCAGCCAGGACACTTCCTCTATGCTACTTTACAGTTCCTACTCTGCTTCCAATACCATGCCTCCCTGGAGCCCCAGTCACCCCTGCATTGACACCCTGACCTCCAGCTTAGCAATGACTGTCTTTGGCTTCTTAAGTCTTTGTAGCTGTATGGCCCCAGCTGCCCTTGAATTTAGTTGTCTCTGGCCTTAGGAAGGAAGCATGCTCCTCTGGCCTGTTTGGGACCATTAGATAAAGCCAGAAACAGTATAGTGGCTTCGAAGTCTGTTCTTCTAGTCAACAAAAACCTTCCAAGCATCTGACATTCTGTGCTCAGTAAATATGTTAGAGAAAGAATGGCGGCTGGGAAGGTGGAGTCTTGTTCTCCAGGACCAACAGAAAAGACTGTGGGCTGACCATCTATTCCCGAGGGACGGAAGCTTCTCGGGCTTCAACATGGTCCTCTCTCTGTCCACTGAAACCAGGGTGGTAGGGATTTATGGTCAGCACTCTAAGGGTCTCACAGAGAGTTGGGAGGAAAGGTAAGAAGTGGCTGCTATTCTATACTGCTGAAAATGGTCTGTGGTCTGGACGCACACACAGACTCACTGCCGCTGGCCATTTGCTGAGGCCTTGGCTCTGCCATCCATTTAAGGCAGGCAGCTAGGGCTCTCTGCTTGTTGTTGATGGCAATGTCTAACTCTGCCACAAGCTTACTGTGACACTCTTGCCTCACTTGCATCATTCCCACACCACAGGACTGTCTGCTGGAGAGCAGCTCAAAGTCCTGCCGATGACCAAGTTTAGAGTGAACAGAGTGAATACATAGCACTGAGCAGAGGCAGACTAAATTGCCTCATTATAGGAATGGACAGAAAGCAGCTCACTTATTAAGAAGGAGGAGCACGTCCTAGACCAGCCACTCCTCATGGAATATCCTGAGAACTCGCTCATAAGATGAGAGTTTCCCTTACATAGATCTGCTCTTCTCTCCTTTGAACACTGAGGTGAGATCACTCCTGGGATCTCAGCCCTTCTCTCTCTCCCCACCTCCTGTTTCTGACATGAAAATCAGTCTCTGCCTTTCATACCCACAAGGGGAGAGGTGGGGCTCAGGTAATAAATGTTTGAGAAGTCCTTTGAGATATTGGATGAAAGGCACTTTATAAAATACAATTAAAAATAATAGAGGTAATAACTAGCTAGACTGGTCCCAGTAGGATAATTACAGAGCTTTCCTGTGGCAGATTCCGAGTTCATGCAGGAAAACGTGGGTTCAAAACTTATTTGAGATTTGGGGACCACTATTATGCTTCTTGTATTCAAGGATGGTGTTCCTGAGCCTTTCCTGAAGTCTGACGAGTGTGGCAGCAGGCCAGGGCTGGAAAAGACCTTACAGATTGTCTCTTCAACCTTTTTGGGTGGCAGATGAAATCACTGGGGCCAGAGAGATGATGTGACTGACTTCAAGCTGCACAGCAACTATGGCAAAGCCGCTCAGTTCTAGGTCACCTCGGGTCAGAGGTTCGTGTTATCACCCTTAATCATCTGTCTAGTTCAGCCTTCATATGCGGGTACCCATCTGTGGCAAAGAATGCTGGAAGGAGAGGCACACGGATTGAATCCAAATCCCAGCTCTGACATGTAATGAAGGCCAGAAGTTGGCAAGTCAGCTTCAGCTTCCTCATGGAAATAGCTTCAGCTTCCTCATGAAAGGCAGAGACTGATTTTCATGTCAGAAACAGGAGGTGGGGAGAGAGAGAAGGGCTGAGATCCCAGGAGTGATCTCACCTCAGCGTTCAAAGGAGAGAAGAGCAGATCTATGTAAGGGAAACTCCCAACCTGCCTGGCTGGGTGGCTGTGAGGGGCCAAGCAGCGTTGCACAGGGAAGTCTGAGGGGCAGTGCATTCGCAGTCTGTGCTTTTTCACACAGTGTTGGCCACTCTGAGTTTGACCCACAGCCCTTGCTTTATGCAGTTATGGCCAGTTCATGTTTACAGAGCAACTAATATGTGCAAAGCATGTGCTAAGCTCTTCAGGACTGTGATCTCCTTCAGTCATCAGCACATCTCCCACATGCCCAACTGTGCAAAACTGAGCTTGAGGTTGCTTAACGAACTTGGCCAAGGCAACATAGCTGGAGTGGGGACAGAGCTTGGGCCTGGGCTTTCTCTCAGCCACATCCTACACTGCCTTCCCTTGTGAAATGAGGTGTGTATGTTATTGTTGGCAAAATGGGACCCTCCAAGGGCTACCTGCTGGATGAAACAGGGGACGAGGGGAGTTCCGCCAGCCGCTTGGCAGTGAATTCTTTGATCTTTCTGGAGAGACGGTCACAGCCCAGTGATGACACCTCCCTTCTTCACGTCACAGGCCACTTGCTGCAGGTTACTCCACAGCTCCAGCCACATCTGTCTCTGAGTAATTACCATCCACTGCTGGAGGGTCTGTCTTCTAGAGCCACAAGGATGCAGCAGCACCGGGAATCTGCTAACCCGGAGGCAATCTTGTCCAAGATTCAACCACCTGTGCAGAGGCATGGGGAGGGAGGTACAGGTGAGAGTGTAGCTATCAGAAAGACTTAATTTCAAACCTGTCTCAGCAACCCATTTGCTGTAACTAGGAAATTTAATCTCTTTAAACTTGAGCACACCTCTCTATACAACAAATAACAGTCCCTTTCGGTGATTATTAGAAAACATGGAAGACATTTGTCTGACATAGGCATTAAAAAAAATCATGGCTGGAGAGATGACTCAGCTGTTAAGAGCACTGGCTGCTCTTGAAGAGGACTTAGGTTCAAATCCCAGGACCCACATGGTGGCTAACAACCACCTGTAACTCTAGTTCCAACTAGAGTTGGAACAGATCCAACGCCCTCTGCTGTTCTCCACGGGCATTGTACAACTCAGGTACACTTACACACATGCAGGCATGACTCATACATGTAAAATAAATAATAACAATATCAATAATAATAATAAACCCCAAGTCTCCATGTGCCAAGATTCATTCATTTTAAACATTTATTGAGTAGTTATCTTTTGCAAGTCCTTTGCTGGGTGTGAGGACTGACTGGAGAATGGATTTGTGTCACAAACACCTGCTTTCTCATCCAAACTGTGCACCGTGGAGCACTGTGACTCAGTAGAAGGACTCTCTCCCCAGCCTCCTGCCTCCCCATCTCCCCAAGTGTTGCATTTCCTTGAGCCTCACACCTCCCCTCTGCATAGGGGATTACCCAGGTGTGTGCTACAGCCCAAGCAGGCTTCACAAGAGGCCAACTCACTGCGGGGGGGGGGCGGGGGGGCTGGGGTGCTGAGTAAAGAATGGAGCTTATGTGAGGCCAAATGGAGCATGAGGGGGGGCATTTTACAATGGGAATTTAAGGCGATCTTACTTAAATTTATGCCTCTTATTACTGGACGCTGGATGGCTTCTTCTGTTTACTTGCTTCCCAGGGAAGCAGACTTGTACATAGACTGTACATAGACTGTACATAGGCTGTACATAGACTGTACATAGAGCTAAAGTCCTGTCCTTTTATAGATGTCCTTTTATAGATTATATAGAACACTTAGGGAAGTCTTCTACATTAAGGATGAAACAGTACCAGACAGACAGTCTTATGTATGGAAAGAAATTCTAGTCCTGTCTCTGGCTCTAAGGATATTTCTTTACACCCACAGTGATGTGAAGGGCTGGTAGGTGATGGCTTTGAAAGTGCAGGCACTCAGCTGCTGGCTGGGGAATGGACAGGGCAGTGTGTCTTACTGTCTTGGAGAGTCGAGAGGGTCAGTCCTAGGATCTGGGTCTGGGATGCCTCTGTTTTCAGCAGAGAGACTAAAGCAGAGCAGTGACAGGGACGGGGGCAATACAGAGGAAGATGGCATCAGGAGGCTTGGGAAGCACCAGGCCACTCTAGGCAGAACAGCACTGGCCCCCGAGTCCACTTCCTGGTGGCCATACCTGGCCCAGTAACTGCCCAGAGCTGAATCTGTCAGTTAGGGTCCCTGATGGATTGAAAGCAGCTGCTGACAGATAGAACAATGGATCTCCATCTTCATCTTTGAGCAACTGGACCCGAGTAGAAGCAGGTAGAAGAGCAGTTGCTTTTCCCCATTGAACACCCATGCAAAGCTCCTACCGGACTCCTGGTCCAGGCAAAGCTGTGCTTCTTAACACAAGCAAGTCACAGGGGCCGAGCATGGATGCAAAGCCTGATGCTGCCTTTCTCATGAGCTCCTGGGGATGCAGAGGGTGTCCTTAAACTCTCAGCCTATGAAACATAGAAAGATCACAAAAGCATCTTTTCAAATTCACTCTCCAATACCTGGGAGAGACTTTAAGGAAGGAGAATCAAGGCCAGAGTGATGCAGACCCAAGAGTATACCTGTGAAGAAGCTGGCGACACTGAAGAAGTTTATGCTGTTGAACAGAACTTGCTAGAAATGGAGGGCCAACACTCTCCACTGATCTGCATACCCAAGCAGAGCTGCACTGTGTTGAGATGGCTCTGAACAAAGCAGGACTCAGGAGGCACTGTGTCTTGAGAAAAAGGGTTATCAAGGAAAAATAAAATAAAAATCCCTGTCAGTCTTGATGGGTATAGCTGGGGGGAGATTCAGAGCTACTAGCTGGGCAGTCATGATTAGGTACTGTGAAGTGATGCTCAGTTAAGTAGTCTTGAAACCCACGAGATGGTCACTTGAGAAAAAGGGGGGCTCTCATCAGCTATCCGTGTGTCCTGAATGTCTGGTAGAAGGAATTTCAGTCATTTATGTAGGCATGGCCTTTAAGCCAGTCCTGTAAACCCCTAATCTAGGAGCTCATAATGAAAACGACAATATACTAAGGAAACACGGCCCCACAGGTGAGCCGCAGCAGAAGCTGCAGACCGGGTGCTGGGGACGACGGCCAAGTTGGTGAAGAGGCCGTCATGCAAGCGTTAGGACCAGAGCTCCCCTCAGCATTCCCTTGAAAGTTGGTGGTGGTGGCATGCATTTATAATTAATCCTGGCATTGGGAAGGTAGAGACAGGAGGGTCTCTAGGACTCAGTGGTCAGCCAGCCAAGCTCAGCTAGTGAGCTCCCAGCCCAAGCTCTTGACCTTAACTCAAAGAACAAGGTGGATGGCACATGAGATGACACCAGAGGGTGACCCTCACCTCCCACAGTCACGAGTACACATTACATGCACAAAAACACACGGTACATGCAAGCATGCAGAACACACACAAAGAGAAAGAGAGAAAAAGAGAGCAAATCATAGAGCCTGGCCAGCAAAGGGTTCCCATATTGAGATAAATATAGACAATTATGTTTAAAGAAATAAAAGAGAATAAAATGAAGAACAAGAGACAATGAAAATGACCAGGCAGATAAAAAAATAATCATAATGCCTAAAACGATGAATAATTTTCTTTACCTTCCTAGCACAGCCATGTACTCCTTTAGGAAATTCAGAGAATGTCCACCCCTGGCCACTGATCAACCTGCTGATGCCTGCACTGTGACTGAGGCAGGAAACAGTAGCCGTCATGGCTATGACTCCAGAGTCACCCCTCTGCCTATTCCTCCTAGTGTCTAGTGTGCTTCTCCTAGCCTGGGGTTCCTGACCGTCCCCCAGATCTCAGTACTGACTTCTGAAGTTCCTCCTTGTCTAGGGAGCACATGTAGAGGCTCCCCAGGTCCTCTGTTAACTCCTCATCGCACAGGGGCACCTTCAGTGCAAGGAACAGGGGTCTCAGGTCAACCATGCTGGCAATGGAATCACTGCTTCCGTATGCCCTGCCTGCCACTGTGTAAACCCCCTCTCACCCGCAGGAAAACAGTGGACTCAGAGCAGACAGGCTGTCACCATATTTGGAGGAGTTCAGCTAGAAACCGACAGATCATGTAACCCCCCCCCTGTTTTAGTTAACTTCTTTATTGCTGTGATAAATACTGATCAAAGGCCACTTGGGGAGGAAAAGGTTTATTTGGCTCACAGTTCACAGCCCAGCATCAAAGGAAGCCAAGGCCGGAACTCAAGGCAGGAACCAGGATGCAGGAGCTGACGAAGGGTGCACGGTCTGTGGAGGAACTCCGCTTACTGACGTGTACCCTCGCTTGCTCGGCTGCGGGTTTCTCACACAGGTCAGGCCCACCTGCCCAGGATGGCACCTCCCACAGTGGGCTGGGTTCTCCTACATCAAATGTAAATGGAATTTCCTCACAGGAACCATCACAAGCCAGTCGGATGGAGACAGTTCCTCTCCTGGTATTCCCTCTTCCCAGGTAACTCTAGTTTTGAGGAACACTGGCCAGCGCACTGTGTCCTCCACTGCTTTTCCCACCGTTCCGCTGTGACCTCCAAAGGAGCCAGGATAAAGGCCAACCAGCCCCTCTTTTTATTAACTAACTCCTGTCAGTCTTTCTCAAGCTGAATTGAAACCTCTGTTTTACCCAGTTTGCTGCTAAGTCTTTGGGTCTTTTCCAAGTGTGACATTAGGATCAAGGAAATGTTAGTGTGTATTCCCTAGAGTTCAAAGATCACAGGTGACAACCCACACGCAGCAGGGGGAGATACCAGGAGAGACAGGGTTCCTACGAGGGCCATTCTCCTTCCTCCATCTTAGAGAAATAGAAAAACATTATTTTAATCTCTAAGTGCAAACATAAAAAGACTCACAAATTTTTTTTTTTTTTGAGGGGTGGGGTTTCGAGACAGGGTCTCCCTGTAGCCCCAGCTGTCCTGGAACTCACCCTGTAGACCAGGCTGGCCTTGAACTCACAAAGATCCACCTGCCTCTGTCTCCCAAGTGCTAGGATTAAAGGCGTGCGCCACCACGCCCGGCAAAAGCCCCACAAATCTAACTGCACACACAAGCAAGGTAAAGGGTGAAATTTTAGACAGGTTTCTGGTTGACGCCAGTGAAGGAAGCGTGTTGGCGCCATCTGGTGGTGAAGTGTAACACTGCAGGGCCACAGAACGCACCCCACCAACGCCCAGTGGAGAGCCTGGGTGGAGGCGGGTGTGAGTTGTGTGTTCAGGGAGAACTAGCTGGAGTAGTCGGGGCAGAACCGAACTGAGCCCTTACCTGCAAGAGGTTATCAACTGACAAGACCGGGGACCAGCTTCCTAATCTGTGCCCAGGCCCTCAGCCAAGAACGAGTTTAGGGCGTCTGAGCAGAGAAGCCCACCATGGCAGGTGGCAAGAGCAGGGGAGCGGTTGCGGTGAAGACAGTGGTGTAGGGGAGGGTGGAGAGGAGGCCGAGCTGTCCCTAGAAACACGTCATGCTAGTGGGAGGCGGCCTCCCAGGACGCTTGCTTGGTTTTACCTATACCTTCTCCACACCCATTCCTTCAGCAAGTGCTGCTAGCTCTAAGGCGGCTCATGGCCCTCATCTCCGGAGCCATGCCCAGCTGGTTACCAGCCTCTCCTGCGGTAGCTTCCTAACGCATCTTCTCCCTCCTACAAGGCATTCTCCTCCTAGCCAAAATGACACTTCTAGAGGCCCTAACTGTGGTTTATTCCTGCTCAATGGCTTTGCCTTTAGAATAAGCCCAACCCTTGAGTCCTCTCTCCCTCCTCCTCCCTCCTCCCTCCTCCCCTCCCTGAGTTAAATCTCTGCATTGGTTTTCTCTGTGTTGCCTTCATGCACTTGGATCACTATTTGTGTGTTCTTGTTTTTTGTCCTTTTGTCACGTTGGATGTTGATATCCTGGAGGTCAAGGCTCTGCTGCTGCCTTGCACTGGATCCTCAGCATGGGGCAGAGCTTCTGGGTAGGATTTGTGTGATGTCTGTGGAATGAATGATTGAGCTCTAATGGGTGGAGGCCATCATTCGTTTCTCATTCTAGGAATGGTCTGGTCCAATAGTTCTTGACTTAGTTATCCCAGAGCTTTTTCCAAAGGGAAGCTTATGTGACGTTGGGAACTCCTTAAGAAACAGCAGACAGAGACCTGGCTTAACACCTAGAGCCAGAACTGGCTGCAGATGCCCGAGGCTCTAGCTCTAGAAATCCTCCCCACCCCCCAGAGCTTCTCTGTACCCTGTTCTGATCTGCAGAGCAGAGGCAGAGTGGAAAACAGGCAGCTCAGAGGTGGAGTCAGGGGCAGGAGGGAAAGGCTCCACGAGGAATTGCGTGGGGGAAGCTGGATTCACTGCAGGTTTACGCAAGCCTGGTAGTCCGGGGCTTCGCTGCTCAGAGACAGCGCCTCTGCGACACCCTTTCCTCCAGAACTCCATCCAGGCAGCGCAGCCCACTGGGCACAGGAAGAGGGGACGGTCAGCAGGAGCCTGGTGTCCAGTGTCCTGGGAATGTCTCAGGTGTGCTGACATCTTTTGTGTCCCACATTCCGGATCACTTCTTCACTCTGACCATTGCAGTGTACAAGCGAGCTCACATCTGTACAGAGCACCCTTGATTTTCAGAGGTTGCTCACCCATCAGCTCTGTGATCTCGGGCAAGCTGCTTAACCTCTCTGTGTCTTAGCTTCTTGAAAGAAGGTTGAAAATGATTGTATGATTACAGTGGATTGTATGAGTTAATAAATATGGTATTTCAAACTGTGTTTGGCACAAAGCAGGTGCTATTAAAAAGACTGAGATTGAAATGTTCGAGAGAAACCAGGACCCCTAGCTCTGAGCCTGCTGTGTCAGAGTCTGATCAACCATGAGTGGAAGTCATTAGCTTCAGTCTATGGAAGGTTACCATCTCCTCCCATTTCTCTTCAGAAGATACTTATTCTCTCCTTAGGGAAGCCCAGGCCTAGATGGTTATGGGAGCTACCTGAACCTTTCCTAGTGGCCGACTCAAGGCTCCAGCCAGGTGCAGTGAACACACTTGTAGGAGGTTGGAAAGGGAGAGGTGTCTCTTCAGTTATCTCCTAGTGTCCAAGGAAAAGAAAGGGACAACAGCGCCCCCTAGTGCCTGGACCCTGCCTCCGAAAGCCCTGGGTCTGTCTCTGCTCAGAGAAGGGGCCATCGGAGCGGCTTCTTGGTGTCTCATGGGGCCCTGGCTCTGGGTGGAGTGGTGAGGAGGGGTCTGATGAGAAGAGCACCCTGCAGGAGACTGGAGCTGACTGTAGGCCTGGTTCACTGTGACAATTTCAGGTGCTCTAACCAGGTGCCAGGTAAGGAATGAGTGAATGGATATGCCTAAAGTGGGGTGCAGTTGGGTCTGAAGCCTGGAGGAGCAAGGAATACTAAACCCAGACATCAGTCAGGTGCTGCAGCAATGTGTTAAAGGCTGCAGTGCAGGTTAGGAAAGCCCTGCAGGAGGGGTAGAACCAGCCAGGGAAGCCAGACAGGCCTGAAGGATGAAAGGGATTCTGGGAGGGTGACAGAGGACAGGGGCTCACTGGATGGAGCTAGGATCCCGGCACAGTTAACATTTGCGAGGGATATGAGAAGGTATTTGGAGCATTAACAACAAGGGTCCATACTAAAATAGTTTCTGGCTCTCTATTCTCCCAAGCATAACTCCAGCACCTAGCTATCTGCAAGCTGGACGAACTGCCTGCCCAGCGCTCGTTTCCTAAGCTTGGGCTGGGGACAACGAGCTGGTTTGACCAGGGGCCATTCAGTTTCTTCCATCTAAATAAGCAAGGCCAAAATACAGGGAGCCAGGGAGGGCACCACAGATGCAGGCCTCGGCTCCTGAGCTGCAGGCCTAAGTAGAGCCCAGATCTCTGTCTGGACCGTGCCCAGCCCTGAGCCCCAAAGTTCAGACACACCCTGCCCCACCCTGGCAGCCACCACCCCCTCTCCCTGCCCCACCCTGGGGGCCTCCAGCACTCCTGCTCCACCCTGACCAGGTTCTTGCTGTGGAAAACCAGGCTGGCAGGCCTCACTGGATGGAGCCAGTTCTGAAGGAATCTGGGAAGAAGAGGGTGACATGGAGGTCACCTAGGCTCCCTGAAATTCAGCGGTATTGTGTGGAGAAGTGTGACTTAGAGGGCAGTGAGCCTCCATCTTTTGATCGGAATGAGAGCCAAGGGACTTATATAGCCACAGTGATCCCTTCTGATTCTGTAAGGTTTGCAGTCCTGGGTCATGTTCAGCAGAGGCATGAGAGGGAGAGGCTGGAGCAGTGCAGCCCTGCCTGGGCTTCCCTCAGCTGCAAACCGGGGTGGGGGGGTGGGGGGGTGGGGGGTGGGGGGGTGTAGGGCTTATTTATCCTGTTCCATGCTCCAGGTGTCCGCCCACTGCCCCACCGTAAAGACAAGGGGGGCAGCCTTGTGCGGAGTGGCTAGAGCCCTGCTGGCCTTGGAGGTTTGGATAGTTAAGGCGATGAGGAGGAAGGAAGCTTGCTAGTGACGGTTTGCCACTTTCCCGTTTACTAATCCCTCTCTGGGCTCCCAGAATACCTTGTCACAGCTGCAGAACTGTAAAGCTAAGTTCCGAGCCCTAAACTTGGGCTCGGCACAAAGAACTGGTTTGACCCAGGAGTTGGCAGATTTGATAGATCCAGGACTTAAGAGCAGAATTCCCAGGTTGGATTCTGCAGGCATAGCCCTACCCTGTGAGGAGCTCATCAGCCTTTGCTTCGTAGAAGCGGAACCACCCTGGGTGTGTCCCTCCATGTTAAATTGAAGTGGGAAAAAAGACAGTGGGGGAGACAGTCCCGGACTTGACATGCATTCCTGTCACTTTGACACACACACACACACACACACACACACACACACACACCCTTGAAAATCCAGCCTTGGTTTGGTTGACATACTTGATTTTAGTAGGAATCATTGCCTGCCATCTAGTGTGCAAATATGTTAATGTCACATGTTTTTCCCATCCCTTGTTCTGATGGGACAGCTTTGAGAATCAGAAGCAAATATGTTAAAAGCAACAAGAAACCAAAATCCAAATAAATAATTTCCCATTCAAGCCAGACACAGAAACATCAACACACGATCTCATTTGTATGTGGAATCTATAAAAGATAACTTCATATAAATTGAGACTTGGAGATAGTTACCAGAGACCTGGAAAACAGCAGGGACAGTGGCACGGGAAGCCAGGACCAGGGCTATTAAGTTACAATTAGATAAAGTGAGTTCTGGTGTGTTAGCACACAGCAGGGTGGTAGAGATAATGATAATGTATATTCCAAATATCTAGAAGAATTTTTTTTCCAGAGGTAGATACACTTACCTCACACTGAGCATCACAGAATGTATACATATCCTGAGAGGTCATTTGGAACCCCATAAAAATGTACACCTTTTGTGTCTCAATTAAAAAAATAATAATGAGTTTCTCAGGTATACATTGATGAAAGTTTTGGTGGAGGCTCTAATTTTAACTTGAAACTTGGCAAATGAAACTTGAGATAGAATAACAACAGTTTATTGGGTGTCTGTGAGTCAGCCTTGGTAGTAGTTACCTTATACTTTTCATTTACAGTTTCATTAGACAATTAGACAATGCAATACTAAATGTGCTTCAAAATCGGAACTTACTCAGATAATCACTAGCAGGAGATTGAGGACTCGCCAACACTTTGGTTTATGAAGTATTTGAAAGTTTATTAAATAATTCCTATGACACCCTTAGAGAACTAAAGGTTGAGTCCTATTTTAGGAATGGGGAAAGGAGACTGAAGGGAGAAAATTCTACAAGGTTCCCCCCCCCCCGCCCCATGAGTGCTACCTGGCTTCTTTTGAAGAATCATATTCCCCCCATTTGATGATTCTTTTTAAATTTAAAAGTCAACTTATGAAATGTGTACATAAAATCTGATGAGAATTTACTGGAATAACATTGAATATACTATGAAAACATTGGAGAGAATTCTTATGTTTAGAATGTTAAATTTTTCTCTCTATGAATGCCAGCCATTGCTTCATTTGTTTAGTCTTAAAAATTATTACTGGGCTGGAGAGATGGCCTAGTGGTTAAGAGCGCCGACCGCTCTTACAGAGGACCCGGGTTCGATCCCCAGCACCCACATGGCAGCCGAGAACCATCTGAAACTTCAATTCCAGGAGAACTCCAGTTCCAAGGGAATCCGACACCCTCTTCTGACCTCTGCAGCATTGCACGACACAGGTGCACAAACTTGCATGCAGGCAGTACATTCATAAACATACAGAAATAAATAAAATTAATAAAAAATTATTATTACTGTGTATATGAGTGCATGGTGTGTGTGTGTGTGTGTGTGTGTGTGTGTTCAGATGCATGTGCCATGGTATGTATGTAGAGTCCAGAGAACAACTTTGTGGAATTGGTTTTGTTCTCTCTCTCTCTCTCCCATGCACACTCGTTTCTGAGGGAGGATCTTACTCTATTGCCCAAGCTGGCCTGGAACTCACTATGTGTAGTCCAGATTGCCCTCGCCTTTTGGAATCTGAGTTTACAGGTATGAGTCAGTATACTAGCTATTTTTATTTTATTTTATTTTACTTTATTTATTTTGGTCTTTTTGAGAAGGGTATCCCTGTAGCCCCAGCTGGCCTGGAACTCACCAGGGTGACCTCTCATCTTACAGAAATCCACCTGTCTCTGCCTCCCAAGTGCTGAGATTAAAGGCATGTGCCACCATGCCTGGCTTTACACTGGCTATTTAGGTATTCTTTAATGTTATGCATTAAATTTTTAAAATTTATTCTTGTATGTGTATGAATGTACTGTCTGCATGTAGGTTTGTACACCCATGTTGTGCATTGCCTTGGAGGTCAGAAGAGGGTGTTGGATTCCCCTGGAACTGGAGTTAAAGACGGTTCTCAGCCGCCTCAGGGTGCTGAGGATTGAACCTGGGTCCTCTATAAGAGCAGTCAGCACTCTTAACCACTAGGCCATCTCTCCAGCCCCAATGTTATGCATTTTTTTGTTGTTTCTGAACATAAAATTTTATATTTGCATATATTTTTGGTTTATATTTATTACCCAGTACATTTCTGATACTGTAAATGATATTTTTTTTTTAATTTTTTTTTTAATTTTTTTTTTATTTCTGTATGTGTATGAATGTACTGTCTGCATGCAAGTGTGTGCACCCGTGTCGTGCAATGCCGCGGAGGTCAGAAGAGGGTGTCAGATTCCCCTGGAACTGGAGTTCTCCTGGAATTGGAGTTTCAGACGGTTCTCGGCCGCCATGTGGGTGCTGGGGATCGAACCCGGGTCCTCTGCAAGAGCGGTCGGCGCTCTTAACCGCTAGGCCATCTCTCCAGCCCCGTAAATGATATTTTTAACTATAGGTATTTTTTCATACAGAAAATGCAATTACTTTATAATAAAAATAAATTGTATTCCATTTGCCCGTCAGCAACTAAATTATCGGCACATCATTTAATTATTTAACAATGTTTACTATTATCGGAAGAAATTTTTCTTTACTTTAATAATTTCTGTTTTAAAAGTTAAGTATTAATAACAAATAGCATAATTAGATTTTAACACTAAATGTGTCTTTTCTATGTAATAATTCCAAAATGCATTTAGTTATTATTTTTCTTTGCATACAGTCTTTTAGAAAATGAATTTAATTAACTTTAACTTGAGTTTTTCCCAATTTGACTAATTTCAAGCATTTCACTTATTTTAAAATGTTTTAGCAGTTTTGATGTATGTTTTCATTGTAGCAGTAATGTTATTACACTCTAACAGTCTTTCCCCTCTCAGTTAGTCTCATATTGATACTGTCTAGCGTTTGTTCAGCTTGGCGAACATGAGGTGTGGGTCTGGGGGACTCAAGGAGTTGGACAGACACACTCTCCTTGTCTGGGACAGGGCTTCCTTTTTTTTTTTTTTTTTTTTTTTTTTTACAAGCATCACATACATTTAATCATAAATATTTATTTCTTAGGTACCAGTGCATGCCAGGCACTGTCTTAGACCCCAGGAATTAATGAACATAACAGACAAAAATCCAAGTGCCCATCGCATTTACATTCGGTAAGTGCAAACCCACGCATACATACAGGGAACGGGGCTCGGTTGAATGAATTTCCGGTTGATATTTCTGCTGGATAAAGTTGTATTCAACTCAAATGCCTCCCTGTTTACATCTTCAGCATGATCAGCGCCAACTTCCCCTGCTTCCAGATTATTGGTGTGGAGAAACTCGCCTCTTCCAGACCTATGGGTCTGCACCCTTATCTCCTATCATGTGTAAACCTGAGTGTGCTCTATGCCAACCATTACCACTTGGCATGTCGTGTCCATCTAATGGCCGACCTAGTACTTCTGCCCCAGCCCAAGATTCATGCCAGACCCTGTGTGTGTCGTGGTCTGTGCTCTGTCCCTGCTGCTGGGCATCCTGGAAGGGGACAGTCACAACTTCCTCTTTAAGGGTTTTAAGTGTGATTACCATTGGACATTTGATTCATCCTTACAGTATGGCTGATTGTCCTATCTGTGATTCTCTCCAAGCCCCGTATGCTGAAGAGCCCACTGATCTAGCTGCAGGAGACCACTGTGCATGGTGTTGTCTCCCCTGCTCGGCCTGCTGGGACATGAGGCAGCCACGAAGGGAAGCTGCAGGCATGCCAACCTTTGCAGCACTTGCTCCCTCTTCGTTTGGGTTGGGTCATGCTGAATCCCTCCTCACCTTGTCTGGGGGCAGTCTTCCTAGTCTGTGATAACAGCTGGGCCAACTCCATCCTTTGCTTCCCCATTGGCTCCGGTAGGCAGAGCCCTCTGACACTTCTCTGGATACCAAGCAGGACCCTGGAAGGGAGGAGGAATGATTCAGGGTCATGGACACTGGTGTGGGTTCAACGTTTCCTCAGTCTGGAAGATGAAGAACTCTGGAAGATGTTCTTAGCCTAGATTGCCGATCTGAAAGCAGTTAAGATAGTATCACCCTCACCAGCGCGGAGACAGGTCCTGCAAGACAATCACTGAGTCCAGTGCCTCCACACTTGCTTTTCTTACACCCTTAGCCTGGCCCCTGCAGAACTGTTTCCATTTTGGAAAATCCTTCTTTTTTGCAGAAAAGGCCTGATTCTTCTTAATTTCTCCATTTCATAAAAAGAATGCTACATATTTTTTAATGTGGTGCATGCATGTATACATGTCCATATGTGAGCATGTGTCTGTGTGTACATGTGGTGGTGTCTCAAGATTGATGTCAGGTGTCATCTTCTATCCCTCATCATTTTATTTATGTGTTTTTTTAGACAGGCCTCTCACTGAATACAGCTCACTGATTTGGCAAGAGTAGCTGGCTAGAAGGCCTCAGAGAGCTTTTCTGCCTCCACTTCTCCGGGGCTGGGATTGTAGGCAGGCTCTGCTCTGCTCAGACCCCCTTCTTTCATGTCAGTGCTGGGGAACAAGTATTTTACCAACTGAGTCATCTCTCCAGCCTCAATAGCTTTGACTGGATTCTCTTTCCATTCCTTACAATTCTTGTCTTGATTTTACTAAAAGAATCAAATTTTTTTAGCTCCACGATTCTAGTTTTCTTTAATTTGGGCAGGCTTTAGAATGCCTTCTTGCTTAACAAATGCATATTGAATAGGTGATTTAATGGACAAATGTAGCTGCTTCCTTCTTTTAGAAAAAAATTGTTTTTATTTTTATGTATATGTTTGTGTGCATGTATATATGTGCACCACTTATGTGCCCGGTACCCAAGGAAGCAAGGAGAGGGAGTCAGATCCTCTGGAACTATAGTTACACATAGTTGTTAGGTGCCATGTGGGTGCTGGGAACTAAATCCTGGTCCTCTGCAAGAGCAGCCAGTGCTCTTAACTGCTGAGCCATCTCTCCAGCTCTGTGCCATGGCCTTCTTAAGAGAACCCTATGTGAAATCTCCATTCAGCAGTTTGAGTCTCATTTATGTCCTTCATCATTTATATGGTTGACATGCATGGAATTTTATAACCAGACAAACCAGTGTCCGCTCTCAGGCATGGAATTTTATAACCAGACAAACCAGTGTCCATTCTCCCTGTGGTTTGAGGTAGTCTGTGTTCCCAGTTTCTTTCACGGACCCTCCATTAAATCCCAGCCCAGCCACAACCTTCCTATTCCTTCCCTGATGCCTTCACCCTCACCCTTCCTCCAGTCCCTATAGCAGAGTTCCACAAGACTCAACCCAGGATGGGCTACCTTACAGTTTCCACACCTTTGATTTAATTAATTTAATTTCACAGGAATATTTTTAAGGTGAAATTTTTATAAAAACAGTATATTAAATTTGAATGGCACACCTTTTAATGATTCTTTTTTTTTTTTTTTTTTTTTTTTGGTATTTCTGAGACAGGGTCTCCCTTTTAGTCCCAGCTGGCCTGGAGCTCACTCTGTTGACCAGGCTGGACTTGAACTCACAGAAATTCACCTGCCCCTGCCTCCCAAGTGTTGGGATTAAAGGCATGCGCCACCACGCCTGGCCTTAATGATTCTTAATTGAGGCATAATAAATAATGACATGCAAATAGTTGAAATAGTTAGACAAATGAATGTCTCGATGTGAGTCTAATCCCAGGGAAGACAGGGAACACTTTTATCCCTCTGAAAATTCTCGTCGCTTCTCCCTCTCTCCTCCATCCCCAAAGCCACTGTTCACAGCTCTACAATCAAAGAAGGGTATTCCCGGCCTGGGCCTTGTTCAGCCTGACTTTGGAAGCCCCTAGGCTCTTGGTCTCAGCATGGTATACGTCTACCTCGATTACATCCCCCCTCTCCTCCTGTCTTCACTTCTCTATAGCCTCCCCCCACCAGATCTCACGGATTCTGTCATGTGTTGTGTTCGTGTTTGTGTTCCCAGATGTTTCTCAGTGCAAGTTCATTTACTGGAGCCTGGTCAGCCTATCTAGTGTCACTCCCTTAAAGGAGACCAACTCTCCCTCACCCAGTAGTGATCAGCTGCAAGTAGTTCCTCAGCTAAGGTTGGGGCTTTTTCTACTTTGCTTTCAATCGCTGTGACAAAACACTCTGACCAATACCAACCTGAGGAGGAAAGGGTTTATTTAGCTTACATCTCCCAGGTCACAGTTGGTCACTGAGGGAGCCCAAGTTAGGAACTCAGGGCAGGAACCTGGAGGCAGGAGCTGAAGCACACGCCATGGAGGAATGCTGCTTACTGGCTTGCTCCCCTGGCCTGTGTCAGCCTGCTTTCTTATACAACACAGAACCACCTGCCCAGGGTGGCACCACCTACAGTGTGCTGGGCCCTCCCACACCACTCAACAATCAAGAAAATGTCCCACAGACATGGCCACAGGCCAGTCCAATGGAGGCAGTTCCCCAATTGAGGCTCCTTCAGCCCAGGTGTGTCAAGTTTGCACTGAAGCCGTCCAACACAGGGCTCCTAACCCATTTCCCCACTTCTGTGCTGGAGTTTGGTTTGGTTTGAGTCTGCATGGTTTCTGTGCACGGTGCCAGCATTGCTGTAAGCTATTATGAGCAAGTCCTCAGGTGGATGGAAAACTCCTTCTCTGTGCTCATCCACCACTCTCAGCCCTTGCACTCCTTCCCTGTGTCATCCACCACTCTCAGCCCTTGCACTCCTTCCCTGTGTCATCCACCACTCTCAGTCCTTACACTCCTTCTCTGTGCTCATCCACCACTCTCAGCCCTTGCACTCCTTCCCTGTGTCATCCACCACTCTCAGCCCTTGCACTCCTTCCCCGTGTTATCCACCACTCTCAGCCCTTGCACTCCTTCCCTGTGTCATCCACCACTCTCAGCCCTTGCACTCCTTCCCTGTGTCATCCACCACTCTCAGCCCTTGCACTCCTTCCCTGTGTCATCCACCACTCTCAGCCCTTGCACTCCTTCCCTGTGTCATCCACCACTCTCAGCCCTTGCACTCCTTCCCTGTGTCATCCACCACTCTCAGCCCTTGCACTCCTTCCCTGTGTCATCCACCACTCTCAGCCCTTGCACTCCTTCCCTGTGTCATCCACCACTCTCAGCCCTTGCACTCCTTCCCTGTGTCATCCACCACTCTCAGCCCTTGCACTCCTTCCCTGTGTCATCCACCACTCTCAGCCCTTGCACTCCTTCCCTGTGTCATCCACCACTCTCAGCCCTTGCACTCCTTCCCTGTGTCATCCACCACTCTCAGCCCTTGCACTCCTTCCCTGTGTCATCCACCACTCTCAGCCCTTGCACTCCTTCCCTGTGTCATCCACCACTCTCAGCCCTTGCACTCCTTCCCTGTGTCATCCACCACTCTCAGCCCTTGCACTCCTTCCCTGTGTCATCCACCACTCTCAGCCCTTGCACTCCTTCCCTGTGCTCATCCACCACTCTCAGCCCTTGCACTCCTTCCCTGTGTCATCCACCACTCTCAGCCCTTGCACTCCTTCCCTGTGCTCGTCTGCCACTCTCAGCTCTTATAGTCTTTCTGTGCCCTCTTCCGAAATGGTCCCTGAGCCCTGGCGGGAGAGGTTTACTATCGCAGAAGTCCTATCCAGGGACGCAGGCTCTGCAGTCTCTTCTTCTCTACATTTTGCCCAGTTGTGGCTTTCTGTGATGGAATCTCTACACCCAAGGCTCATGGAACAATGTGCCAGCAGTTAGAGCAAATACTCATGCCCCTCTCAGCTCTTATCTGCGATGTTTCTTCACTGGATGGAGGGTGAGGAACACAAAAAGCATCATGCTTTTTTCCTTCCCCACATCATGTGTTCTTTAGATCAGCATTTCAGAAGCCTAACATTATTTAATTGTATAGATTTACCATAGCTAACTATTTTCATTTTAGCAGATATATGAATCTTTTTCAATTTTTGGCTGGTATAAATAAACCTGTGGTGAACATTCTTTTTTCCATGAACATGTTTTTTGTTTTCTGGGATAAACAATCTGGGGTAATATTAATATATATATATATATATATATATATATATATATGCAAAATGTAAATCTTTGGTAGTTACATACAATATAAATATTTATGCGGTTGGCAATGTGCCAAATAATTTTTACTCAACTATTTGAAAACACTTTTAGATTTGAATATGCCCCTTTCTCTCTTTACTCTTTCAGTTTCTCCTGTTACTAACATTTTGCATAAATGTGGAAAATCTGTTAAAATCAGTGAACCTGTGCTGATATATCATTACACATTAACATCCATAGTTAACATTTTGGTTATACCTGTCATGTTGTATAAATTACTGGACTTTGATGAAAGTCAAATAACACACCTTACCATTACATTTACATAGGGAATATTTTTAGTACTCTAAAATTTCTTGCATTCCACCAATTCTTCCCCTTTTAAATTCCTCCATTAAATCTTAGTTTAAATACACAGTTCCCATTCCTCCCAGAAGCCTTAACCCTCACTCTTCCACCAATCCCTTGTGGCAGATTTCCATGAGACTTAACACAGGATGAAGATATAGTTCAGTTTTTGCTTTAGTTTTAACTCAGGGATAGCTTATTTATTTATTTATTTATTTATTTATTTATTTATTGCTGTTTACATAATTTTACCTTTTCCAGATGTTCTAGCTAAAAATTTCATGTAAAACAAGAATAGCATCTATCTGTTCTCTGTTGCTTTGATAAAACAGGGATCAAAGTCATAGTGGGGAGGAAAGGGCTTGTTCAGCTCACAGGCTGCAGTCCAGCCTGCAGTGAAGCCAGGGCAGGAGCTGAAGGTAGGATCCTGGAGGCAGGAACTGAAGGTAGGATCCTGGAGGCAGGAACTGAAGGTAGGATCCTGGAGGCAGGAACTGAAGGTAGGATCCTGGAGGCAGGAACTGAAGGTAGGATCCTGGAGGCAGGAACTGAAGGTAGGATCCTGGAGGCAGGAACTGAAGGTAGGATCCTGGAGGCAGGAACTCAAGGTAGGATCCTGGAGGCAGGAACTCAAGGTAGGATCCTGGAGGCAGCAACTGAAGGTAGGATCCTGGAGGCAGGAATGGAAGGTAGGATCCTGGAAGCAGGAACTCAAGGTAGGATCCTGGAGGCAGGAACTGAAGCAAGACCACAGAAGAATGCTGTCTGCTGGCTTGTTTCCCAGGCTGCTCATCTGTCTTTTAGGTCATGGTCTCTGGATTGGTTGGTTTTTCTATAAGGCACAATTCTTGAAGTAGTTTTTCCTTGTCTAGGTACTGCCCTGGCCCAAGAGGAACCATATTCCCAGGTTTAGGACAGTGTCATAAATTACAGAGGAAAGACCCACTCCCAATCACTATAGAGCTGACCCTCATAATAAGAAACTAGGTCTTTTTCATGTTCTGATATAGTTTTAATATTATCTGTTTCTCCTTTTGTGATTTTGGTAGATACATGTTTTAGGAATTAATTCATTTTGTGTTTCCCTGGACACAGAGTCCTGGACTTGTCTTCTTTCAACATTTAAAAAATAGTTTATTATTAATGCTGGGTATGGGTGAACTCCTGAGTCTATGGTTTATATCTGATAGTAATTTTGGAAATTTCTCAGCAAATATTACTTCAAATATTTCTCCTGTTCTTCCCTTTCTGGTACTCCCATTATGCATTGTAATATTTTGGTAATAGACCTACAGCTTATGAATATTCTATTTTATTTTCACCTGGTCTTTCCTCTTCTTCCTTCTCCTCTTTCTCCTTTTTCTCCTTTCTCTCTCACACTTTCTGAGACATAGTCTCTGTAATAGTACAAACTCACAATCCTCCTGCTTCAGTCTTCTGAGTGTTGGGAGTTACAGGTGTGTGCCATCACATCCATGCAAATTTGTAAGATTCCTCTGAATTTCCTTCAATGAATATTAATATATAGAGTCATCGTACCTCTTCAGAACAGTGTGTAAACAGCATTCTTCCTTAATGTTCTTCCTTTATATCAGAGCAATTTTATATTGATCATTTACTCTTACTTGTGGGGTGTCACCTGAAGAGGGACGGGGGAGAAGAGGCTCGAACCAGCCAGCCTCCTTGGTGGATGGGGCTGAGCGGGATGATGAGTGTCGACAAGACACAAGAGAATATACCAGACCGGGAGCTCGTTGAAGTGAGGACTCATTTTATTGCATCAGGCAGCTGGTTATATATGCTTGGCGAGAGGGGTGGAGAAAAGAAGATGGGAGAGGAGATACATAGAGTGGGGGGATAGTTTTGGGCCAATAGTAACTCACCACATCAGTTGTAGGTGTTTTCGGGTCGGGCTATGCTGAGTCACTCCTATGCGGAAGTGATGGCCAGAGACAGGTGGCTAAACTCTAGTCAGGCTCAGGGGGTTACAGTAGGCCACATTCTCTAGGGCCCACAGGGCCCAACATTACTCTTAGGATATCCTCCCTCTTCTTATGTTCTTAATCTACTTTTGTATTTTACTCATATTTTCTAGATCATCTTTAGTACAGGTATCTTAATTACCTTTTTAATGCCAAAATTTCTACAGACAATCCTTTACATCTCCCAGTGTAGACAATTGTTGCTATTTTAATACTGATGGATTAAAACAGAAATATGGAGTTACCATTAAAATCAACAATACCTAATAAGGAACCTAAAAGAATGTAAGTAAGTTGTTGATTCTGAGAACAAGATTCAAGAAGACTATTCTTTGTTTTGTGCACTTCTGTGTCATAGGGAAGGACGATGGAATGGTAAGACTTCATCAGGAACCTATTTAATGGCCACTGTCCTTTTCCTCCTAGTCCAGATCTATATCCCTTCCCTTTGGGGTGGAACCATGCCGGCATGCCCACACATGTGCACTGGTGGCCTTCATGGTCTGCCAACCATCATCATTACTCTGTGGCTGTCAAGCCCTGGCTCCGGTCCCCAACAACATTAGGAGTGTGAGAAGTCTCCAGAAAATGAATAGAGGGTACTGGTGTACAGCTGTTGTGTAAATCTGTGAAATCTCCCAACTGCTACTCAGAGAAGCTTAGATTGGAGGCCCGTGAGCTAACTGTTGCCTGCTGTGAGGACTTAGCTTCTGCTTTTACCCACAGTAAACCCTGTGAGGAATCAACCTGTTGGAGAATACCTTGGTCCATAGGAGGTTCATTGTGCCAAGTGAGGACCAGAAATAGCCAGAGTGTAACCCGTATGCAAGGGCAGCGAACAGCTCATGCTGATGAGGAAAACCAAGCATTTCTGATCACTGAGAAAAAGAGAAATCCGTCCTTGACATTCCCAAGCAGTATATAAGAGAAACAGAGGTAGAAGGGTGGTGTGTCTGGACTCCAGGTCCGGACCTGTTAGGAACACTTGGAGCCATCTGACACGGCTCTAGCCAGGTAAAGGCTTAGGGCAGAGTGACTTTTGTGGTTTTGGACAACTGATTTCTGGTCGGTGGCGGAGGGCCAGGTGGCTGGCAGGGCCTAGGTTCGGGTCCTCAGCCTGCTGGGACGCCCTTCCCCCCTCACAGCTGGAAGCAGACCTGAGCTTGGGTCTGGCTCGCTCGGGTGGCTGAATCAGCCGTAGAAGGGCGGTGTGTCTGGACTCCAGGTCCGGACCTGTTAGGAACACTTGGAGCCGTCTGACACGGCTCTAGCCAGGTAAAGGCTTAGGGCAGAGTGACTTTTGTGGTTTTGGACAACTGATTTCTGGTCGGTGGCGGAGGGCCAGGTGGCTGGCGGGGCCTAGGTTCGGGTCCTCAGCCCGCCGGGACGCCCTTCCCCCCTCGCAGCCGGAAGCAGACCTGAGCTTGGGTCTGGCTCGCTCGGGTGCTGGGGCACGGGCTAAGCCAGGCATACCCCCCCCCCGCCAACAATTGGATTTGAGGAAGAGAGAGTATCCAGTGGACTGGATTAGGAGAACTCTCAGAAGAGGGAGGGAAGAGTGACTTAGACTTTCAATATCCAATCTACAAACAAAAGTGAAAGCCTGAAAACCTAGACAAGTCAACACTCCATAAAGAAGGAGGGGGAGAGGAAAAAAAAAAAAGCGCAAAAAGGAGGTAAGCAAAACAAAAGAAGCTTTCACCCTTCAACACACTGAAAAGGCATTTGTGATTTGAATCACAAAACGGAAATCCACATGCCAGGGACACGACGAAGGGACAACATGGGAAAGGTGCAGGATAATTCCACACCAAGCTCTACCAACCCTGTAGGAGATAGATATAGTGGGATCCCCTTGGAGGTGACCCCAGAAACAGACCTTAGAGGAATAATTGCAGAGCTATGCAGAGAAATTAAAGAGCATAAAGAAGAATTCAGAGAACTAAAGGAAGGGATTGACAAACTCCAGAAAGAACTAGAGAGAGAAAAAAACAAACACCTTAAGGAAGTAGAAACACTGAAAAAGGAAGCCAACCAACGAAGTAAGGAGCACGAAGAAGAGATTGAGAAACTCAAAAAAGAAATTGATATATTAAAGAAATCACAGGATGAAATGAAAAAGGAAATAGAACACTCGTCCAATCAAGAAGAAAGGAAAGGAAAAAGCCTTAGAAATAGAATGGAGGAAGCTGAGCAAAGAATATCAGATCTGGAAGATAACACAGAGCAACTAAAAAACTCAAATAAAGATTATGAAAAATTTAAAAATACACAAAAGTGGAACAACCAGGAAATATGGGACACTATGAAAAGATCAAACCTCCGCATCATAGGAATAGAGGAAGGGGAAGAATCTCAAGAGAATAGTATTGAGCATATCTTCAACACAATAATAGATGAAAACTTCCCCAAACTAAAAATAGACAAACCCATTCAAATACAAGAAGCACATAGAACTCCAAATAGACAAGATCAGAAAAGAAACTCCCCACGCCATATCATAGTCAAAGTGCTAGATGCCCAAAACAAAGATAAAATTCTGAAGGCCACGCGAGAAAAACAAGTCACATACAAAGGGAAACCCATCAGAATCACAAATGACTTCTCGCCGCAAACCATGAAAGCAAGAAGAACATGGAGCAAAGCATTTCCAGTGTTAAAGGACTATGGATGCCAACCCAGAATACTTTACCCAGCAAAAATGTCGATTACACTTGAAGGAGAGAGAAAAATCTTCCATGACATAAGCAAGATGATAGAATACATTTCCGGAAAACCAACTCTCCAGAAAATACTTGAAGCAATTCAAAGGGCAGAAGAGAAGAGCAACTATCCTCAAGCACCTAGGGAAAGAAACTAATAAAAACATAATCATAGGTGCTGAAACAGAGACTAAAAGTCCAAATGGATAATAAGGTGAAAGGAAGCAACATCCATCTTTCAATTATAACCTTAAATATTAATGGGCTGAACTCCCCAATCAAAAGGCATAGACTGGGAGAATGGATTAGGAAACAAAATCCATCTATATGCTGTCTACAAGAAACCCATCTCAATTTCAAGGACAGGCACCAACTTAAAGTGAAGGGATGGAAGAAAATATTCCAAGCAAATGGTACCAAAAAGAAAGCAGGAGTTGCTATTCTAGTATCAGATAAAATAGACTTCAAAGCAAAAGAAATCAAAAGAGACAAAGAGGGCCACTACATCCTTATTAAAGGAACAATTAACGATGAAGACCTCACAATCATGAATATATATGCACCAAACGCCAGCGCACCAAACTTTGTAAAGACAACTCTTCAGGACTTCAAGGCTCAAATTAACCCCAGCACAGTAATAGTAGGGGACTTTAATACCCCACTAAGTCCTTTAGACAGATCAACAGGACAAAAGATAAACAAAGAGACATCTGAACTGAATGATACAATACACCAACTGGATCTCACAGACATCTATCGAATATTTCACCCAAACACCAGAGAATACACTTTCTACTCAGCACCCCATGGAACATTCTCCAAAATAGACCATATACTGGGACACAGGGAAAAACTCAAAAAATACAAAAAGATTGAAATAATTTCATGCATTCTATCAGACCACAGTGCAATAAAGCTCAATATCAATACCAGGATAAGCCCTACACCGTACAAGAACACATGGAGACTAAACAACACTCTACTGAATAATGAATGGGTCAGGGATGAAATAAAGAAAGAAATAAAAACATTCCTGGAACTGAATGACAATGATAATACAACACAGCAAAACCTATGGGACACTTTAAAGGCAGTCCTAAGAGGGAAGTTTATAGCTCTAAGTGCCTACATTAAAAAAACAGAAAGAGCACAAGTGAATGATCTAACACAGAGGCTTAAAGTACTTGAGAGAGAACAACAAATGAACCCTAAACGCAGCAGACAAGAAGAAATAACAAAAATCAGAGCAGAAATCAATGAAATAGAAACAAAGAAAACCATACAAAAAATCAATCAATCAAAAAGTTGGTTCTTTGAGAGAATAAATAAGATAGACAGACCTCTAGCCCAGTTAACTAAAAGAAAAAAAGAACAACTCCAAATCAATAGAATCTGTGATGAAAGGGGAAATATCACAACAGACAATGAAAAGATCCAGACAACCATAAGAGATTACTTCAAAAACCTATACTCTACTAAATTTGAAAACCTAGAAGAAATGGATGAATATCTGAAAACCTGGGAACCACCAAAGCTGAACCAAGAAGAGATCGACAGCTTAAACAGTCCAATAATATATGAGGAAATTGATGATGTAATAAGCAGCCTCCCAAACAAAAAATGCCCAGGCCCAGATGGTTTCACAGCAGAATTCTATAAAATATTTCAAAAAGACCTACAACCATTACTACTCAAGCTGTTTAGAAGGATACAATTGGAGGGAGTTCTCCCAGATTCCTTCTATGAAGCCAGCATCACACTAATACCAAAACCAGGCAAAGATGCAACCAAAAAGGAGAACTATAGACCCATCTCCCTAATGAACACAGATGCCAAAATTCTAAACAGGATACTGGCAAATCGCATACAGACACACATCAAGAAGATCATCCATCATGACCAAGTTGGATTTATACCAGAGATGCAGGGATGGTTCAACATACGAAAATCAATAAACATCATCAAGCATATAAATGGACTGAAAGACAAAAACCACACCATCATCTCAATTGATGCGGAGAAAGCCTTTGACAAAATTCAACATCCCTACATGTTTAAAGTCCTGGAAAGAATTGGATTGGAGGGATCATTCCTTAATGTAATCAAAGCCATATACAGGAAACCCACAGCCAATATCATCCTAAATGGGGAAACGACAGCGGCATTCCCTTTAAGGGTAGGAACTAGGCAAGGCTGCCCTTTGTCACCACTCCTCTTCAATATAGTGCTTGAAACCCTTGCTAGGGCAATAAGGCAAGAAAAGGAAATTAAAGGAGTTCTAATAGGAAAAGAGGAAGTTAAACTATCCCTTTTTGCTGATGATATGATTGTATACTTAAGGGATGCTAAGAACTCCACCAGTAAACTCCTAGAAATGATTAAGAACTTCAGTAAAGTGGCAGGATACAAAATAAATCTAGAAAAATCAGTAGCCTTTCTTTACACCAACAATAAGCAACTGAAGAAGGACTACAAGGAGACCTTCCCACTTAAAATAGCCTCAAAAACAATAAAATACCTAGGAACAAACCTAACCAAACACACCAAGGATCTCTACAACAAAAACTTTAAACCTCTGAAGAAGGAAATTGAACAAGACATCAGAAGATGGACAAACCTCCCATGCTCATGGATTGGGAAAATAAATATAGTAAAAATGTCCATTTTACCTAAACTCATATACAGATTTAATGCAATCCCAATCAAAATCCCCAAGAGCTTCTTCACAGGTTTGGAAAAAAAAATCCTCAATTTCATTTGGAAAAACAAGAGACCCCGAATAGCCAGAGCAACCCTGAGCGAAAAGAGCAATACAGGGGGGATCTCTATACCAGATTTAAAACTATACTACAGGGCTATAGTTATAAAAACAGCTTGGTACTGGCACAAAAACAGATCAGTTGACCAATGGAATAAAACTGAAGACCCAAACCTGAGCACATACAACTTCAGCCACCTCATATTTGATAAAGGGGCCAAGAAGACACAATGGAGGAAAGACAGCATCTTCAACAAGTGGTGCTGGCAAAACTGGATCACCACTTGCAGAAGAATGAAGCTAAACCCCTACCTCTCGCCTTGCACAAAAGTCAATTCCAGATGGATTAAAGACCTCAACGTGAAACCCAAAACTCTGGAGGTAATAGAAGAAAAACTTGGCAGCAGACTACAAGACATAGGTGTAGGAAAAGACTTCCTAAATCAGACAGCAGCTGCACAAGAAATAAGATCGATAATTGACAAATGGGACCTCATTAAACTCAAAAGCTTCTGTACATCAAAAGAAACAATAAAGGAAGTAAAGAGAAAACCCACTGAGTGGGAAGAAACCTTTACTGCAGATACATCTGACAAAGCATTAATTTCCAGAATATACAAACTACTGAAAAAACAAAGAAAAAAGAAAACAAATGAATCACTCAAAAGATGGAGCAAAGAGCTGAATAGAGACTTCACAGAGGAGGAGCTAGAGATGGCTGAGAAGCATCTTAAAAACTGTTCAACGTCACTAATAGTTAGGGAAATGCAAATTAAGACCACTCTAAGATATCACCTCACTCCGATAAGACTGGCCAGGATCAAGAGAACAAATGATACCAAGTGCTGGAGAGGTTGCGGGGAAAGGGGAACACTCATCCATTGCTGGTGGGAATGTAAACTGGTACAGCCACTATGGAAAGCAGTGTGGAGAACCCTTGGAAGACTCAAAATGAGCTTGCCATTTGATCCAGTCATACCACTCCTAGGTATATACCCACAAGACTCATCTTACTGCAGAAATACATGCACAGCTATATTTATTGCAGCTCTGTTCACAATAGCAAAAAGCTGGAACCAACCCAAATGCCCCTCAACTGCTGAGTGGATAGAAAAAATGTGGTACATGTACACAATGGAGTTCTATGCAGCAATAAAGAAGGATGATATCATGAACTTTGCAGGTAAATGGATGGAGCTGGAGGATATTATATTAAGTGAAGTAACGCAATCACAGAAAAACAAACGTCGAATGGTATCCCTCATATGTGGATGCTAGCATCAATAACCCAGTTATTAATATTTCTTGTGATGAGGGATGCATATTAAAAGAACAACAACTGAAAGACTGCATCAGAAAACCGACTGAAATGGTGAACCGGGAGGGGTGGGAGGGGTGGGAGCGGCGGGAGAGGGACATGGGTCTATATTCTATTAATGTATATTTAATTTAAAATTATATGGTATTTTACTCAAAATTTATATAACAATAGCTTTGGGATTAACATATACAAATGTTCTCTATAATTTTTGTGTTATGCAGTATCAGCTTGTAACATCCTCTTTTACCTGTAGGATAACTTAACTAAAGGATTTAAGTTTGCTTCCCAAATTAACATCATGCACTCACCCAAAAAAAAAAAAATGGACAAATTTGATGAAATTTACTCTTTGATCCCTGCCTATAGGTAAGTGTACTACAAATGCCTTCCTGAGACTCATGGGTCAAAAAATAAAATTTAAAAAAAAGGGGAGATACAGTTATATATTAAACCTTTTTGTCCAAAACTTTCAATTTAATCTTAAGACTAACCATGGGAAAAGATTTGTATGTTCCCACAGGTCAAAACGACACCAACTCAAAGGCAGAGAAAGAATGGATACAGCCTTCCGTCGTATAGGTTGTACCATGAAATACCAGCAGAGAAGTTCACCAATCTTAACACTAAAAGGAATAAAAGCCTCAGACTGCTACAGGCATCAAACATCTCTGAGGACCATAGGTGTAACATCTGTTTACAGTGAGTCCTAACGAACTTTACCTTCTAGGTGCAGCACAGTTTCAATATGAGAGACCTCCTTACCTCTTTTTCACAGAACAAAGAAAAACAGGGTGGTAATGAAGTCATCCATTAATGGTAAATTAGAGCTGACTGGTATAGAAGTAATCTCTTATAAAACTGGAAAAACGGCTTTCTTCAATTGACTAATATACATAGGAACTGTAAAAAGGATTATTGTCTATCCAGAAACAAACACAATACTAAAGTATTGTGTTTGTTTCTGAATAGACAATACACTTAAACACTACTTTAAGTAGTTCATATAATTAATACAAGAGAGCACTGAAAGCAGCATCGGATTATTCTGCCAAGGAGATGCTAGCCAGGGGACCCAAGCCCCCCCCCCAAAAAAAGGTTAAGGCTTATTGCCTGTAAACTGGGATATCTGCAAGAAAAGAGGTGGTAAGGTCTGCCCTGCTGTCAATGACCTAATGTAACCATGGGAGGATTGTATCGAGATCGCACTTACAAGTATACAGTTGGTCTCTGGAATACCAGAGAGTGTTACCAAAGGCCACTGAACTAATAAAGCAAAGGTTAGTCTCCTTGAGTCAAGCAAAACTCCGCCACCAACATCAGCTACACCCCAACTGCTTGGTGATACTGTGCAGCAGAGGCAGCCATATGTCTGTATATCCCAACTTTATTTGATTATTAGCTCTCTCCTTGGACAAATAACTCGAGGATGTTGCCACAAGCTTATACCTTCTAGCGATTAGGAGATATATATGCCACAGTAAGGCCTTGTCATCTCTCTCAGGGGGAAAAAGAAAAGTAATTCAGGGATTAAGACACCATCCAGACATATGTGTCTATACCAAAGTAACCTACCATAATAACTAGCAATGTTTAAATACATATATATCTAACCGCTTGTGCTTCATTAGTAGGATTGGAAGCCTGTCCCTGGGCAATCGGGCAGCCCATGAAAGGAAACAGCCAGAACTGATTAGAGTCCAAGACGACATCTCCAGACAAAGTAGACTGTTGTGCTTCTTGTCCACCTGTGCCCCATCTCTAAGCCTAAGGAACAATCTGTGGAAGAGGGGGAGTGGTATATTGTAGGAGCGGCGATTGGGGTGAACGGTAAAACTATGACAATATAGTCTGGACACTTATTTGATCAACTTGATTGAACATTCAAGCCCCTCCAGCTAGATGGTGGGAGCCTTGGGCTCTGTGGGCTGGGACACAACTGCTTGCAAATTGGTTTTATATGCAGGAATCTTGTGCTGGGAAAAAAGAAAAGGAGCTAGATACTGACATTTGAACTAACTGGGAATATAAAATGCTAGTTGTTTTATTCATAGTTAGTATTGGGTTGGGCTCTATATTTTTCTGAAATACACAACATCACAGTGTAACACTTTCTTTTACTTGTAGGACAATTTAAAAGAATTAAGCTTAAATTTTTACTTACCAAATAAGTAGAAGTCTTAGTCCAGTCATAAAGCGTTAAAGAGCAAAGTGTTTATTGGGTAAAATTTATTTAGCAGGTTCTCAACTCTGCCCAAGCTTTATCCACCAAGTATAGGATATTTCAATGGCTTAGTGAATTGTTTAGATTAATTAAATTTAGGTGTAGGTTTTGGTGGAAATGGTAATACAATTGAACCAATCGGGAATATAAAATGTTAATTGGTCTTATTTATAATTTGTATCGGGTTAAGGTATACAAATGGCCTATATATTTTTTCTGAATAACACAATATCACATTATAACACTTTCTTTACTTGTAGGACAAGTTAAAGGAACTAAGCTTAAATTTCCTTCCCAAATAAGTAGCATACAGTCAATGAGAACCAGTTTGGGTAAATGTAATGAAAGCTTATGCCTTGGCTCCTGCTTATGGGTATGTGTAATACAACTTAGGCATCTATAGGTCAAAACAAAAACCTAAAAAAAAAAAAAAAAAAAAAAAAGAGGGAGGGGGGAGGTGGGGTACTATCCTTTCTGGGATACAAATGGAAAACTCTGTGTTTCAATCCTATTGATAAATTTTCAATTTTTCTGATCTTAAAAATAACAATGGGAGGAGAATTTTATGTTCCCACAGGTAAAAGTCACCAATCTAAATGCCTGAAAACATACAACTTATGGCTGTGCAGGATGAACTGGGGAATGTCAGCAGAGAGGTTGACCCATCTGAACACTAAGGAATGAGGAACATCAGACTGCCTGAGACACGGTCACTGAGCATCTCTCTGAATAATATTGGGGTTGACTGTTAATAATGGACCCTAATGCTGAGAAACCTTCCTACCTCCCCCCCCCCTTTTTTTTTTTTTTTTTTTTTTGAAAAAAGAAAAACAGGATGGTAATGAAACCACTCCCAAACTGTAAACTAGAGCCAATTGTTACGGTGGTAATTTCCTATAAAACAGGCACAACGTATTAACTGATTGATAGGCATAGGAACTGTGAAAGGATATTTCTCTATCTAGAGCCAAATTCAATAGTAAAGTGTTTATAAGTTGTGTAATTAAGCAAAATATATTACTACAGGAAAGCTCTGACATCAGCAATGAATTATTCTGCCTAGGAGATGTTGGCTAGGGGATTCAAACCCCCCCCCCCAAATTATAAAGGCCTTTTGCCTATAAGTGGGATATATGCAAGGAGAAAGGCAGTAAGTCCCTGTTGTCGAAGACCTGGTGTGAGCATGAAAAATGTTATGAGACGTCACTTGCTAGCGTACAACTGGCCTCTGAAATGCTAGAGAGCGTTACCAAAGGCCACTAAAGCAATACAGCAAAATATTGGTCTCCCTGAGACAAGCAAGACTCCTCCGTCAATATCAGCTACACCTCAACAGCCTGGAGATACTGTGCAACAGTGGCAGCCAAGTGTCTATATATATCCCAAATCTATTTGGCTATTAGCTCTCTCCTTGGAGGAATAACTCACAGCGGATGCCACAAGCTTATGTCCTCTAGTGGTTAGGAGATGTTATAAGCCACAATAAGAACTTGTCACCCTTTATAGAGAAACCACAGTTTGCGGATTAGCATACCATCCAAGCATCTGTGTCTATGCTCACAGCTTAGCTTGACATAATAAGTGGTACTGCTTAAATGCCTGTACATCCAATAGCTTGTGCTTTGTTAGTATGACTAAAAAGGGTATCACTGGGAAAGCTGTCAATCCATGAAGGGAAACAACCTGAACAGACTGGAGTCCAAAATGACAACTCCAAAGAAATTAGACTGTTTTCTTCTCACCCATTTGTGCCCCTTTCCCAAAGCCTAGGGAACAAACTGCGGAAGAGGAGGCGTGGTAGATTGTAAGGGCTGTGGAGAGATAGGGGTGAATCATGAGACTATAGGAATATAGTCTGGACACCTGACTGATCAACATGCCTGTGCATACAAGCTTCTCCAACTGGGCTATGGGAACCTTGGGTTGTTCAAAATTTGGACATAGATACTTGCAAAATGCACCAATTACTTAATTGTATGACATACTGAGTAACATCATTGTTATCTGCAAACAACTGTGTCATTGTATTGTAGAATCCCTTAAAAATAAAAATAAAAAAAATTAAAAAAAAAGAAAACAAAACAAAAAATAGAAAATAGAAAAAAATTAAAAAAAAAAAAAAGAGAAACAGAAATTAAGAGTGAAAATCTCATTCCAAGAAATTTGGGCATATTCTGATCCAAAAACCACACACAAAAGAATGGGAGTGGCCCTGAATTTGGCACACTCGAGTGTAAGAATTATAGATCCCTGACACTTAACAAGATATGATTTCTCTGACACCTACCTTGGAGATGTTGTATAAGATGGATTTTTTTTTAAATTTGCAAATAGAAAACATGAAGTTGGGGTAGGAGAAAGGAGGTGGTAGGGGGAGAGTAGAGATGGGGAGGAGGTCTGAATATAATAAAAATTCACTGTTTGAGATTCTTGAATCAATAAAATTTCTCTTAAACTTAAAAAATTAAACATTTGGAAACTTTGTTTTTGTTCTATACAGGCACTTATTGGCATAAACTTCCCTTAAAGTGCTGCTTTTGCTGTCTCCCATTGGTTTGATATGTTTTATTTCCATTGTCTTCTGTTTCAAGGAAGTGTCAGTCTACCTTTTGATGTTTTTAGTGTGCATTATTTAAGTACTATTTAAGCAGACACTGTCCAACCTCCAGGTATTTGTGTAATTTGTGAAGTTTCTTTTGTCCTGGTTTTTTGATTTTATTTCACTGCAGTAAGAAAAGGTACCTGTATTAGTACTTTTTTTTTCCCATTGGATTGACAAATACTTGGCATAATTCAGGAAGGAAGGGCTTCTTGGGCTCACAGTCCATCGTGGCAGGAAGGCATGTTGAAGAGCTTACGGCGGCCCACCACATTTCTCTAGCAGTCACGAAGCTGACGGAGAGGAAACACTGGTGTCCAGATAGCTTTCTCCTTTTTATTCAGTCAAAGCTGTAATCACTGCATGGTGCTGCTCAAATTTGAGATGCCCCTCCCCCCTCAACAACCTATTTTAGAAAATCCCCCATAGGCTCAAGCAGAATTGTGTTTCCATGGTGACTGTAAGTGCATTCGAGTTGACAAAAAAGATTAAGCCACCGCATGTGCCATGTTTTTAAAGAATATTAGGGCTTCGTTTCTGGACCGATGTTGGTTTATTGTAAAGAATCGTCCATGTGTTCATAAACGAACGCATTTCTGCAGCTGTTGGATGACATGCTCTGTATCTCTGAGATCGATTTTGTATACAGCAGAGTTTAAATCTCTTGTGTCTGCCTTTCCAGACGCCTTCCCAACAGTGCCACCTGGAGGCCAAGCTTCTAATCACACGAAGCATCTTAACAATGTGGAAACCTAAGCACTTCACTCCTCCTGGCAAAGGTTCATGTCTGACTCAAGCTCAAATTCATTTATATAAAAAGATAACAAACTCCCTAGGATCTCATGGCATGAGTACAAGGAGGAGGTGTAAGTGATACAATTTCAAATTTTGAATGTCTGCTAAGTGAAATCAACAAGAAATTTCTTGATATGAAACAGGGGAAAAGAAGGCTATTTATGGATGCTGACTGTTTAAATTTCATGGATAAAAATAACAGATACATTGATTATACTAACAACGTAAAACTAGGAATACACACATTATTCAGAGCTAATCATAAGGGGAGTCGGAATGAAAAGGGTGGCAAGCAGTGGATGGAATTCAGGGTGACTTTGACATTGTTTGGAATAAAATTATACATGTGGGTATACTACTGCTGTGGTAAAGAAGTTACTAAAATAGCCAGTGGGGTCAAGCCGTGACCCAATGATACACCTCATTCTTTAGTTATAAAGATCCACAAGGCATACTCACACTATTTGTGCTGTAAAGGACCATGGCTGGTAATTATCAGACAAAACAGCAATTGTTTACATTTAAATGAACCGCCAGATGGGCTGGGATGAAGTGGACACATGTGTGGTAATAGGACAGATGTCCAGACACATCCCAAAGAGGATCTTGTCTCAATGGCCCAGGTCTGATTTGTTCCAAGTACCTGCATGGAAAATTACAGGAGTGGTGGAGAATTTTAATAAGTCTCTTACAGGTTACCAACTTTTTTTTTGTTTTTGACTTTTTAAGACAGGGTCTCCCAGCTGGCCTGGAACTCGCTCTGTAGATCAGGCTGGCCTTGAACTCACAGAGATCCGCCTGCCTCTGCCTCCCAAGTGCTAGGATTAAAGGCATGCGCCAGCATGCCTGGCTACAGGTCACCAACTTTTATGCCAGATCCTGCACATAGCTCCTGATGCAGACAATAAGGAATTGTAATCTAATGCCACTCAAATATGAGTGAGGGCCTTCCCTTCAGTAGTGGTCAGTTCTCCAACTCAGGACAGAACGGGCAAAAGAGAAACGTATATACGGGACAGGTTTCCAGGTACATGTTTGCTCACAATTGATGTGCTTGTGTGTCTGCCCTGGAGTGTTACATGCAAGGTTATGGTGCTTTCTTCAGTAAAAGGCAGACTGATGCTTCCTTGTGCATACAGGCATGTTGTATTTGGCTCATTGTTAGTTTAGAGATAAAGTTGGATTAGTTTCTCAGCCAAGTAAAGAATTAAAAGTCAGGAAAAACAAATCTCAGGCCAGCAGAGAGTGAAAGTCAGGTATAATTTTATTGAGAGATGAAGAATAATATTCATACAGATAAAGAATTATACACATGTACACACATTCATACAGAAAGATAAAGCCCTCCAAAATGGAGAAGGGACCCAGAAACCAAGAATCCCCTAGCTCCTGAGGAAGACCTGGGTCTTAAGGTTTTTAGTATTTTCCTCTCCCCTAATTTTGGATTGGTTAACTTATCCAAGCAGGCCAGCTGAGTTAGAAATAAATCCTTCCTGCCAGAGACCAAGAAGAAGATGAAGTGTGTTATCTTTATTATTTCAAGTGACACTGATTGCTTATTAGAGATTAGGCACTTTAGAAGTACACTCAGCTGTGGGAGCTGCAGATGGGTCAACTAGACTTTTCTTCCTCCTCATCCCATCTTTCCATGCTCTCCATTTTATTCTACCCACTTGGGTCTTTGACCTGAGAGAATTCTGTCTCTTAAACTTTTTTAAGGAGTCAGGTAACATGACTGCATTACTTCTCAAAGCTTAGCTACTGCAAACACAACTTTCATCATTGTACTGGTTTACCAAAGTGACTCACTTTGTGCTTTCTGGATAGTTCCAAGAAGAAAAGTGTAACTCACATAAGAATAATCAAAGGGTGTGCTTGAGCTGTCTGTTTATAAAGATGAGCACCACACAACAGAGTCTATGCATGGTAAATGACCATGAAGTACTATTTTCACCCTTAGATTTGAAGGAACCAGAGAAGAAGTGGTCACCAGAGAGAGTAGCGATGCATCAGCTGTAGCTGTAAGGCAGGAGGGCCAGGCAGGAGGAGAACAAGTCCAGAACCTACGCACAGCCTCACAGGTAGAGAACCATATGAGAGAACCCAACCCTGCACCTCCTGCCTTCCTGTCTCCTGGCAGTGTCTGCAGTGCCACAACTCAGCCAGCCATAACAGGGAAAATGATCTCACTCAGTGACTCATGGAGGAACAGTCTCTGGATGTCAGACAGGGTGAAACGGGTGGAAGAAGGATCCTTATAGAAAATGCTTCCTATTTCTCATATCTTTTTAACCTCTTATCATTTTACCATCTACATAAATATCATTGAATGATTTATCATTTCATCTCCACTAGAATTATTTTTCCCTGTCTACATCTTCCTTTGCCACTATTACTTTTACGGAACATTTGCCGCATTGTTTAAAAATGCATTTGGGGGGCTTGGAGAGATGGCTCAGGCAGTTACTCATAGGAACTCACACAATGATTACAGCACACATGAGTCATACATAAACTTAAGCCAGACTAAATTCTACTGTAGAAGTGGGAAAGTGAGTAGAAAACTCCAACCCCTCTTGAGGAACTATTAGCAACCAATGACTTCTTGAAGGGGAGAGTCAGTCTTTTATAAGGGTGTTAACCAGGCTCCAATTGACTCTATAGGTGTGTGTGTGTGTGTGTGTGTGTGTGTGTGTGTGTGGTGTGTGTGGTGTGTGTGTGTGGTGTGTGCACATATATGAAACTGGGTGGGATAGAAAGGGGGGTGAGTATAGGGGAAAGGCTCTAAATATGATCAAATGTAGTGTATGAAATTCTCAAAAGCTCATTTAAAAAAAGAAGCTTCAGAAATAAGGGTTGACAGGATGGAGGACTGTGGGAAAACCCCAGAAAGGGCTTTAGGAGAATTGGGGCTCTTGAGGGTGTGCTCTTGATGAGCACAGTTCAGGAAAATTCCTGTGTCTATATAAGCCTCAGTTGTTTTCTGTATTATAAGAGGATACCACAGTAGATGACCTTCAGGGAATACAGTCTAGATATTGGGACATGAACATGAATAAACCATGAACCAGTGTAGTCCTCATAGTCGTGGAGATTTGATGAGGACCACATCTCATCTTCAAAGATGAACGAGCTGTGAAGTTCATGAGTGGAGACGGCTGAACTTCTGTTTTTTTTCTTCTCTTTTCAAGCAAACCAAGGCTGTAAGAGCTTCTATGTGTGAGATTACAATGGACGCATTCACCGCTGGACACCTCTGTGCACCCCAAGAGGAGGACACGTCATCTTTCCACTGAGAACCTTTGCTCGCCTGTGTGCTCTGAACTCTGAAGTACTGGCTGCCTTTATGAGACAGGAAAAGCACCCGAATTCTATCCGTTACTAACTAAATTCTTCTCACTTTTATTGTCACCCATGCCATGCAATGTTTGTAGAGGTCAGAAGAGGGCATTGTATTCCCTTGGAGCTGGAGTTATGGTGGTTGTTAGCTGCCACATGGGTGCTGGGAATTGAACCTAGGTCCTCTGCAAGAGCAGCCAGTGCTCTTAACCTCTGAGCCATCTCTCTAACCCCCATTTTTATTTTTTGTGGTCCATTTCCACTGCTTCTTTTTTAATATATTTTTTGCCTAGGTATCCTAGATTTTATTTTCCTCCGGAATATTGACTGCCATCTTGGATGTTTCTCTACCCTGTCTAGATGACACATGATGGTGGTAGGTCCAAAGGGCTGGTCAGTCAAAAACTGAACCCTGAGGGTGACAAGGTGGATCCAAATGCATGTGTGTAAGGCCAGGAGTAAACCAATCACCCTTTGTGTGATGCAAATGCATCTTATGAGAACTATGAATTCCTACCTCATAGTCCTTTGAGTGGCTTAAAGAGAGAGCACCTAATGACCTCTCAGTCAGTTGCTGTTACTCACCAGGCTGTGAGCTGTCCTCCTTCCCCAGTTGATACCTGTATCAACACATTTCTGCATTACAAACTGCACTTTTTGTGTTTTTACCCCTATAGTCTCCCCTTACACAAAAGCTTTCATAGGCAAAGACACTCTATGAAAGATCCCCCAGGTGACAGAGAGGAATAAGATGCAATGGAATGGGTTCATACTGTGCCACTCACTACTTACTACCACTCACTACTCTTCCACTTACACACCCATATTTCACATTTTCTCTTTTGTATCACTTAGAGCTCACTTACTACTGCTTCTACAGTACTATCACACACCCTCCCGTACTCTCTATACTCTCTATACTGAAACGTTTCTGAGTGCTGAAGAAAAGCCTGTGAGCTTCAATTACCTGGGCACATGTACTTCAGAACACATAGAGTTGCCAACAAAAATAATTATAATGAATGAAATATGTATCTTCAATTTATGTACATGTGTTATAACACTTTCATTCTCATGTTTATTTTCCATTTTACTCAATCTACTACCATAACGATCCTCACTCAATTCTTCATTCTTTGAAGAAAAATTGAGAACACAATGGTTCCTACACAGTTATTCTTTAGGGATGGAAAACTGCTTCTGTTTAAAGTACTCTCTCATCAAGATATTGCTAGTTCATCAGAACCAGTCATCCTTAAGCATGTTGGAGAAAAAGATGACATTCCCTAATATCCCTGAAACAGATACTTTTTCTTCCATATGGAACTCTCATGGACACGGGAGTGTTATGATCACTTCTGTGTCTTTATGAATTCCTCCAACTGGCATGTGACTTCTATTTCAGGACAGAGTCATGCTGGGTAAATAGATAAAGCTCACTAAGTGAAGGTGTCTGGATCATAAAACATTGCCATATTATCTACAACACCTGAGTTTAATAACAGAGTTCAGGTCATAGAGTCCACAAGTACTGATTTGAGTCCTTATTCTAGCATGACCTAATCCTTAGTAGTTTATTTACTTACTGAAGCCCTCTGTTCTTTACTCTATAACAAGTACAGTATTACCATAAATAAGGTGGTCTGAGGATGAGTTACCAAATAGCAGGCACTTGAATCTTATTTGTATATTCAGGAGCACAAATAGCTACTGGTGAGCATGGATCCGCCTATCCCACCACAGTGGACAGAACCCACACAGCGAGTGGAAGTGGCCAGTCATCTTAGCTTACTTGTAGCCCTACTGCAGTCCTCAACTTGCAGACTCCCACTGTTGTGGCTGGACTGGTGGGGAGCGATTGTGGCTGGCCCCTTGGCTTACACTGGCACGGAAGTCCATCTGAGTCTATCTACATCCTCAACCTGGCCGTGGCCAACTTTTCACCCTCTGCAGCTTCATTATTGGTTTCCCATTGGATGCCATCAGCCTCTATTGATTCTCTGTCATTCAACTCACCATGTCCAAGTGGAAACGATTCCCCATCCACAGGACTGAGCATTCTCAGTGCTATTGGTACTGAGTACTGTCTGTCAACCCTGTGCCCTGTCTGGTACTATGGCTGTTGCTGAGGGACACATCAGCTGTCACCAGTCCCCTGCTCTTGGCCCTGTCCCTACTCTTGAATTTTCTACAATGGTTCAACTCAGTTTTCCAGTCTCATTTTTCTGATGATTGGTGGACATTGATTTTATGACAGCTTCATGGCTGGTTATTTCCTTTGTTACTCTCTGAGGGTCTAGCACTGTTCTGCTGGTCAGGTCTCTCTGTGGTTCCTGGTAGATCACATTTCCCAAACCATATGTGACCATCCTGCTCACAGTACTGACATTTGCTATCTGTGTCTTGCTTTTTTTGTTGTTTGTTGGTTTTGGGTTTTGGGTGGATATTTCTGTTACTGTTTTTGGTGCTTTTGAGACAGGGTCTTCTTTTTTTTAATTTTTTATTTATTTTTCTCTATGCATATGAATGTACTGTCTGCATGTAAGTCTGTGCATCCATGTCATGCAATGCCGCGGAGGTCAGAAGAGGGTCTCGGATTCCCCTGGAACTGGAGTTCTCCTGGAATTGGAGTTACAGACGGTTCTTAGCTGCCATGTGGGTGCTGGGGTTCGAACCCGGGTCCTCTGCAAGAGCAGTCGGCGCTCTTAACAGCTAGGCCATCTCTCCAGCCCATAAAAAAATCTTGAAGAAAAAAAAGGAGCAAAAGTTTATTTTTTGGCCTACAGTTTCAGAGATTTCAACCCATGGCTGCTTGGCCCTGTTTCTTGGTCTTCTAGAAATAGTACATCATGGTGAGAACACATGGTAGAGGAGGTCTGTTCACTACATGGTAGCTGGAAAGCAGAGAGAGGCAGTAAAGGACTGGGGCCCCAGTAGACTACATGTATCAAGGAACATCTTCAGTACCTGACTTCTCACTAGGCCCCATTTCCTATAAGTTCTACCACCTCCCATTAGGGCCTCAGGTTGGCAAATAAGTCAGAAGGGTCAGGAGTTCAAGGACAACCTTGGCTACATAGAGAGTTTGAAGCTAGCCTGGGCTATAATATGAGACTGTCTCAACAACAACAACAACAAAAACAAAACCTAATCTTTTTTGTCTTTTTGAGACAGGTTCCCTTTAGTCCCAGCTGGCCTGGAGCTTGCTATGTAGACCTGGCTAGCCTTGAACTCACAGAGATTCACCTGTCTCTGCCTCCCAAATGCTGAGATTAAAGTCATTCACCACCATGCCCAACATAAAACCTACATTTAAAAAATATTTATTATATTATAGGCCAGGCATAGTGGCACACACCTTTAATCTCAGTACTTGGGAGGGAGAGGCATGCAGATCTCTGTGAGTTCAAGGCCAACGTGGTATACATAGCAAGTTACAAGCCACCTGGAGCTATAGGGAGACACTGTCTTAAAATTTTTTTTATAGCGAGGCATGGTAGCCCATGCCTTTAATACTCTGTGAGTTCAAGGCCAGCCTGGTCTACATACTTAATTCCAGGCCAGCTGGGAATACAGGGAGACCCTGTTTCAAAAAGACAAAAAAAAAAATATTGCAGTCTGGTTTAATGGTTAAGAGCATTGGTTGCTCTTGCAGAGGACCTAGGTTTGATTCCCAACATCTACATGGGGCAATACACTGCACATTAAAAATAATAACTAAGGGCCAGGCGTGGTGGTGCACACCTTTAATTTCAGCACTTGGGAGGCAGAGGCAGGAGGATCTCTGTGAATTCAAGGCTGGCCTGGTCTACAGAGTGAGTTCCAGGGCAGCTGGGGCTACAGGGAGACCCTGTCTAAAAAAAAAAAAAAAAAAAAAAAAACAAAACAAACAAACAAAAAAGCAAAAACAAAAACAAAACACACAACTTTTTAATTACATCTATTTGTTTATTTTCATTTTTCAAAGATTTACTTATTATTTTTTTTGTGTGTGCATCTGAGTGTATATATGTGTGCAATGTACATGCAGGAGTCCACAGAGATCAAGAGTGCATCTAATTCCCTGAAATGCATTATGAACAGCTGAGAGTCACCTGACATGAGTTCTGGGAACCAAACTAGAGTCCTCTGCTCCTAAGAGTAGCAAACACTTTTTTTTTTTTTTTTTGAGACAGGGACTGCCTTTAGTCCCAGCTGGCCTGGAGCTCACTATGTAGACCAGGCTGGCCTTGAACTTGCAAAGATCCACTTGCCTCTGCCTCCCAAATGTTGGGTTTAAAGGCATGCGCCACCACACCCAGCACCTGGTTTGTTTTTTATTTTGGTTTGGTTTGGTTCTTTTGAGACAGGGTGGCACTGTGTGTCTCTCTGGTTACCTGGAACTCACTATGTAGACCAGGCTGACTTTGAACTCAACAGAGATCTACCTTCCCCTGCCTCTCGATTGCTGAGATTAAAGGCATGGACCAATATGGCTAGCTTCTATTTTTGTTTTATATTTAAAACTAGGTGAGCCAGTATGCTGGCTCATACCTATAATACTTGGGGAGCCTTTTGGCATGCATTGGTCCCTCTCACACTGGCCTCTGACTTATTTTTATGAGCATTTTTGTCATTTTTTCCAGTTACATTTCTCCTGTCCTGTATTAAGAGTTCTACCAACCCCACTGTTTACTTCTTCACTGGCTCCTTTAGGCAGCCATGGAAGAGTCTCAAGGTCATTCTTTGGAGGGTTCAGAAGGACCCTCTTAAGGGAGCCTCTCGGCAGTGACTGAACACTAGTGATGCTTCAAGAAGCTTCTAGTCCTTCAGTGAAGGACTAGGACCATTGAACATCCAGCTATGGACCGAGCAACTTTCGGGGCTCTCTGCCTCTCAAGCATGCAAATGGAAGTTGTTTGACTATTCAGACCTTATTGTATAAGCCAACCTAAGAAATCCCCTTTATATATATAACACACTCATTCTGTCGACTCGCTTCCTCTACAGAACCTATGCAGTAAAACTACCAGTAGTAGTTTTAGAAAGCAGAATGGTAAGGATGCATTTCTCTAATGGGTATGGTGGTATGTGGAGAAGCCTCTTTAATTTGACTTTGCTTAATATTCTTTTTTAAAAATTTTTATTTATTTCTTTTATGTGTATGAATGTACTGTCTGCATGCAGGTTTGTGCGCCCGTGTCGTGCAATGCCGTGGAGGTCAGAAGACGGCGTCGGGATTCCCCCGGAACTGGATTTAAAGATGGCTCTCAGCCGCCATGTGGGTACTGGGGATCGAACCCTGGTCCTATGCAAGAGCAGTCGGTGCTCTCAACCGCTAGGTCATCTCTCCAGCCCAACTTTGCTTAATATTCTAAAGCTTTTCCTGCTTGTGCAGCGAGCATTGTTGGCCTATGAGGTGAACTGTTTAAGGAACTACCCCCAAATAAATGCACCTGATACTCCCAGTTTACCATTTGTGAGAGGCAAGGAATTTAGTAACTATATATATTTGAACCTTTCTGGAAAACTCAGGAACATCATAAGTTGATAATTTCTTCTAGTATACCTGATAATTAATGAAAAACGAGATCAGAGATGCAATTTCTCAGGTCCAGATGCACGTAAACTCTCTTAAAGGCTATGTGTCTTGAGAGAGAATTTTTTTGCCACTATAGGGGTGAAGATTCCCTCCCCCCAAAAGAAGCACTCATTATACAATTAACTGACTTACAATGCAAAGAATCTCAGCATTGAAAGGGAGGGCACTGGTTGAAAGAGAGCAAGCCTATAACTGTGGTTGGAGATCTGCATGAGGAGCCTGGTGAGGCTAAGGACAGTGGACTTCCAGATTCTGAGGGGCTTGAGAACCTCCATGCTATTAGTGGCAGATGAATCCTTTCAGCCTAACTTTCTGAAGTTTGCCCTCTCCATCTACAGTTGATGTTATAAATCCTATACTGTCCATGGAAACATCTAAGACCTTCACTGAAGAGGATGCTAAACAGACAATGGATCCAACCTTATGACTCATTTTTTCATTTTATATGTATTATTAGACTCAATATCATATAATTATCCACTAGACATTGGCGACACAATGTGACTCATGAAGAGGTATACTACCTTCCTAAAAACCTTCTTGAGTATTCTAATTCATACACAAAATATATGGGAGTGGATTTTAAAGGTAGAAACTAATGGTGGACAGAATGTAAGGTTAGATCAAGATAAATTTATTGATATGGATTCATTGAGCAGAGCTGACAAGATGAGGCTCCTCTTGGCTTGAGCACTATAGGGTTTTGGACTCGCACCATCCCAACACCTTTTTGATAAGGCTGGTATGAGCCCATCACCTGTTCACCAAAGTGAGGTTTCAAACCCTAAGGCCCTCCTTTGAAGTACTGGGCAGAGAATATGTCGCAACACTGTACTAGCAATACACCCTGAAGTTTCGTTATCCTGGTGGGAGCCATGAAGGCTTGCACCTTCCTGGCCCTCCCTCATGCCCCCAACCCCATTTCCACCCTGAAGCACAGCAGCATTAGTATAAAAAGCCCTGATTGTTGCCAATAAATCGAGTTATTTCCTCCCATGAAATTTCTCCCAGCTCCTCTCTCGGGTACCTTCCCCGGCTCCTGGAACCTTCTTCCTCCTCCTCACTGCCACCGCTTGAGATTCAGTGAGCCCACTGTGGCCCACTGGACAACCCACCGGATGTCCACAGCCACTCACAGAACACAGAGGTAGTGACAACTGGCACCTGGACCGTTGGGCTGCAAAAACTTTCAGAGGACTAAACAGAAGGAAGGTGAGCTCTCCCCATCCTAACTGGACTGGGGTGATTGGTAACTGTGCTCCCTGTCCCTCCAAGTTTCTAGAGGGGTACAAACTCTTCCAACCTTTAATTTCGGTCCATGCTGTGTGAGAGGTCTGGATAGGAAAGTAATTGATGTCTTCTGACAGGGGCTACTCTTCCATGTTGGCTGAAGGCTTTCCTGGCCTCTGCTGGACCTACGACTGCTAGATTGGGCATTACAAAGACCCTTTATCTAGACTATCTCTTATGTCACACAAAACAGGTCACCCAATAGCCAGTAAGGAAGTGGATGCTGGACTCTTAAACTTGGGGAAAGGCTTGACTAAGTGGGCCCTGTGGAATCCCCCACTGGCTCTTGCCTTTGGGAATGTTCCCATGACCCACAAATCCTTCCTTCCTTTCCCTACCATGGGGAACAATCACACACGCCAGAGGGACCAACAGGTTAAAAGAATAAAAACACTTCTTAAAAGCCGAGGAGTTAAAATCTCCATGCAGGAAGCGTCTTCTGGAGCCAGATTCTTAAAGTAGCTCCATGGACGTCCTCTGCGGACTTATGGAAAACTCTGTTAAAAATACTTACTGTAAGGTTTTGGTTTTAAGATGAACTTGTTATGATTTTTACTGCCTAGATAAACTTACTGTTTAAATTCAGTAAAGGCCAACATCAGGACTAAGATTAACCTTTTATTTTTTTCCTCCCTAACTCAGGGCTGTTAATATATTTAAACAACCAATAAATTAATTTATTAAGGGTAAGTAAAAATTTACAAATATAGCAATTCAGTTTTACTGGGTATAAACTGTTATCTACTGGTTACAATCTGTCAACACCCAAAACGGATCTGTAAAACCCACCTTATAAAGTTTATACTTTAATGTATCTAGGGGTTGTAATAAACAAAAGTTAAAATCATATACATAAACTTTATTTCTTTAGGATCAGAACTTAATCAGGTAATTAAAAAAACTACAATGTATGTTTAGTCAAGGTTTATCTAATGAATGTTTAATTTTTTTTCAAAGTTTGTTTACACAGTATGTGGTGTTAAAACTAAAATACTTATGTTAATTAACAATTGGTCAAGTACTATTAACATAAAAGATTGGTAACACTTAAATCAATTGGAAATACAAGTTGTTATTATTATTTTTTATTCCTAATTCATACTAGATTTCTGGTGACAGCCTTTACGTTGATGCATACCACTGTTCCCTATGTCGTTCTGTGATGTTATCTGTAATGTCTCCTTTTATCTATAAGATAGCTTAATCTTAAAAGACTGGATTTCACTTCTTAATCAACAATGGACCTCCAAAGCCTGGTTCCTGTATGGTTGTGTAGTACAATTGTCTTTTAAAATGTAAAAGTCTTATCCATTCTCCTAATACAAAAAAGGGAGAAATTAATATGACTTCCTCCAAAATACAGTAAAGTAAAAAGAAACTCTCACCTCAACATCTCTCTGGGATAGGAACCAATTATTATAACTGTCACTCCTTACCAATGGACATGCTTAACTTCTTTTGACTAAGAGATGTGAGATCTCTTGGAGGGATACTTTTATTTCCCAAATACATTTATTTAAAAGCGTCAAAGCCAGGTACAATATTAAGCCTCAAAAAGGGCTTTAAATCCTGAAAAACAGTTCACTAAAGGTATAATAAAAACAAGAACTGTTCAAAAGTGGATATAAACTGTATTAGTCACTTTTCTGTTGCTGTGATAAAACACCATGACCAAAGGAACTTATAAAAGGAAGAGTTTATTTGAGCTTATGATTGATGATTCCAGGGAATTAGAGTCCATTGTGGTGGGAGGCATGGCGGCTGGAGCTGGAGCAGCAAGCTGAGGGTCACATCTTGCAATGAGCACAGGAAGCAGAGAGAGCGACTGGAGACTGCAAGACTAGTTAAACTCACTAAGCCTGCCCCCAATAACGTACTTCCTCTGGCATGGCCACACCTTCTAAGACCTCCAAGAACAGTGCCACCAACTGGAGACAAATGTCTGAATACTTAAAGCCTATGGGGGACACTCATTCAAACCACCACATAAACCATCAAATTAAACAAAATATTTTTCTTTACTAAAAGATCTTACTAAAAATAAAAACAGTCCCACCTGGCTGGGGCCTCCGCCAACAGCCAACTGGTATCAGTGAAGATAAACAGGCCACAGGTGTCATTTATCACAGCTGAAAGCCCAGGCCCAATAAAATCTATCAAGGTTACAAAAATATCAAAGCGCCAAGAGAAAAAAAAAAAACCCCAAATACCAAATTGGTGCATTATTTTATTTTTTTTTCAAACTTGGTGTAAAAGGGCTAAAACATTTTATTCTTAAAAGGACTTTAATTAGCCTTGATCCATTTATCTACTAAAATATACTTATGATAAGTGGTGTTATTTCTAGAAAAACACTCTAATGTAAAAAATAATGGTATTTCTAAATATCTGTGCTGTGCCCACAACACAACCTGGTATAAGAAGTAGTGTTTGCTTAAGTGCCTGTGCTTTTACTTTTTATATTTCATCAGTAAAATTACAGGAAATACCCCTGGATCAGCTGCCAACCTCCTGGGAGGAAAAGCTGGAATGGACTGACCCAAGGTGCCACTTCAACAAAAGAATGGATTACTCTGCTTTCCATCCGCTCCTCCCCCTTCCTCTCCAAAGCCTAGGAGCTACTCGCTAAAGAAAAAAACATGCCAGCGGCCAAGGAAATAGTTGTGAACTCACAACTATCACAGACTGGACTTTATTCCACCAATATAGTTATATGTACAGGCCCTTCCAGCCAAACTTGAGACTGTGGGGGTACAACTAAAATCACCATCTATGTTAGATGGAGCTCAAATGATACCTGTGTCTTGGGGGGGGGGGAGGACAATGTTGCTTTTATGAGGGAAAATGTTACTTGTACATCTATGTCCTGGGGGGAAGAAAAACAGAAAAATGTTGCTTTTATGTCTATGTCTTGGGGGGGAAGAAAAATGTTACCTTTGTGTCAATGTGTCTGGGTTATTGGCAAAACCCCCTATTATCTGTCTCCTTGTTCCCCTACCCCCACTGGAAGTCCTTTTGGGACCTACCCCCAACTCTCAGGGTACCTGAATACTCCCTTTTGTTAGGACCAATCTCCACCTTAGGAGATCTGTTTTCTGGTTTGTTAAAAATGGAATTAATAATCTTGCTGAAGTTGCAGTCCAAAGTGTCCTAGTCCAGTATCAGGCCATCCCTGAGTGTCCCCTGGAAAAAAGTGACAGCACTGCCCATTTTTAATAAAAAACAAGGAGGAGCTGACCCGACTCTCACCATCCTGAAAACCTTTTTGATAAAGCCTGGATGAGCCAATCACCTGTTCGCCAAAGTGAAGTTTCATACCCTAAGGCCCTCCTTTGAAGTACTGGGCAGAGAATATGTCCCACCAGCATTTAGGGTACTATCAACGTACCCTAAAGTTTCATTATCCCGGTGGGAGCCATGACAGCTCACACCCTCCTGGCCCTTCTTCATGCCCCCGACTCCCATTTCCACCCTGGAACTGTTGCCAATAAATTGAATTATTTCCTCCAATGAAATTTCTCCTGGCTCCTTTCTTGGGTACATATTTCTACTTTCCCTGGCTCCTGGAACCTCCTCCCTCCCCCTCCCTGCCACCCCTTGAGAGTCAGTGAGCCCGCTGTGGCTCACTGGACAATCCGCTGGACACCCACAGCCATTTGCAGAACATGAGGAAGTGACAACACAGAGATTCTAGGTTTAATTTTTTACTTATACAGTTGAAAGGTGCTAAAAGTGTTTATTTGATTGGTTGGATGATGTATATAGATCAAAAGATGGGGCACTGTGAATGAAATGGAGAGATTTGATATCCCTTGGCCTGGTCTTGATGCAGGGACTAACAGGTATTGGAATGCAATGGATTTTCCATCTAAAACCTCTTCTTCCACAATGGATGGGTCCAGAACATGTGCCCTTCACCAATACAATAAGAAACAGATTTGTGATATGAGCATCAGTTACTTCAAGGGCTCGATACCACCTTTACATGGCAGACCTTTCTTATATCTATTCGATTGAGTAACTTACATGCAATGGGTCTAACTAGATCCTGGAATGGCAAGCGCCAAATGGCAGTATTTCATAGCCAAAGGCAAGGTGAATGTAATTACTGTAACAGACAGCACAGGAAAAACAATTACATAACGGTCATACTCCTTTAGATTTATCATTCTGGCTAATGAATCCCAGTGCTTCCAGAACTGAAACAGATAGGAAGCCTCCAAAGTTTTCTTCAATAGTATAAGTATAAAAATGTCAGTGCAAGTGAATGAAATGAAAGGCTGTCTTGAATTATAGCAACGGAAAATTATGGCCTCACAAGTAATTTACACATCTGAGTCAGTTTAAGGACCCAGAACCCCTTGAATGATGGGGTGACAGGTCCACTTGGAGAGGAACTACTGAACTGTTAATATTTCTCTCAATCTTTTCCCAAGTGGACCTCCAGCCCTTGTACATATATGTAACTGTACGTTGGGGAAATTGGAAATAATTGGATCTTTTTGAGCTCATTACGTATGGGATATGGATTGTGGTTGATTCTGGAAGATGTCAAACAACTGTGGTAAGTGGTTTGGGTGGATGAGCAGGGACTTGGAAGGGGCATGATTACAAAGCCGATGGCAAAATCATTTGGGGAAAAGGTACATGGTTAGATAACTTCAAGTGGGTTTTAAAATTTTTATTTATTTATTTTAAATGTTTTATTCATGAAGGTTTTGTCTGCATGTACGTAAGTGCACCTGTGTTGTGCAATGCCCACAAAGGCCAGAAAAGGGTGCTGGATCCCCTGCAGCTGGAGTTATCGATGGTTGTTAGTCACCATGTGAGTGCTGGGATTTGAACATGGGTCTTCTGCAAGAGCAGCCATGTAGGTATTCTAGCAGAAAGCACTTAAGAGCAGTGACCCCTGCTGTCTCTCACAGACCTGTGAAAGTCTGGACTGTCCTTTGATCTCTCAGGAAAGAACTTTGATGCAGATTTTTGCCTGAGGTTCCTTTGTCCCAATTACCTGCCCCAGCCCCCAATTGTGTGTACGTGTCCGGCCCATGCCTGGGTTAGTATATAAGCCTTGAGTTCCAACATTGGAGTTGAGTCTATTCCCGTGGGCTTTTTCTGAGTCCATGTCTGTATGTCTTTGTCTCTCTTTTTCCTTCTGGTAACTTCCCCCACAATCCCCCTCCCTTCTCCTTGCCGGGAGCTAAGCCCAGAGATTGTCAGCTTGCAGGCAGGAGACAGCCTTGAAGCTTGCAGTTTGGTAGGACTGCCAGCTGGCACAGGAGGGAAGTAGATCCTGTGGATTGTGCCAACATGTGTTAAAGGAAGATCAGATGATTAGGAAATGACCTACACAGCCAGTGTTCTCTCTAACCCTGAGAGAGCATTTCTTAAGGTACTCTGCCAAATATTCTAGGGGTAAGAACTAGTACATTTTTTCAGTACATTTTTATTTGTATATTGTGATGGTTAATCCTGGGTGTCAACTTAACTGGACTAAGGAACAAATAAGAGAAAAGGATCTTCGGATTGGACCACCTCAACCCGGATGGCCCACCCCAAATGTGGGCATTATCTTCTGCCGGCAGGCAGTATAAAGGGCCATGGCAGAGGGAGCTGGTCCCTTTTTTTTTCTGCGGCTTGCCTCTCTCTCACTGGTGAGTTTGTCTTGCTGCTGTGATCAACCCTTCAGATCCCAGCATGTACTGAGATTGGCAGATCTCCTGAATCCACCAGGCCTTCAGCACCAGATTGGGACTACTGAGACATCCAGCCTTGCGGACTGAGCAGTTCCCTGGATTCTCAACCTCTCCAGTTTGGCACGGCTATGTTGGACTACTTGAGCTCTGTCACATGAGCAAATCAATAAATTGTATATAGTTATATATTCGTCCTGTTGCTTCTGTTTCTTTAGAGAACCCTGGCTAATACATATATGGAGTAGTAATATCATGATAGATAAAACTTCATTTTAGAATCAAGCAGGACACATGGTGTAGCTGGGTGTCAGGTTGAGAAGGGGTGAATTTGTGATGGTCAACTTGAAAGGATTTGGAATCACAGAAGAGACATGTCTCTCCACCTGTACGTGATGGGATCTCCAGAGAGGATGAGGAGAGAGGACCTGGCTTTAAAGCTGGCGGCTCCTCGCAATTGGTGTTCCAGATAGAAAGCATTCTAAGGAATAGTGTCCCCTGTCGGCCTTCGCTTCTCCTCAAGTGAGCGCATCCATCCCTGTAGCACCCGTCGCCTGCTGTCATCACACTCCATGGACTGAATACCAGTGAGTCTCCAGGAGACTTCCAGGTCCCCATGTTGGACTGGGATTGCTGAAGTATCCAGTTTCATTGACTGAACAAGTACTAGGTTATTTGCCTCTTCACTATGCAGACAGCCATTGCCATACCACCGACCATATTGTATAAGCTAATTTAATAAACCCACACATATAGTTATTGCTCTGTTCACCTACGAAACCCCAACTCCCCAACTAATTCACTCATTATGGGTTTTCTGTTTTGGCATAGGCCTCAAGGTAGTAGGGGCAGCCAATCATGGGTTAAAACCTTTGAAATTATGAGTGAAAATAAACTTATCCTCAAACTGTCATGAAAAAGTCTGACACATGTGGTGTCAGAAAAGAGAAAGTGGCATTACACGGTCAAGCAGGTGTTAGTTAGCTTTTCATTGCTGTGAAAGCTACCTGAGAGAACATTTAAAGGAGTCCAGATTTAGCTTGGCTTACAATTTCACAGGTTCATGTTCTTCATGGTGGTTGCTCAGTCACTTCTGAGTTTGTGGTGAAACACTACCTCACTGCAGAATGGCATATTGAGCCAGAGCTTCTCACCTCATATAAGTAGGAAGCAGAAAAAGAAAGAGGCTCAGGGTAGTTAAGACATCCTTCAGTGGATGCCCAGAGTGACCTACTTCCTCAACCAGGATCTACTTCTGATCACCTCCCAACAAGGCCATCAACTTTCAAATATATTTGAATATACTCATCTGTTTATAACATCAGAACCCTATGATCCAATCACTTCCCCAAACCCTCACTTCTGAATACTATTCCACTGGGAGCCCAACTTTCAATATATAAGCCCATGTTGGGCTGCATTTCACATCCATGCCATACTAATGAATCAATATGCCTTTGTCTAGACTTAAACAGACAAGCAAGAAAGCTTAACCTTAGCTACAGCTGCGTCAGTAGCAGAAGATGAGCAGGTAGATGGGGAAGCTCTGCATTTTCTGACACAGCCTCAGGTAAAAACCTTGGAAGTTGCCCTGGAAGTTAAAAGACCAAAGAACAACTCCCCTTCTATTTATATTCTCCTGTTTTTTTTTTTTTTTTTGTTGTTGTTTGTTTGTTTGTTTGTCTCCCAGTGGCTCAGTTCACCTGGAAATTAGGAGGAAAAGAATCCTGTTGACAATTTATGTAGATTCCTCGATATCTAACAGGGCAGAGAATTGTAAAATAGTGGATTTGTGAAATTGCCTTTATGCATATAACATATTTTGATCATCCCCCCCAACTGCCCTCTCTTACCCTCCTTCCTCCCTCCCTCGCTCCTCTCCTCTGTTCTGATTACTTGTCTTCCTCCCCCTAGATTCCAGTGAGGTATACGTGTCTTTCTGAGTCTGCCTGTTTTGGGTCTAATATGTTGATCTCCAGTTGTGTCCATTCTCCTGTAAATGACATGATTTCATTTTTTATGGGTGAATAATTCTCCCTTGTGTATATGTACCACATGTTTCCTTTATCTATTTACCTGTTTTCATATACTTGGACTGATTTAATAATTCGACTTGTGAATAACACCATGACGAATCTGGCTGTACAGTATTTTTATTTTATCCTGACCTTGTTTCCTTCAGACATCTACTCAGGAATGTGTTTCTTGATCATGTGGTATTTCTACTTCAGATGTTTTGAGGAGCCTCTGTGTTGATTTCCACAGTGATAGAACTAATTCACATCTCCACCAAAAGTTTATAAGAGACATTCTTCCCTGGTATCCTTGCCAGCATTTGTTGAATTTTCCTTTGTGGTAGTTATTCTTTCCGGCATCAGAAGAAACCTTACAGAAGTAGTTTTGATCTACATTCCCCAGAGGATAAAGGTGTTAAATATTTTTTTAGTCTGGAGATAGTTTTAAAATTATTGCTTTAACTTCACTGTTTAATATAGATGTTCAAGTTAAAAAATCTCATATTGCTTTGACTTTCAAAAGTCATATACATTTAAAAATCTATCCATTTCCTTTTGGTTTTTTAATTTAGTGGAACATGCTTTTGAGGTATGTCCTTATGATTTTTCTGAGTGTTTTTTAAAAAAATTTTATTTGTTTTTGTATGTGTATGAATGTACTGTCTGCATGCAGATTTGTGCACCCGTGTCGTGCAATGCTGTGGAGGTCAGAAGAGGATGTCGAATTCCCCTGGAACTGGAGTTAAGGATAGTTTTTAGCCGCCATGTGGGTGCTGGAGATCGAACCCGGGTCCTCTGCAAGAGCAGTCAGCGCTCTTAACCACTAGGCCATCTCTCCAGCCCCTATTCCGAGTTTTACTAGTATCTACTGTGAGGTCTTCATTTTCTTCTCTAATTTTATTAATTTGGATCACCTTTCTTTCTTTTGGTTATTTTGGTCAAGGTTTGTCAATCTTATTTGCCTTTTGAAATAACCAAATCATCATTCAATTGATTCTTTACCTTCTTTTTCTTCAATTCCATTAAATTAATTCTGCTCTGATTTTAATATTTTTGTTTTTGAGACAGGGTCCCTGTGTAGCCAGCGCTGGCCTGGAATTTGCTATGTGTACCAGGCTGGTCTTGATATCACAAAGATCCACCTACTTCTGCCTCCTGAGTGCTGTGACTGCCACACATGGCTCTGCTGTGATTTGAATTTTTTTTAAGCTGAGTACTATTTTGGATTTTGTTTGTTTTTGTTTTGCCAAAGCCTTAAGGTGCATCACTAAGTTGTTCAGTGGGTTATATCTGCTTTGTTGACACAGGCGTTTAGAGATATAAACTTTCCTTTTAGGATTGCCTTCATTTTGCTCCGTGGATTTTTATGTCTCTCTTATTTTTCTGTTTTTAGTGTTCCTATTGGGCATACATCATGTTTCAGATAACAGGCCTACAGCTCGTGGGATCTTCTCTTTACTTTATTTTATTTTATTTTATTTATTTTTTTTTGCATATATATATATATATATATATATATTCTATAAATGTCAATTAGGTTAATTTTGTTTATTGTTTTGTTTGAATTTTCTATATTCTTCATGATTTATTTGCCTCATTCTATAATTTGCTAAGGCAGGCTTTTTTTTTTTTCTTTTCAAATACATTTGGCAACAATTGTGAACTTTAATTTTTTGATTTTGTCACGTTTTTGGGGGGGGACTTTTTGAGACAGGGTCTCCATGTAGCTATGGCTGTGGAACTTACTCTGTATATCAGGCTGGTCTTGAACTCACAAAGATCCCAGCTGGCCTGGAGCTCACTCTGTAGACCAGGCTGGCCTTGAACTCACAGAGATCCTCCTGCCTCTGCCTCCCAAGTGCTAGGGTTAAGGGCATGCACCACCATGCCCGGATTGATTCTGTCAGGTTTTTTTGCATTATGTGTTTTTAAGTTGTATTCTTAGGTCATAGATACTTAAATCATTACATCTTCCTGTCGAGCTGAACCTCTGATCTCTACGAAATTTCCCTCTTTTTCTCTAGCATGCTTATCTTAAAATCTGCCTTGTCTGGTGTCAACGTGGTCTCGCTGACTGGTTTGCTGTTTGTGTCTACCCTTGTATTTTCCGCAGATGACCCCAACATTTCCCATCACATTTCATCTCATTATAAGGTGACCTTGATATTCTTTTGATAGAATGCGGAGTCTATATTTCTTCCCCTTAAAACACCGTTTTTTTTTGTTTTTGTTTCTGTCTTGGGGGGGGCAAGCGAGTATAGCAGAAGAGATGCTGTGTGATTTCTTGTAATCAGCACACTTATGCCTTGCTCTTTGGGATACAGTTCCTGAAATTTATCAGCCATGCATTGTGAAAGCCCAAAGTGGCCCACGTGGAGACATTATATGGAAAGATAGTCTTGGGAATTTTGAATAACAGCCCAGTGAGTCATAACATAAACAGAATCATATGAACATGCCTGTGACACCAGTCCCTGGCAGTTGAGCTACCTTAGCCTTAGAGTCATCTGCAGTCTTCAAATCCTTGCAGCTGAGGCTTCAGACTACCCAGACAGACCAAAGACAAACATTCCACTGTGCTTTTCCAGGTGCCCAGTTACCCCACTTCTCCTTGCATACACCCACTTATAGGCCTTTTGCCTATAAGTGGGATTAGTGCAGGAGGTAAGGCAGTAAGTCCCGGTTGTCGAAGACCTGGTGTGTAGATGAAAAAATGTTATGAGACGTCACTTGCTAGCATACAACTGGCCTCTGAAATGCTGAGAGCGCTTGACCGGAAGGCCACTGAAGCAATGCAGCAGAATTATGGTCTCCCTGAGACAGAGCAGGGCTCCTCCGACAATGATCAGCTACATCTCAACAGCCAGGAGATACTGTGCAACAGTGGCAGCAAGTGTCTTAATATATATATATATCTATATATATCTGTATATTATCCCAACTCTATTTTGGCTATTAGCTCTCTCCTTGGAGGGAATAACTCACAGGCGGATATTGCCACAAGCTTATGTCCTCTAGTGGTTAGGCGATGTTAATAAGCCACAATAAGAACTTGTCACCCTTTATAGGAGAAAACCACAGTTTGTGTGTAGCATTCATACCAATCCAAGCATCTGTGTCTATTTCTCACAGTTAGCTTGATCATTAATAAGTTGGTACTGCTTAATGCCTGACAATCCCATACGCTTTGTGCTTTGTTAGTATGATAAAAAGGGTTATCACTGGGAAGAAAGCTGTCAATCCATGAGGGACAACCCACCTGAACAGAACTGGCGGTCCAAAATGCAGACATCCTCCAAAGAAAGTAGCACTGTTTTCTTCTCACCCACTTGTGCCCCTTTTCCAAAGGACCAGGGAACAAACTGCAGAAGAGGAGGCGTGGTAGAATGTAAGGGCTGTGGGAGATATAGGGGATGATTATCATGAGACAAAGCCCGGAACCAAACTCAGAAAGAGGACAGGCTCGTGGTAAGATCTGGTAGTAGGCTGTGGAGAGATAGGGGTGAATCATGAGACATACAGGAATATAGTCGGACTCGGATTGCTTCAACCATGCCCTGTGCATACACTCTCTCCAAGCTGGGACTATGGGAACCTTGGGGTTGTTCAAAATTTGGACCTAGATACTTGCAACATGACCAATTAACCTAATTGTTATGGACATACTGAGTAGAACATCAATGTTATCTGCAAACACAACTTGGTTCCATTATATTGAGAATCCCTTAACTAAAAATACAAAATAAATAAGATTTTAAAAAATATATATTATGGCTGGAGGGTAGTGCAGCCGTTTAAAGGCTGAGGCTAGCGAACCGCAAAAAAAAAAAAAAATAATATATACTATATATATATATGATATATTATAATATATGCAAAAACAAACTCATAAAATAAACTATAAAATAAAGTGAAAGCGAAAGCCCACGAGCTGTAGGCCTGTTATCTGAAACATGATGTATGCCCAATAGGAACACTAAAAACCAAAACATAAGGAGAGCATAAAAATCCCGGAGCCAAAGAATGAAGGCATCTAAAGAAAGTTCTATATCTCTAAACGCCTGTTCAACAAAGCGATATACCCCTGAACAACTTAGTGATATGCACCTTAAGGCTTTGGCAAAAAAACACAAACAAACAATCAAATAGTACCAGCTTAAAAAAAAATTCAAATCACAGCAGAGCCATGTGTGGCAGTTCACAGCACTCAGGAGCCGAAGTGGTGGATCTTTGTTGTATAATCAAGACCCGCCTGGTACAACATAGCAAATTCCAGGCAGCGCTGGTACACAGGGACCCTGTGCTCAAAAACAAACAATAATATTAAATCAGAGCAGAATGTAATTTAATGGAATTGAAGAAAAAGAAGGTAAAGAATCAATATGTTAATGAATATATTGTTTCATATTTAAAAAAAAAAAAAGAATAATTGAAACCTTGACAAAATAACAAAGAAAGAAAGGTGATCCAAATTAATAAAATTAGAGAGAAAAGGAAGAACAATTGGAAGACCTCACAGTAGATACTAGTAAAATCGGAATAAGGGGCTGGAGAGATGCTGCCTATGGTTAAGAGCGCTGGACTGCTCTTGCCAGAGGACCCCGGTTCGATCTTCCAGCACCCACATGGCGGCTACTACAAAACTATCCTTTAACTGCCCAGTTCCCAGGGGATTCGACATCCTTCTGACCCTCCACAGTCATTGCACACAGGGTGGCACACATCTGCATGCAGAACAGTACATTCATAACATACAAAAAACAAAAAATAAAAATTTTTTATAAAAAACAACGCAGAAAAATATAAGGACATACCTCAAAGCATTGTTCCACGAAATTAAAAACCAAAGGAATGGATAGATTTTATTTTGTAAATGATATGCTTTTGAAAGTCAACAATATGAGATTTTTTACTTTGGAACATCTATATTAAACAGTGAGTTAAGCAATAATTTTAAACTATCTCCAGAAAAAAAATATTAGAACACTTTACCTTGCTTTTGGGGAATGTCATCCACAACTACTTCTGTACGGTGTTTCTTCTATGCCGGAAAGAATAATCAAAAGAACTACAAAATATGGAACATCACAAATGCTTGGCAAGAATACCAGGGGAAGAAGTCTCGTATAAACTTTTGGTGGAGATGTTGAATTAGTTCTATCACGTGGAAACACACAGGAAAGGCTCATCAAAACATCTGAATGTAGAAATACCACATGATCAAGAAACACATTCCTGAGTAGATGTCTGAAGGAAACAAGGTCAGGATAAAATAAAAATACTGTACAGCCAGATTCGTCATGGTGTTATTCACAAGTCGAATTATTAAATCAGTCCAAGTATATGAAAACAGGTAAATAGATAAAGGATAGGAAAATGTTGGTACTATACCAAGGAGATTATTCCAACCCATAAAAAATGAAATCATGTCATTTTACAGGAGAATTGGGACACAACTGGAGAGCAACAATTAGTACCCAAAAAGCCAGACTCAGAAAGACAACGTATACCTCACTGGAATCTAGGGGGAGGAAGACAAAGGTATCAGAACAGAGGAGAGGAGCGGAGGGAGGGAGGAAGAGGAGAGGTAAGAGAGGGAGTGGGGGGGAGGGGATGATCCAAAATATGTTATATGCAAAAGTCAATTTCACAAACTCCACTATTTTACAATTCTCTGCCCTGTTAGATATCGAGGAAATCTACATAACATTGTTCAACAGGATTCTTTTCCTCCTAATTTCCAGGTGAACTAGCCAACTGGGGAGACAAACAAAACAAACAAACAACAACAAAAAAAAAAAAAAAAAACGGAGAATATAAATAGAGGGGAGTTGTTCTTTGAGTCTTTTACAACTTCCAGGGCAACTTCCAAGGTTTTTACCTGAGGCTGTGTCAGAAAATGCAGAGCTTCCCCATCTACCTGCTCATCTTCTGCTACTGACGCAGCTGTAGCTAAGGTTAAGCTTTCTTGCTTGTCTGTTTAAGTCTAGACAAAGGCATATTGATTCATTAGTATGGCATGGATGTGAAATGCAGCCCAACATGGGCTTATATATTGAAAGTTGGGCTCCCAGTGGAATAGTATTCAGAAGTGAGGGTTTGGGGAAGTGATTGGAAATCATAGGGTTCTGATGTTATAGAAACAGATGAGTAGATTCAAATATATTTGAAAGTTGATGGCACTTGTTGGGGTGATCAGAAGAGATCCTGGTTGAGGAAGTAGGTCCTCTGGCAGCCACTGAAGGATGTCTTAACTACCCTGAGCCTCTTTCTTTTTCTGCTTCCCTTACTTATATGGGTGAGAAGCTCTGGCTCAATATGCCATTCTGCAGTGAGGTAGTGTTTCACCACAAACTCAGAAGTGACTGAGCAACCACCATGAAGAACATGAACCTGTGAAATTGTAAGCCAAGCTAAATCTGGACTCCTTTAAATGTTCTCTCAGGTCGCTTTCACAGCAATGAAAAGCTAACAAACACCTGCTGACCGTATGTATTGTAATGCCACTTCTCTTTTCTGTACAGACCAATGTGTCAGTACTTTTTTCATGACAGTTTGTAGGGATAAGTTTTTTCCCTCATAAGTTCAAGGTTTTAACCCATGATTGGCTGCCCCTACTACCTTGAGGCCTATGCCAAAACAGAAAACCCATAATGAGTGAATTAGTTGGGGAGTTGGGGTTTCGTAGGTGAACAGAGCAATAACTATATGTGTGGGTTTATTAAATTAGCTTATACAATATGGTCGGTGGTATGGCAATGGCTGTCTGCATAGTGAAGAGGCAAATAACCTAGTACTTGTTCAGTCAATGAAACTGGATACTTCAGCAATCCCAGTCCAACATGGGGACCTGGAAGTCTCCTGGAGACTCACTGGTATTCAGTCCATGGAGTGTGATGACAGCAGGCGACGGGTGCTACAGGGATGGATGCGCTCACTTGAGGAGAAGCGAAGGCCGACAGGGGACACTATTCCTTAGAATGCTTTCTATCTGGAACACCAATTGCGAGGAGCCGCCAGCTTTAAAGCCAGGTCCTCTCTCCTCATCCTCTCTGGAGATCCCATCACGTACAGGTGGAGAGACATGTCTCTTCTGTGATTCCAAATCCTTTCAAGTTGACACATCAACAAATTACCCCCTTCTCAACCTGACACCCCAGCACACCCCCCATGTGTCCTGCCTTGATTCTAAAATGAAGGTTTTATCTATCATGATATTACTACTCCATATATGTATTAGCCAGGGTTCTCTAACGAAAAAATGCAAACAGGCGAATATATAGCGTTATATACAAATTTATTGATTTCTCATGTGACCAGAGTCAAGTAGTCCAACATCAGCCGTGCCAAACTGGAGAGTCTGAGAATCCAGGGAACTGCTCAGTCACAGGGTGGAGTGTCTCAGTAGTCCCAATCTGGTGCTGAAGGCCTGGATGGATTCCAGGACATCTGCCATTCTCAGTACACGCTGGGATCTGATAGGGTTGACTCACAGCAGCAAGCAAACTCACCAGTGAGAGAGAGGCAGCCGCGAAAAAAAGGGACCAGCTCCCTCTGCCATGGCCCCTTTATTACTGGCCTGCCGGCAGAAGGTAATGCCCACATTTGGGGTGGGCCATCCGGGTTGATGTGGTCCAATCCGAAGATCCTTTTCTCTTATTTGTTCCTTAGTCCAGTTAGTTAAGTTGACACACCAGATTAACCATCACATATACAAATAAAAATGTACTGAAAAAATGTACTAGTTCTTACCCCTAGAATATTTGGCAGAGTACCTTAAGAAATGCTCTCTCAGGGTTAGAGAGAACACTGGCTGTGTAGGTCATTTCCTAATCATCTGATCTTCCTTTAACACATGTTGGCACAATCCACAGGATCTACTTACCTACGTCCCTGTGCCAGCTGGCAGTCCTACCAACGCAAGCTTCAAGCTGTCTCCTGCCTGCAAGCTGACAATCTCTGGGCTTAGCTCCACGGCAAGGACGAAGGGAGGGGGATGTGTGGGGGAATTTCATGAAGGAACAAAGAAGACAAAGACATATAGACATGGACTCAGAAAAAGCCCACGGGAATAGACTCAACTCCAATGTTGGAACTCAAGGCTTATATACTAACCCAGGCATGGGCCAGGGCACACGTCACACAATTGGGGGGCTGGGGACAGGTAAATTGGGACAAAGTGAACCTCAGGCAAAAATCTGCATCAAAGGTTCTTTCCAGGAGTCAAAGGACAGCCCAGACTTACACAGGTCTGTGAGAGACAGCAGGGGTCACCTGGCTCCTTAAGTGCTTGTCTGTAGAAACTAACTGGCTGTGTCTTGCCAGAAGACCCAATGTTCAGAGCCTCAGCACTCACATGGTGACTAAAACCATCGATAACTCCAGCTGCAGGGATCCGTCACCTTTCTGGCCTTTGTGGGCATTTGCCACAACACAGGGCACTTACGTACATGCAGGACAAAACCTTCATGAATAAAACATTTTAAAATAATAAATAAAAAATTTTAAACCCACTGAAGGTATCTAACCATGTACCATTTTCCCCAAATGATTTTGCCATCGGCTTTGTAATCATGCCCCTTCCAAGTCCCTGCTCATCCACCCAAACCACTTACCACAGTTGTTTGACATCTTCCAGAATCAACCACAATCCATATCCCATACGTAATGAGCTCAAAAAGATCCAATTATTTCCAATTTCCCCAACGTACAGTTACATATATGTACACGGGCTGGAGGTCCACTTGGGAAAAAGATTGAGAGAAATCATTAACGTTCAGTAGTTCCCTCCTCCAAGTGGACTGTCAAACCCATCATTCAAGGGGTTCTGGGTCTCTTAAACTGACTCAAGATGTGTAAAATTACTTGTGAGGCCATAATTTTCCGTTGCTATAATTCAAGACAGCCTTTCATTTCATTCACTTGCACTGACATTTTTATACTTATACTATTGAAGAAAACTTTGGAGGCTTCCTATCTGTTTCAGTTCTGGAAGCACTGGGATTCATTAGCCAGAATGATAAATCTAAAGGAGTATGACCCGTTATGTAATTGTTTTTCTTTCTGTGCTGGTCTGTTAACAGTAATTACATTCACACCTTAGGCCTTTGGCTATGAAATCGCCATTTGGCGCGTTGCCATTCCAGGATCTAGTTAGACCCATTGCATGTAAGTTACTCAATCGAATAGATATAAGAAAGGTCTGCCATGTAAAGGTGGTATCGAGCCCTTGAAGTAACTGATGCTCATATCACAAATCTGTTTCTTATTGTATTGGTGAAGGGCACATGTTCTGGACCCATCCATTGTGGAAGAAGAGGTTTTAGATGGAAAATCCATTGCATTCCAATACCTGTTAGTCCCTGCATCAAGACCAGGCCAAGGGATATCAAATCTCTCCATTTCATTCACAGTGCCCCATCTTTTGATCTATATACATCATCCAACCAATCAAATAAACACTTTTAGCACCTGTCAAACTGGTCTAATAAAAAATTAAACCAATCTCTGTGTTGACTTCCTCATGTCTGCAAATGGGTGGGGTTGTCCACGCGGATGTCCAGTGCAGCCACAGCGGGCTCCGGACCTGCAAGGGTGGGGCAGGAGGGGGGAGGGAGGAGGGTCCAGGAGCCAGGGAAAGTAGAAATATGTACCCAAGAAAGGAGCCAGGAGAAATTTCATGTGGAGGAAATAATTCAATTATTTGGCAACAGTCCAGGGGGGAAAGGGAGCGGGGGCATGAAGAAGGGCCAGGAGGGTGTGAGCTGTCATGGCTCCCACCGGGATAATGAAACTTTAGGGTACGTTGATAGTACCCTAAATGCTGGTGGGACATATTCTCTGCCCAGTACTTTACAAAGGAGGGCCTTAGGGTATGAAACTTCACTTTGGCTCAGCCTGGCCTTATCAAAAAGGTTGTTGGGATGGTGGGTGCTGGACCTCCTATGGTGCTCTAGTCAAGTGGAGCCTCATCCTGTCAGCTCCTCCTTGTTTTTTTATTAAAAATGGGCAGTTGCTGTCACTTTTTTCAGGGGACCTCAGGGATGGCCTGATACTGGACTAGGACACTTTGGACTGCAACTTCAGCAAGATTATTAATTCCATTTTTAACAAACCAGAAAACAGATCTCCTAAGGTGGAGATTGGTCCTAACAAAAGGGAGTATTCAGGTACCCTGAGAGTTGGGGGTAGGTCCCAAAAGGACTTCCAGTGGGGGTAGGGGAACAAGGAGACAGATAATAGGGGGGCTTTGCCAATAACCCAGAACACATTGACACAAAGGTAACATTTGTTCTTCCCCCGCACAGACATAGACATAAAACAACTTTTTTCTGTTTTTCTTCCCCCCAGGACATTAGATGTACAAGTAACATTTTCCCTCATAAAAGCAACATTGTCCTACCCCCCCCCGACCGGACATCCCCCACCAAGACACGGTTATCATTTGAGCCCATCGAACTGAGTGGTGTTTGTGTTTGTACCCCCACAGTCTCAAGATTTGGTGGAAGGGACCTGTAATATATTTTATGGAATAAGTCCAGTACTGTGATATTTTAGTTCACAACTATTTCCTTGGCCGCTGGCATGTTTTTTTCTTTAGCGAGTAGCTCCTGGATTTGGAAAGGGAAGGGGGCAGGCGGAGGAGCGGAAAGGGAAAGCAGAGTAATCCATCTTTTGTTGAAAGTGGGCACTGGGTCAGTTCTATTCCAGCTTTTCCTCCCAGGAGGTTGGCAGCTGATCCAGGGGTATTTCTGTTATTTTACTTGATGAAATATAAAAAGTCAAAGGCACAGGCACTTATTAAGCAACACATACTTCATACATGGCTATATTGATGTTGTGGGACACAGGCATAGATATTTAGAAATACCATTATCTCCCATTTTATCTAATAGTATTTGTGAAACAACAAGTTTTCTAAATAAAATACGTATTTTAGTAGATACAATGGATCAAGGCTCAATTAAAGTTCTTTTAGAATAAATGTTTTAGTTAGCCCTTTTACACCAAGTTTGAAAAAAAAATACAATAATCACCCAATTTGGTATTTGGGGTTTTTTTTTTTTTTCTTGGCGCTTTGATATTTGTTGTAACCTTGAAGATTTATTGGGCCTGGGCTTCAGCTGTGATAAATGACACCTGTGGCCTGTTTATCTTCACTGATACCAGTTGGCTGTTGGCGGAGGCCCCAGCCGGTTGGGACTGTTTTTATTTTTAGTAAGTCTTTTATAAAAAAAAATATTTGTTTAATTTGATGGTTTATGTGGTGGTTTTGAATGAGTGTCCCCCATAGGCTTATAAGTATTGTTCAGACATTTGTCCCAGTTGGTGGCCACTGTTCGTTGGAAGGTCTTAGAAGGTGTGGCCATGCAAGGGAAGTATTTATTGGGGCAGGCTTAGTGAGTTAACTAAGCTTTGCAGTCTCCAGTCTCTCTCTCTGCTTCCTGTGCCTCATTGCAAGATGTGACCCTCAGTTGCTGCCCAGCTCCAGCCGCCAGGCCTCCCACCACAATGTGGACTCTAATTCCTGGAATCTCAATCAGAAGCTCAAATAAACTCTTCCTTTTATAATTTCCTTTGTGTCATGGTGTTTTATAAGCACAGCAACGAAGAAAAGTTGACTAATACAGTTTATTCCACTTTTGAACATTCTTGTTTTTATATACCTTAGTGAACTTTTTGTCAGGATTAAAAGCCTTTTTTGAGGCTTAATATTGTACCTGGCTTTGACGCTTTTAAATAAATGTATTTGGGAAATAAAAGTATCCCTCCAAGAGATCTCATCATCTCTGTTCAGTACAAAAGAAGTTAAGGCATGTCCATTGGTAAGGAGTGACAGTTATAATAATTGGTTCCTATCCCAGAGAGATGTTGAGGTGAGAGTTTCTTTTTACTTTACTGTATTTTGGCGGCAGTCATATAATTCCCTTTTTTTGTCTGAGGAGATAGGATAGACTGTTTACATTTTAAAAAGACATTTTCACTACACAAACCGCGATACAGGGAACCAGGCTTTGGGGAGGTCCTGGTGTTGATTACAAAAGTGGCGAATCCAAGGTCTTATAGTAAGATTACAGCTTGATCTTATAGGCATAGACACAAGGGGACACTTAGAAACAGAAGAATGTAAAAGCAAAGGCAATGCGAAAGACGATAAGGATAGCCGGAACAGTGGATATGATCCATCAACGTCAGGCTGTCAGAAATCATGTTGACTCTAGAATTTATCAGACGATTTATGGCCCCTTAATAAATCACACTCCCCATGTGTATTTCCACATTGAGTTTACCAGTAGTCCAATCTTTTTGTTAATAGTCCTTGACCATTGTTTCACCTAGTCTTTTAGTTTTAACACCCCCATCCGTGTACAAAACCTTGAAAACAATTACACCATTCATTAGATCACCTTGCCCTAAACATTACATTGGTAGTTTTTTTTAATTACCGATTAGTTCTGTCCTAAAGGAAATCAAGTCTATGTATATGGTTTTAAACTTTTATTTGATTACAACCCCTAGTACATATTTAAAGTATAAACTTTATAAGGTGGGTTTTACAGATCCGTTTTGGTGTTGTTGACGGATTGTACCAGTGAGATAACAGTTTATACCCAGTAAACTTGAATGCGCTATATTTGTAATTTTACTTACCCTTAATAAATTAATTAATTTATTATTGTTTATTATATTAACAGACATGAGTTAGGGAGGAAAAAAATAAAAGGTTAATCTTAGTCCTTAGATTTGGCCTTTACTGAATTTAAACAGTAAGTTTATCTAGGCAGTAAAATCATAAACAAAGTTTCGTCTTCAAAACCAAAAACCTTACAGTTAGTTATTTTTAACAGAGTTTTCCATAAGTCCGCAGAGGACGTCCATGGAGCTACTTTAAGAATCTGGCTCCAGAAGACGCTTCCTGCATGGAGATTTTAACTCCTCGGCTTTTAAGACTGTTTTTATTCTTTTAACCTGTTGGTCCTCTGCGTGTGTGGATTGTTCCCCATGGTAGGGAAAGGAAGGAAGGAGTTTGTGGGGTTTTTCATGGGAACATTCCAAAGGCATAGAGCCAGTGGGGGATTCCACAGGGCCCACTTAGTCAAGCCTTTCCCCACGTTTAAGAGTCCAGCACCATCTAACCTTACTGGCTTATTGGGTACTGTTTTGTAAGAATAGAGAAGTCTAGATAGAGGGTCTTTGCAACATCCCAGATCTAGGCTAGTCGAGGTCCAGCAGAGGGCCAGGAAAGCCTTCAGCCAACAGCAGAAGAGTAGCCCCTATCAGAAGACATCAATTACTTTCCTATCCAGACCTCTCACACAGCATGGACCGAAATTAAAGGTTGGAAGAGTTTGTACCCCTCTAGAAACTTGGAGGGACAGGGAGCACAGTTACCAATCACCCCAGTCCAGTTAGGATGGGGAGAGCTCACCTTCCTTCTGTTTAGTCCTCTGAAAGTTTTTGCAGCCCAACGGTCCAGGTGCCAAGTTGTCACTACCTCTGTGTTCTGTGAGTGGCTGGGGACATCCGTGGTTGTCCAGTGGGCCACAGTGGGCTCACTGAATCTCAAGCGGTGGCAGTGAGGAGGAGGAAGAAGGTTCCAGGAGCCGGGGAAGGTACCCGAGAGAAGGAGCTGTGGAGGAAGAATTCATGGAATGGTCATGAATAACTGATTTATTGGCAACAATCAGGGCTTTTTATACTAATGCTGCTGTGCTTCAGGGTGGAAATGGGGTTGGGGATGATTGGGAGGGCCAGGAAGAGTGCAAGCTGTCATGGCTCCACAGGATAACTGAAACTTAGGGTGTATTGTAGTACAGTGGTGCGACAATTCTCTGCCCATAAGTACTTCAAAGGAAGGGCCTTAGGGTTTGAAACCTCACTTTGGTGAACAGGTGATGGGCTCATACCAGCCTTATCAAAAAGGTGTTGGGATGGTGCGAGTCCAAAACCCTATATTAACAAAGAGCATTCTTCAAGTTCGAGCTCTGCATCTAATTTGGCAATGAATCATATCAATAAAATTTGTCTGTGATCTAACTACATTCTGTCCACCATTAGTTTCTACCTTTAAAATCCACTCCCATATATTTTGTGTATGAATTAGAATACTCAAGAAGGTTTTTAGGAAGGTAGTATACCTCTTCATGAGTCACATTGTGTCGCCAATGTCTAGTGGATAATTATATGATATTGAGTCTAATATACTATAAATAAAAAAAAATGATTCATAGAAGGGTGGATCCATTGTCCCTGTTTAGCATCCTCTTCAGATGAAGGTCTTAGAATGTTTCCCATGGACAGTATAGGAATTTATACATGCAAACTGTGATGGAGAGGGCAAACTTCAGAAAGTTAGGCTGAAAGGATCATCTGCCACCTAATAGCATGGAGGTTCTGCAAGCCCCACAGAATCTGGAAGTCCACGTCCTTAGCCTCACCAGGTCCTCAGCAGATCTCCAACCACAGTATAGGCTTGCTCTCTTGGTCACCAGTGCCGCTCCTTGAGCAAGGCTGAGATTCTTTGCATGTGTAAGTCCCCCAGTTAATTGTATAATGATCTTCTGGTTGGGGGGGAGGGAACTCACCCCTATAGTGGCAAAAAAAATTCTCCTCAAGACACATAGCCTGTTAAGGAGAGTTTACGTGCATCGGACCTGAGAAATTGCATCTCTGATCTCGTTTTTCATTAATTATCAGGTATACTAGAAGAAATTATCAACTTATGATGTTCCTGAGTTTTCCAGAAAGGTTCAAATATATATAGTTACTAAATTCCTTGCCTCTCACAAATGGTAAACTGGGAGTATCAGGTGCATTTATTTGGGGGTAGTTCCTTAAACAGTTCACCTCATAGGCCAACAATGCTCGCTGCACAAGCAGGAAAAGCTTTAGAATATTAGTCAAAGTTGGCTTGAGAGATGACCTAGTCGGTTAAGAGCTACCGATGCTCTTGCATAGGACACAGCGGTTCAATCCCCATTACACATGGGCGACACGCCAGTGGCTACAACTATTCCGGGAACTCCAGAGCGTCTTCCTGGATCCACCCTCCTGCCACGATTGCACGACACGGGGCACCAAACCTGCATGCAGACAGTACATTCATACACATAAAAGAAATAAATAAAAATTTTAACAAAGATATTAAGCAAAGTCAAATTAAAGAGGCTTCTCCACATACCACCATACCCATTAGAGAAATGCATCCTTACCATTCTGCTTTCTAAAACTACTACTGGTAGTTTTACTGCATAGGTTCTGTAGAGGAAGCGAGTCGACAGAATGAGTGTGTTATATATATAAAGGGGATTCTTAGGTTGACTTTATACAATAAGGTCTGAATAGTCAAACAACTTCCATTTGCATGCTTGAGAGGCAGAGAGCCCCGAAAGTTGCTCGGTCCATAGCTGGATGTTCAATGGTCCTAGTCCTTCACTGAAGGACTAGAAGCTTCTTGAAGCATCACTAGTGTTCAGTCACTGCCGAGAGGCTCCCTTAAGAGGGTCCTTCTGAACCCTCCAAAGAATGAGCCTTGAGACTCTTCATGGCTGCCTACTAAAGGAGCCAGTAGAAGTAAGGTTCAAACAGTGGGGTTGGTCAGAACTCTGTAATACAGGACAAGAAAATGTAACTGGAAAAAAGGACCAAAAATGCTCATTAAAAATAATTCAGTAGGCCAGTGTGAGAGGACCAATGCAGCCAAAAGGCTCCCCAAGTATTATAGGTATGACCCAGCATACTGCTCACCTATTTTAATATAAAAAAAAATAGCAAAGCTTTAGTCCATATTGGTCCATGCCTTAAATCTCAGAATCGAGAGGTCAGGGGAAGGTAGATCTCTGTTGAGTCAAAGTCCAGCCTGGTCTAATATGAGTTCCAGTTGAAACCAGAGAGACCCACAGTTGCCACCCGTCTCAACCAGAACCCAACCAAACCACATTAAAAAACACACCAGGCGTGCTGGGTAGTGGTGGCGCAGGCCTTAAACCAAACCATTTGGGAGGGCAGGCAAGTGAGATCTTCAGCAAGTTCAAGGCCACCTGGTTACATAGTGAGCTCCAGGCAGTCGTGGGACTAAAGGCAGTCCCCTGTCTCCAAAAACAAAAAAAAAAAAAAAAAAATAGTGTTTGCTAGCTCTTAGGAGCAGAGGACTCTAGTTTGTATTCCCAGAACTCCTGTCAGGTGACTCTCAGCTGTTCATAATGCATTTCAGGGAATTAGATGCACTCTTGATCTCTGTGGACTCCTGCATGTGAATGACAATATATACAACTCAAGTGTTTGCACACACAAAAAAAATAATAAGTAAATCTGTAAAAATGAAAAAACAAATAGATGTAATGAAAAAGGTGTGTTTTGTTTTTGTTTTGCTTTTGTTCTGTTTGTTTGTTGTGTTTTTTTTTTTTTTTTGTCTTTTGAGACAGGGCTCGCCTGTAGCCCCAGCTGCCCTGAAACGTCACGTCTGTAGACCAGGCCAGCCTTGATCAAGAGATCCTCCTGCCTCTGCCTCCCAATTGCGAAATTAAAGGTGTGCACCCACCACCGCCTGGCCCTTAGTTATTATTTTTAATGTGCAGTGTATTGCCCCATGTACGCGTTGGGAATCAAACCTAGGTCCTCTGCAAGAGCAACCCAAGGCTCTTAACCATTAAACCAGACTGCAATATTTTTTTTTTGTCTTTTGATGAACACAGTGGTCTCTCCCTGTAGTCCCAGCTGGCCTGGACTAAGTTGTAGATCCAGCTGGCTTGAACACAGAGTATATAAGGAGGCATGGGCTACCATGCCTCGGCTATAAAAAAACAAATTTTAAGACAGTGTCCCCTATGCTCCAGGGGCTTTTAACTTGCTATGTAACCACGTTGGCCTTGGAATCACAGAGATCTCATGCCTCTGCCTCCCAAGGTACTGAGATTAAAGGCATGCACACAGCCTAGCCTAATTCAACTATTCTTAATATTTTTAAAGTTAGTGTTTTTGTTTGGGGCATGGTGGGTGAACTGACTTTAAATCTCAGCATTTGGGAGGCAAGCAAGACAGTGTGAATCTCTGTGATTTCAAGGCTAGCCCAGGTCTACTAGAAGCTCCAGGCCAGCTGTGACTAAAGGGGAACCTGTCTCAAAAGACAAAAAAGATTGAGGTTTTTGTTTTTGTTGTTGTTGTTGAGACAGATCTCATCATATAGCCCAGGCATAGCTTTCAAACTCTCTATGTAGCCAAGGTTGTACCTTAGAACTCCTGACCCTTCTGACTTATTTGCCAACCTGAGGCCACTAATGGGAGGTGGTAGAACTTATAGGAAATGGGGCCTAGTGAGAGAGTCAGGTCACTGAAGATGTTCCTTGATACATGTAGTCTACTGGGGCCCCAGTCCTTTACTGCTCTCTCTGCTTTCCAGCTACCATGTAGTGAACAGACCTCCTCTACCATGCTGTTCTCACCATGATGTACTATTCTAGAAGACCAAGACAAACCGGGGCCAAGCAGCCATGGTTGAAACTCGAAACTGTAGGCCAAAAAATAAACTTTGGCTCCTTTTTTTTCTTCAAGATTTTTTTATGGCTGGAGAGGAGGCCTAGCTTTTAAGAGCGCCGCGCGCTCTTGCAGAGGACCGGTTTCAACCCCACACCACCACTGGCAGCTAAGAAACCGTCTTACTCATTCCTTTTTTTTTTGGGGAGGGAAAGAACTCCCAGTTCGGGGAATCCAAACGAACCTGTCTTCTGACCGCAGCATGGCATGACATGGTGCACAACGGACACAGACAGACATTCATATTAGAAAAAAATAAATAAAAAAATTAAAAAACAGATAACCCTGTCTTCAAAAAGCACCAAAAACAGTAACAGAAATATCCACCCAAACCCAAAACCAAAACAAACAACAATAATACAAGCAAGACACAGATAGCAAATGTCAGTACTGTGAGCAGGATGGTCACATATGGTTTGGGAAATGTGATCTACCAGGAACCACAGAGAGACCTGACCAGCAGAACAGTGCTAGACCCTCAGAGAGTAACAAAGGAAATAACCAGCCATGAAGCTGTCATAAAATCAATGTCCACCAATCATCAGAAAAATGAGACTGGAAAACTGAGTTGAACCATTGTAGAAAATTCAAGAGTAGGGACAGGGCCAAGAGCAGGGGACTGGTGACAGCTGATGTGTCCCTCAGCAACAGCCATAGTACCAGACAGGGCACAGGGTTGACAGACAGTACTCAGTACCAATAGCACTGAGAATGCTCAGTCCTGTGGATGGGGAATCGTTTCCACTTGGACATGGTGAGTTGAATGACAGAGAATCAATAGAGGCTGATGGCATCCAATGGGAAACCAATAATGAAGCTGCAGAGGGTGAAAAGTTGGCCACGGCCAGGTTGAGGATGTAGATAGACTCAGATGGACTTCCGTGCCAGTGTAAGCCAAGGGGCCAGCCACAATCGCTCCCCACCAGTCCAGCCACAACAGTGGGAGTCTGCAAGTTGAGGACTGCAGTAGGGCTACAAGTAAGCTAAGATGACTGGCCACTTCCACTCGCTGTGTGGGTTCTGTCCACTGTGGTGGGATAGGCGGATCCATGCTCACCAGTAGCTATTTGTGCTCCTGAATATACAAATAAGATTCAAGTGCCTGCTATTTGGTAACTCATCCTCAGACCACCTTATATTATGGTAATACTGTAACTTGTTAGAGAGTAAAGACAGGAGGGCTTCAGTAAGTAAATAAACTACTAAGGATTAGTCATGCTAGAATAAGGACTCAAATCAGTACTTGTGGACTCTATGACCTGAACTCTGTTATTAAACTCAGGTGTTGTAGATAATATGGCAATGTTTTATGATCCAGACACCTTCACTTAGTGAGCTTTATCTATTTACCCAGCATGACTCTGTCCTGAAATAGAAGTCACATGCCAGTTGGAGGAATTCATAAAGACACAGAAGTGATCATAACACTCCCGTGTCCATGAGAGTTCCATATGGAAGAAAAAGTATCTGTTTCAGGGATATTAGGGAATGTCATCTTTTTCTCCAACATGCTTAAGGATGACTGGTTCTGATGAACTAGCAATATCTTGATGAGAGAGTACTTTAAACAGAAGCAGTTTTCCATCCCTAAAGAATAACTGTGTAGGAACCATTGTGTTCTCAATTTTTCTTCAAAGAATGAAGAATTGAGTGAGGATCGTTATGGTAGTAGATTGAGTAAAATGGAAAATAAACATGAGAATGAAAGTGTTATAACACATGTACATAAATTGAAGATACATATTTCATTCATTATAATTATTTTTGTTGGCAACTCTATGTGTTCTGAAGTACATGTGCCCAGGTAATTGAAGCTCACAGGCTTTTCTTCAGCACTCAGAAACGTTTCAGTATAGAGAGTATAGAGAGTACGGGAGGGTGTGTGATAGTACTGTAGAAGCAGTAGTAAGTGAGCTCTAAGTGATACAAAAGAGAAAATGTGAAATATGGGTGTGTAAGTGGAAGAGTAGTGAGTGGTAGTAAGTAGTGAGTGGCACAGTATGAACCCATTCCATTGCATCTTATTCCTCTCTGTCACCTGGGGGATCTTTCATAGAGTGTCTTTGCCTATGAAAGCTTTTGTGTAAGGGGAGACTATAGGGGTAAAAACACAAAAAGTGCAGTTTGTAATGCAGAAATGTGTTGATACAGGTATCAACTGGGGAAGGAGGACAGCTCACAGCCTGGTGAGTAACAGCAACTGACTGAGAGGTCATTAGGTGCTCTCTCTTTAAGCCACTCAAAGGACTATGAGGTAGGAATTCATAGTTCTCATAAGATGCATTTGCATCACACAAAGGGTGATTGGTTTACTCCTGGCCTTACACACATGCATTTGGATCCACCTTGTCACCCTCAGGGTTCAGTTTTTGACTGACCAGCCCTTTGGACCTACCACCATCATGTGTCATCTAGACAGGGTAGAGAAACATCCAAGATGGCAGTCAATATTCCGGAGGAAAATAAAATCTAGGGATACAGGCAAAAAAATATATAAAAAGATAGCAGTGGAAATGGGACCACAAAAAATAAAAAGGTGGGTTAAGAGAGATTGGCTCAGAGTTAAGACATGGCGTCTCTTGCAGAAGGGACCCTAGTTTCGATTCCCAAGCACCCAGGTGGCAGCAACAACCACCAGTACTCCAGCTCCAAGGGGAATACAATGCCCTCTTCTGACCTCTACAACATTGCATTGCATGGGTACAAAAAAGTGAGAAGAATTTAGTTAGTAACGGATAGAATTCGGGTGCTTTTCCTGTCTCATAAAGGCAGCCAGTACTTCAGAGTTCAGAGCACACAGGCGAGCAAAGGTTCTCAGTGGAAAGATGACGTGTCCTCCTCTTGGGGTGCACAGAGGTGTCCAGCGGTGAATGCGTCCATTGTAATCTCACACATAGAAGCTCTTTACAGCCTGGTTTGCATTGAAAAGAGAAAGAAAAAAACAGAAGTTCAGCCGTGCTGCCACGCATGAACTTCACAGCTCGTTCATCTTTGAAGATGAGATGTGGTCCTCATCAAATCTCCACGACTATGAGGACTACACTGGTTCATGGTTTATTCATGTTCATGTCCCAATATCTAGACTGTATTCCCTGAAGGTCATCTACTGTGGTATCCTCTTATAATACAGAAAACAACTGAGGCTTATATAGACACAGGAATTTTCCTGAACTGTGCTCATCAAGAGCACACCCTCAAGAGCCCCAATTCTCCTAAAGCCCTTTCTGGGGTTTTCCCACAGTCCTCCATCCTGTCAACCCTTATTTCTGAAGCTTCTTTTTTTAAATGAGCTTTTGAGAATTCATACACTACATTGATCATATGAGAGCCTTTCCCCTATAACTCACCCCCCTTCTATCCCACCCAGTTTCATAATATGTGCACAACCACACACACACAACACACACCACACCACACACACACACACACACACAACACACACCACACCACACACCAANGGGGGGGCGGGTTTGAATCCCCTAGCCAACATCTCCTAGGCAGAATAATTCATTGCTGATGTCAGAACTTTCCTGTAGTAATATATTTTGCTTAATTACACAACTTATAAACACTTTACTATTGAATTTGGCTCTAGATAGAGAAATATCCTTTCACAGTTCCTATGCCTCTTAATGACTGATTATATCCTTAAGTAAGTGCATCTCTCAACCCACAGCAGAGAAGCTTCTTTTTGCAGTAGATGGCAATTAACACGGAAACCCATAATGTGCAGAGAATAAGAGACTGTGGAATATTCAGTCTTTTTTTATTTTTTTATTTATTTTTAAATTTTATTTATTTATTTTTGTGTATGAATGTACTGTCTGCATGTAGGTTTGTGGACCCGTGTCGTGCAATGCATCGGAGGTCAGAAGAGGGTGTTGGATTCCCCTGGAACTAGAGTTCTCCAGGTATTGGAGTTATGGACGGTTCTCAGCTGCCATGTTGGTGCTGGGAATCGAAGCCGGGTCCTCTGCAAGAACAGTCGGTTCTCTTAACTGCTCGGCTATCTCTTCAGCCCCAGAATATTCAGTCTTAATGGGACATCTGTATCCCACCTCTCCTCTCAGTGTTCAGAGATTGTCACAGAAGAGGGGGGTGGAAGATTATAAAAGAGAGGCAGTGATGACTACAAGGAAACTGTTTTCTGGACACAATAAGGCAGGTGCGCATATGAACTCACAGTGATTGTGGCCATGTATAAGCTCAATGAGACAAAATCCCAGCATGGGGGGCAAAGTTCATCTCAAAGCTGAGAAGTTATTGGCAATTGATAGCTATTTGGGGAGGGAGAGTCAGCTTTCCTTAAGGGCATGGCCCCTGACAGGCTGACTGGGCTCCAGGGGTTGGACCCACATAAGCAGCACAAATTGGAATTTGTAAGAAGATCCAGTTTGAATTGGGTGCTAGTTCTCAGCTAGCATCCCTTAGGGCACCATGTGGGTGAGAGTCATGGGATTTCTCTGACCCCACCCCAGAAAGGAGCAAGCAATGTGGCCCAGGTGCATGATGCTGGATGGGGCAGCAGTGTGCAGTGGTGTGGAACTGGGGGTCTGCGATTGGTTCTGGGAACTGACGTCATTTTGCTTATAAAAGCAAGATGTAGTGGGTAATAAATCATATTCTCCATTACCATCATCACAGAATTCCCAACCATCATTTTTGCGCGTATACAGGCTGAAGCGGGCCTGAATTTCATTTGAGTGACCAGTGGGTTGGACAGCGGTCCTTCAGACCACCAACCTGGATAGCTAGTGTGGGTGAAGTGAATTGTGAGTGGGTATAGGCTGAAGATAGGCAATCAGCCATCAGCCTGAAATTCCTGTCCAGGGGCCAGCAGTCTTTGTGCAGGTGGAAAACGTTCAGTTGTCCCAGACTAAGGATCTGAGTTGGAAGTACCTCTCAGGTTGGGTCATGGAAGTAACTGACTGACCTCTGCGCTGAGGGGCCAGTTCCCCACAGTATCCACAAGGCAGGCATTTTGCTCCCCTTCCCTTTACAGGACCGCACTGTACCTGCTTGTGGCAAAGGAAGCTTCCTACAGGACTTGATGAGCTTGAGAAAAGGAAGGCATGTATTGGAGTGGGTAGAGGTAGGGGCAGCTCTGGGAGGAAATGGGGAGGGAGGTTAATATGATCAAAACACATATCAAATTGTGAAATAGTTAATAAAATATGAAAATTTTTATAGCTTTGATATGTATGATGGCTTAAGAGGTGGTAACCAGTTATGTGAATTCCTGTATTCAAAGTCTGTGTATCATCTCTTTTAAAAGACAGTTTCAACAGTACCTTTACATTTAGATTAAGTTAATTTTTGAAGAATTTGTATTTAAAAAAATTTAAAAAGTCTTTTCCTGTGCCCATATTTTGTATGTTACTGCCGATGTTTTCTTCTACCATTTTCAGGGTTTCTGGTTTCACATTTGAGGTCTTTTATCCATTTGGAGTTGACTTTTGTACATGGTGAAAGATAGGGGTTCAGTTTCATCTTTCTATAAGTGGTGATCCAGTTTTGCCAGCACCATTTGCTGAAGATGCTGTCTTTCCTCCAATGAGTTTTCTTGGCTCACTTGTCAAATATATATGGGCATAGGAAAAGACTAAATAAATCAGACAGCAGCTGCATTGGAAACAAGGTCAACAATAGACAACTGGGACCTCATTAAACACAAAAGCTTCTGTACAGTGAAAGAAACAATCAAAGAAGAGAAAACCCATAGAATGGGAGGAAACCTTCACCAGTGATACATCTGATAGAAGTGAATATGGTGGAGAAACATCTCAGAAGGTGTTCAATGTCACTAATAATTAAGGGGGTGCAAATTAAAACCAGCTTAAGATTTCACCTTACCCTGGCTAAGATTAGGAAAACAAATGACGCCAAATGCAGGAGAGGTTGTGGGGAAAGGGGAACAGTCATTCACTGCTGGTGGGAATGCAAATTCATGCAACCCCTATGGAAAGCAGTGTGGAGAACTCTTAAAAGACTGAAAACGAGCCTACCACCTGACCCAGTCATCCCACTCCTGGGTATGTACCCACAAGGCTCATCCTATCGCAGAGATACGTGCACATGTATGTTTACTGCGGCTCTCTTCACAATAGCAAAAAGCTGGAAGCAACCCAAGTGCCCCTCAACTGATGAGGGGATAAAGAAAATGTGGTACATCTGTACAATGGAGTTCTATGCAGCAGTAAAGAAAGACGACATCATGAACTTTTCAGGTAAATGGATGGAACTAGAAGACATTACGCTAAGTGAAGTAACACAGTCCCAGAAAAACAATGGTATCCCTCATTTGTGGATGCTAGCACCAAATCCCTAGTTGTAAAGCAAACTGAGCAACATCAATGTCATATTCCTTTTTATTTGAAAGCAGTGGTGAATTCCTTAGAACAGTTAAAATGTGAATTCCTTAATGGGCTCGAGAATTAACCCACCACTTATTTTCAGACTTTGTAATATTGGTATATGGGTGGAGGGTATGTATTCATATTTAGAGTAATATAAAATTAAAGGGAAAATGTGAATTCCTAAAAAATGTTTTTAAAGAATTTCACACATGAGTTCATTTTAAACCTGGTGTTATACAAAGGACAAAATAATGCACATCAGCTACATAAATTGCAGAGTAGAGAGCAGATGTGGGCCTGAGCCTTTTATATCTGTACAACTCTGTGTACTCACTTAAAAGAGTGATTGGAACCAAATGTTTCATTTTTGTGGGGTGGATGCATGTTTATTACCTAGACATTCTTACTGAGGACAGGGATACATTCTGAGAAATACATCCTTTGCCAATTCATCCTTGTATGGATATCACAACATGTACATGAACCTAGAGGGGGTTCATTGCCAGGGAGAGAGAGAGAGAGAGAGAGAGAGAGAGAGAGAGAGAGAGAGAGAGAGAGAGAGCTTTGATGAACAAAATATCCCAAGAATACATCAAACACAAGGGGGGGAAATGAAGAGATGCAGTAACCATGAGAGTGCCAGCATAACATTTATAAAGATTTAAAGCAGGGGTGTCGAGATGACTCAGTGCAGAAATGTGCTTGTCCCCAAGCCTGATGACCTGAGTTTGATTCCTGGAGCCCACACGAGGGAAGGAAGAACTGACTCCTACAAGCTGTCTTTTAATTACCACGTGTATACTGTGACATATGTTTGTGATCACACACACACTCACTAAGGTTTAAAGATTTAAAATTGTCGGGCATGGTGGCATGTGCCTTTAATCCTAGCACTTGGGAGGCAGAGGCAGATGGATCTTTGTGAGTTCAAGGCCAGCCTGGTCTACAAATTGAGTTCCAGGACAGCTGGGGCTACAGGGAGACCCTGTCTTGAAAAGACAAAAAAAAAAAAAAAAAAAAAAGATTTAAAATCAACACTTCTTACAAGTAGGAGCAATTTCTCAAACATCAAAAAATATAGTAAACGCATTGGCCACTAACCTAATCATTATTCTCATTATAAAATACTATGTACGGTACAGTTATACATATTGTCCCCTTTTTAAAAACCACTGGTTTCTTTATACTTGTGTCACCTCAATCACATGAGTAATACTTTGTGCCACACGATGGTGGTTTGTTTATACACCATCATTAGGTTACAAAAAATTTTCAGCTCCAGTGTAATATTAACGGACCATTGTCATGTAGGAAGATCCAGTTTGAACTGGGGGCTAGTTCTCAGCTAGCATCCCTCAGTGCACCCCACCCTAAGGAGGAGCAAACAACATGGCCTAGCTGGGTGATGCTGGGTGGGGCAATGGTGTGCAGTGGTGTGGAGTTGAGGGGCCTATGATTGGCTCTGGGAACTGATGTCATTTAGTTTATAAAAGCAGGCTGTAGCAAGGAGTAAATTTGAATTTCCCAGTAACATCATCGCGGAATTCCTGGCCATCATTTTCATTAATTATTGTACGCATACACGCCAAGGTAGGCCTGCATTTCTTTCAAGTGGCCAGTGGGTTGGAAAGAGGTCCCTGTGAGGAACACCAGTCTGGGTAGCTGGTGTTGTGAGTGGACATAGGCTGAAGATAGGCCAACAGCCATTAGCCTGGAAATTCTTGTCCAGGGTTCAGTAGTCTCTGGGCAGGTGGGAGGTCATGGCCAAGAGTGGAACATGTGTCTTGTGGGTCCAGGCTAAGGGCCTGAGTTGGAAGTACCACCCAGGCCAGGCTACGGGAAGTAGCCTGCTGGTCTCTGCACCAAAGGCCAGCTCCGTACAGCAGCTGCTGGCAGATGTTGTGTCCCACTGTCCTTAGCAGGGCCACGTGGTCTCTGTTCAGCACAAAAAGAAAGCTTCCTACATTGTCATGTACGTTGTTTTGTTGAATATTAAATGTCATTATGCATGTATGGTTATATTATATTCCAGCCTATGTGTCTGGTTCATATAAACTCTCCAGCAAATGTTACCTACATATCAACACCCATGGTGTTACTTTACCAACAAACAGATGTTTCAGTAATTAAATGTAATAGATTGAAGTTGATCTCAGAGCACTGAGAGCCAAGTGACAAGTCTCTACTGCCAAATACAAGGTGAGTGTACTGACATTAACGGGCAGCACAGAAAATACAGCAATCAGTATGGTTTTACTCTTACAGGCCTATTGTGCTGGATAATTAATCCTGATGCTCCCAAAGTGAAATAGGAAAATGTTGGACAGCTTTACTGTCAACTTGACACACCTGGGTTGAGGGAGCCTCAGTTGGGGAACTCCCTCCATTGGACTGGCCTTTGGTCATGTCTGTGGAGCATTGTCTGGATTATTGAGTGATGTAGGAGGGCCCAGCCTACTGTAGGCAGTGCCACCCCGGGGCAGATTGTCCTCTGTTGTATAGGAAAGCAGGCTGAGTATGGGCCAAAGAAGCAAACAAGTAAGCAGCATTCAGCTCCTGCCTTCAGGTCCCTGCCCTGTGTTTCCTACCTTGGACTCCCTCAGTGATGAACTGTGACCCAGGAGATGTGAGCCAAATAAACCCTTTACTCACCAAGTTGGTAATTGTTAGAGTGTTTTGTCACAGCAATTGAAGGCAAACTAGAACAGAAATTGGTACCAGAGAGTAGGCTATTGCTGGGACAGATCTGACCCAGTTGTTTTGGGGAAGATTTTGGAAGTGTTTGGACTTTGGACTGGAAAAACCATTGAGTGTTTAGAACCCTTTGGATCCCAGAAGACTGTGAGTGAATCCCAGATGCCCAGCCTTCAGCTACTTTGCTGGACTTTGGTTTTGCTTAAGTATGCCTGATAAGCATGTGTTTTTGTTTTTTTTAAAATTTTGCAGCAGCACACAGTTGAGAGACTTAAAAAAGAGATTTTGAATTTTTAAAGTGTTTGAGGTTTTTTTTTTTAAGGACTGTGGGACTTTTAAAGTTGTACTATTTTATGTTATGATATTAATGCTAACATCATATCTTCATGACAAGAAATGGAAAGCTTGTGGTTAACAGTGATATATTTGTGTGTCAAGCTGACAAGAGGTCAATTGGGCCGGACAGCTTTAGTGTCAACTTGACACACCTGGGTTGAGGGGGCCTCAGTTGGGGAATTGCCTTCACTGTATTGGCCTGTGGCCGTGTCTGTGGGGGTATTTTCTTGATTGTTGAGTGATGTGGGAGGGCCCAGCCCACTGTGGGCAGCACTACCCCTGGGCAGATTGTTCTGTATTTTATAAGAAAGCAGGTTGAGCATGGGCCAGGGTAGCAAGCCAGCAAGCAGCATTCCTCCATGGCCTGTGCTTCAGCTCCTGCTTCCAGGTTCCTGCCCTGAGTTCCTACCTTCGGTGCCCTAAATGATGAACTGTGACTTGGGCAATGTAATCCAAATAAACCCTTTCCTTTCCAAATTGGTATTTGTCACAGCAATTGAAGGCAAAATTGAACATAAACCTATACATTCTTCAACAGTATGAGAAGAAAAGTTCTAGAGCTGAGTGAAATGGCTGAAATGCACCTTGAATCATAGCAATAGAAAACTGGCTTCACAAACAATTTTGAGACCTAGTCAGTTTCTGGGCCCAGAACCCCTTGAATGATGGGGAGGACAGGTTTACTTGAGGAAGCATCCTCCTACATGTAAAATAAGTTTTACTGTTAATTATTTTTCTATCATGCCCCATAGTGACCTGCAGCCTTTTATCAGGGCAATAGTATATTAGGGAAGATGTATAATTAAATCTTTAGGCATTACTAGACTCAGGCTCTGAATTGTCATTGATTCTGGGAGATCTAAACAGCATAGTGACCATCTAATGAAAGTAAGGGTTTATTCCTGTCTGGTGATTAATGGAGCCTTATCCAGAATCTGACTCAAGGTGTGTCCATCATATAGTGATTTCCAATCCCAGAATGCATAATTTGCATAGATATACTTAGAAATTGGAAGGGTCCACAAATGAGGGAGACCATTCAACTCTTGTTTTTCTGGGACTGTGTTACTTCACTTAGCATAATGGCTTCTAGTTCCATCCATTTACCTGCAAAAGTTCATGATGTCATCTTTCTTTACCGCTGAATAGTACTCCATTGTGTAGATGTACCACATTTTTGTCATCCACTCGTCTGTTGAGGGGCATTTGAGCTGGTTCCAGCTCTTCGCTATTGTGAAGAGAGCTGCAATAAACATGGCTGTGCATGTATCTTTGTGGTAGGATGAGTCATGTGGGTATATACCCGGGAGTGGTATGACTGGGTCAGGTGGTAGGCTCATTTTGAGTCTTTTAAGGCTTCTCCACACTGCTTTCCATAGTGGTTGTACAAGTTTACCACCAAATACCCCAGATGAAAGGCAAGCTGAACAACATTACTGTTATATTTCTATTTATCTGAAAGCAACTATGTTGTTATAATGTAAATCTCTTAACGGGCTCTAGAATCCATCCACCACTTACTTTCAGACTCTGTAATTACTGTATATGAGTGGAAAGTATGTATTCATATTTTAGAGTAATATAAAATTAGAGGAGGAAAATGTGAATTCCTAAACATAAAAAAAGATAGAAAGATGCAAGATAGTTAAGGCAGAGTGCATGACTGGGGGGTAGGGTGGGGGGAAGGGAAAGGGGAATATGTCAAACTGAATTGAAGAATTGAATGACTAAATACACAAAAAACATAAAAGCATTATAAAAAAAAGAAATTGGGAAGGATATCAAAACATTAATTCCTGTCTCTTGGAATGTGACTGTTTAATGGTTGGAAGCCATTAGGGATACCCACTTCCATTTCTCCACCTACACTACTGGTAATATTTACCACCATTTTTGATTACTGAGCTTCATGTTTCCAAGATTCCCCCCCCACAAGAACCTCTATCTCTATTGAATTTCTCTTTTAAATCTTATGTTTTCTTCCTAACTTCATTCAGCTCTTTATTTGTATCATCTTTGAATTCATAGATCATTTTTTTTTTTGAGACAGGCTCTTCTCTCTAGCCACAGTTGGCCTGGAACTCAATATGTAGGACCCAGCCTGGCCTCAATCTCACAGAGATCCACCTGCCTTTACCATCTCTCCAACTGCTAAATTTCAAGACATGTACCACTGTGCCTGGACCATTTTATTAATTTTAAATTAGACTTCTGAGTTCTTTGTCCAGTATTCCATCACCGATACTTCTCCATTATGATTTACATGTAATTTTGGAGAGAAGAATCTCTTTAGACTTTTTGTTTTTTAAAGTATTTTATTTTTTCTTTTCATTTCATTTTTTCTTTTTTATTGTTATTAAACTTTTTCCATAAATCATACTTCATTTCTCAATCGAATTTAGAAGTCACTTCCCTTTCCATGCCCTCCACTCTGCCGAGTCCCTGCACTCTGCCATACATGTCTTGCATCTTTTTCTGAGGTTCTTTCCAGAGTTTTTTCCAGTTCTTTTGTTGTTGTTTCTCTTTTTTTTTTTTTTCTTATTTTTTGGTATGATATATATTTTTTTATTATATATATCTTATATATCATAACTATGTATTATAGTATATATATATATATATATATATATACACACACACACACACATGCACACATACCACCTGAATTGGAGGAAGATTTTTTTTTTTTGGCTAAAAGATGTCATGTTTTTCTTGAAGAGGTGCTCAAAGATTCCTCCCAGCACCCACATGGCATCTAACAACTGTCTATAACTCCAGTTCCAGGGGATGTGACATGCTCTTCTGACATCCATGGGCACTTCAAGATAGGGGTGTGCTTATACACATGCAGGAAATACTCTTATACACATAACATAAAAATAAAATACTTCACCCATATACAGTCATTACAGAGTTCGAGAATAATTGGTGGGTGGATTCTAAGAATATGTATCTGTATTTTAGAGTAATATAAAATTAATGGAGGAAAATGTAAATTTTTAAGCATAAAAAAAAGACTGAGAGAAAGATGAAGGACAGTTATGGCAGAATGTATGATCTGGGGTGGGGTGGGGTGGAGTCGGTAGGAAGGGAAAGGGGAACATGCCTGAACTGAATTGAGAAATGGTGTATAAAATACACAAAACATCAATAAAAAAATGGAAAAAAGGGGGTTGGAGAGATAGCCTAGCGGTTAAGAGCACCGACTGCTCTTGCACAGGACCCGGGTTTGAGCCCCAGCACCCACATGGCGGCTAAGAACCGTCTGTAACTCCAATTCCAGGAGAACTCCAGTTCCAGGGGAATCAGATGCCCTCTTCTGACCTCCGCGGCATTGCACGACACGGGTGCACAAACCTACATGCAGACAGTACATTCATACACATACAAAAATAATAATAAATTTATAAAAAAATGTAAAAAATACAATACTGTAAAGTATTTAACTGTCATCCAAATGCCTAGATTCATCTGTGAGAACAGCCTTAGCTGAAGAATGTCCTAGATTAGATTGGCCTCTAGGCATGTCTTTTGGGGATTATCTTGAATATTAATCATGGGTAGTTCCATGTCTAGGGAGCTAAGTATAATCTGTCATGTGAGCCAGATAGCAGCCATCGTCTTCCAAGGTTTCTGCTGTGCTTCTTTCATTGTGAAGTGACTTCCTTGGCTGTGTGAACAGAAAGCAGCTTGCCTTCAAGTTCTCTCCTTGAGTTCCTCCTTGAATTCCCTCAGCGATGGATTTGGAGCCTTGGTAAACTGAATATACTCTTTGCTTTCCCAAGTTGATTTTGGTCAGATTGATTTTGTTACAACAACAGAAATGAAAAGAGATCAATTGTTGTTAATTTAATATACTTTTACTTTTAATGTGTTCTAGTAAAGTGGATTTCTGATAATATATATTTAGGCCTTCTTATTTGAAAGTCACTCAGATAGTCTTAATTTTTAATTGATACATATCAATTAGATGCATAAATTAAAATGTATGTATATATAACATATATGTTTATACCCACTAAAGTAATGGCTGAATACAGATGAATTAATATATACCATATAAGCAAATGTATTTACCTTATTACCATTGTTTTCAAATTCTTTTTTTTTTTTTTTTTAAATTAGGTTTATTGATGCTTTGTGCATTTCATACATTTTTCCAATTCAGTTCAGGCTTATTTCCCTTTCCCTCCCCCCCACCCCACCCCATCCCAGATCATGCATTCTGCCATAACTGTCCTGCATCTTTCTCTCAGTTTTTTTTTTCATTTTTAGCTATAAGTGATAATCCATGAGTACAAGCTTCCTTCATGCAAAACCTATCTGCAGGCTGTTGTGCCCAAACACCTACAGCCCCACCATCCAGTGGGGGGTGACAGGTTGTTTGTTCAATCAAGTTGATCAAATGAGTGTCCAGACTACATTGCTGTAGTTTCACCATTCACCCCAATCGCAGCCCTTACATTCTACCACGCCCCCTCTTCCGCAGGTTGTTCCCTAGGCTTAGAAAAGGGGCACAGGTGGATGAGAGGTAAAACAGTCCACTCTCTCTGGAGCTGTTGACTTGGACTCTGGTCAATTCTGGCTGTTTCCTTTCATGGGCTGACAGTTTGTCCAGGAATAACCTTTCGATCCTACCGAGCGCGGTCCCTCTGGGCCGGGGACCCCGTAGACGGGTTCACAGCGAGACCCTCTCCCAGCTGCCCCCCGCCAGACCCCGCCTAGAGCTCAGGAGCTGTGTACCTGGCCTGGCGCGTTTTTTCAAATTCTTTTTGCTTTCTTTGATTTTTGAAAATTTCATGTTTCTATTTTTCTTCTCTCCTAGCATATCAACTACACATTATTCCAAATATTTTTAGTGATTTTTGTTGAATATATGCAATAGTCTTACAGGGCATTTGTGATTTCTTTCTCCTGATCCTACTGCTGTCATCCATTTCTTGTGTAAACTGAATTGTAACCATCTTCTATGCTGCTTTTATTATTTTGAACAATGTTTTTTATTACCTTGGTTAAAGTACAGAAGGTATTATTTAACCTTCAGATCTGCCTCCTTGAGTTATCGAGGTGTGATTTATAAATGGCGTCATTCCCCTCTCTTAAATACTTTATGATTTCTAGGAAGGCAGAAATGTAGGTAATAAATTCCCTCAGTTTTTTTTTTTTTTGAGCCTCTACGTTTCTTCCCTTTTGGTGGGTGATTCACTAGACATAGTCTGTGTTGATCATTCTTTTCTTTGCAGTTCTATTTACTTTCCTCCACATTCTTCTTCTGTCATTAATTCTGAGAAGAAAAGGGCATCGTTTGGAGACTTTCGACACCCTCCTGGCTTTCACTTTATCACATGCTAGGCTTGTTGCATTTGTCTTACTCTCCGTTTTCTTTTTTGAAATTTATTATTATTATTATTATTATTATTATTATTATTATCATTATTATTTTATGTGTATGAGTGTAGTGTCTGCATGTAGGTTGATGCACCCATGTCATGCAATGCCTCGGAGGTCAGAAGATGGCATCAGAATCCACTGGAACTGGAGTCAAAGATGGTTCTTAGCCACCATTGTGGGTGCTGGGAATCGAACCTGGGTCCTCTGCAAGAGCAGTCGGTGTTAACCGCTGAGCCCTCTCCAGCTGCTTCTCCATTTTCTTACTTTGTACATTCTGTGGTTTTGTTTCTGATAACAATCGTAGGAAATTATCAGCCAATATTACTGTAATTAAGTCTTCTGTTCCTTTACTGTTTCCTGTGTTTCCATTATGTGTAAGTTACATCTTTTATCTTTTTCATTCTTATTTATTATTTACTTTTTTGTCTTTTTTTTTTTTTTTTTTGGTCTTTTTGAGACAGGGTCTCCCTGTAGCCCCAGCTGTCCTGGAATTCGCTCTGTAAACCAGGCTGGCCTTGAACTCACAAAGATCTGCCTGCCTCTGCCTCCCAAGTGCTAGGATTAAAGATGTGCGCCACCACGCCCGGCTTACTTTTTTGTCTTTTTGAGACAAGATCTCCCTGTCATCCCAGCTGGCCTGGAACTCCCTATGTAGACCAGACTGACCTTGAAGACACAGAGATCCACCTGCCTCTGTCTCCTGAGCGCTGGGATTAAAGATGTGGGCCACCATGCCGGTGTAAGTCACATCTTTTGTGACTCTATCATAGAGCATGGACAATCTACTTCTTTTTGTTCTACTCAGTTTTTCTCTTGCTTACCAGTTTGGGAAATTTCTATCATTGTTCTTTAGTCTGCTTGTGGTTTCAACTTCCTAATGTCTTTTTCAGCATCTATTCAGATCGAATGTTGGACTTGCATTAGTGGTATTCTGCATGCTTCTTACTGTGTTTTTCTTCCTAGCATTTATTTTCTCAGTATCCTTCCTTCTGCTTTTAAAATCTGTTATTTTTGTATTGTCTAGGTTTTGTGGGAGAACCATTAGCATTTTAATTATGAGAGTTTTAAATTCTATTTATGTTATTCCCAAATTTTCTAGGATATCCTGAACTTGTTATAACTTTGATGTGTAGTCACCTAGTTATTTTGTTGAATTAAAATATTTAATTCAAGTTTAGCTGGGCATGGTGGCACATGCCTTTAATCCCAGCACTTGGGAGGCAGAGGGGGGTAGATTTCTGGGAGGTCAAGGCTAACCTGGTCTACATAGTGAGTTTCAGGCCAGCTGGGGCTATAGAGAGACCCAGCTCAGAAAGACCAAAAAATTAATACAAGTTTATATTCAAGTGGACAATTCATAATTGGTGACAAAGTTAGATGATGGTGGACATCACTCTTTTGATTCTTGAGAATAGAAATCAACATCTATTATTTAATATTTACCTGTGCTATTTGGATTAAAATTATTTTATTTTATTTATTTTATTTTTATTTATTTTTTTATTTTTTATGTCTATGAGTGTACTGTCTGCAAGTAGGTTGGTGCACCCATGTCATGCAATGCCTCAGAGGTCAGAAGGGGGCATTGGATTCCCCTGGAACTGGAGTTAAAGAAGGTTCTTAGCGGCCATGTGGGTGCTGGGAATCAAACCCAGGTTCTCTGCAAGAGCAGTCAGTGCTCTTAACCGCTGAGCCATCTCTGTAGCCCCTTTATTTATTTTCTAAATATCATAGGTATGAATGCTTTGCTTGCAAGTATGTAAGTGCACTCATGTTGTGCAATGCTCAGTGAGGGCAGAAGAGGATGTCACATCCCCTGGAACTGGAGTTACAGATGATTGTTAACTGTCATGTGGGTGGTGGGAGCTGAACTTGGATCCTCTCTGTAACAGCAGCCAGGGCTCTTAACTGCTGAACCATCTCTTCAGCCCCTGGATAAAAATTATTGCGTTAATGAAGTGGTCCCCCAAATTCTTGGTCAACTCATAAGGACTTTTCCTTATTTGAATTGCAAGAAAGGAAAGAATGGCTTTTGGTTGCACTGGCTCCCATTGCTTGACATTGTTGGCTCTCTAGTTGCAAGAAGTTCAGAAACAACAATCACTTACAGGGAAGGTTAGCTATAGCAGTCAGCACAGGCAGAGAATGAGAGGCTGAAGCAAGCCCAAATATTGAGAATTGTCTCAGAAAGAGCATAACTGAATGACGTGAGACTCCTTTTCCAGCGGAACCAAGTACAGGAAACCACAGTGCTTGCTGCTATCTTGATAAGACATTGCCAGCACCAGGCTTCAGTTTCTGAAGGTGCCACCCTTGGGAATACTGGGATAAGATGCAGTCACAAAAGTAGTTTTAATTTGCATTTCCCTGATGGCTACTGATATTGAATACTTTTTAAAATGTTGATAAGTCACTTGGATTTATTTTCAGAATTCTCTGTTCAAATCTATAGTCAATTTTTTTGGATTGGGTTGTTCATTTCCTTCATGTTTTCTTCTCTGCTTTCTTTATCTGCTCTATGTATCAAAGCTGGCCACTTGTTTGTTGTTTTCTGAACTTCAATTAGGTGTTTCTTTTTTTAATTAATTAATTAATTTATTTTTCTTTTATTTATTTATTTATTTATTTTATTTTTTTTTATCAAATCTAGACCCATGCCCCCCCCC